>OY725497.1:4452721-4808234 GCA_963281255.1 Aphrocallistes beatrix
AGTGACTCAAAGGACGTGAAATGTGAATATTCTAGCACGTAAATATACAGTATGATATTCGGAGAATACTCTGGTCCAGTTAAGATCATAAATATGAATTAATACCAAGGTGTTAAAGATTAATTTATTTGCATAATATATGACAATAGTTGTGTTGGAAACAATTTTTCATGTAAACCAATCAGATTTCAAGTTTAGAGTTATGCACACTCCCTATTAATAAATTAAAGTTAACATTCAGTAAAAAGGGTCGAATTTGAAAATTTCAGAAAAAGCCTTGGTTATTCAAAGAACTTGTTAAACTTCTCATTCTCCACCTAAAAACCCAAAATAATCAGAGGAAGCAACAACTTGCAAATTGATCTTTTAGCAAAATTTATAACTCCCAATCCTTTGTGGCAGCATAACTCAGCGATTTTTCGTGCTGTCTTGATTCTCTTGGCGGGAATCTCCGCTGGATGGTCTCAGCTGAATCGAGATAGGAGGCCGTTTTTGCGAGTTATGGTGAATTATAATCACTTGCTAACAGTCCAGACAGGATACAAACCATTTAGTCGGATCGAGGACTACCCTCCTGATGAGTCCTTGAGATGGGACGAAATCCGTCCACCGTTCTCATGTACGGGGACCTGACACAGCAGCTTCGGACTGCGTAACGGTCTACTCTAACTGCGCTGGTTGCTGAACAGGTTTTGGTCTTTCCTGCAACAAGCACTGTGAGTGAGTAATCATATTTTCATACTTTCACACCTTTACAAAACTATATTTAAGTATTAATTAATGAGATCTTAACGGCTGATACATAAGGTATTTTACTACGTATGTAGAATCCGATTTCCATACGGTGAATATTTCATGTAAATTAGCATGTGTATATATGCATTTTATTCACATCTTTGATCGATCTGGAGCTGCACTATCGTTCTGTCACCGACATGCGTATTTAATTAGTTTTTCATTAATTTTAACCTTTAATCTTTTGAGCGGTAACGTTGAGTTGCAAATTAGTAATTATAAGTTTATTTAGTTGTATTTAGCTAAAATGATTTGCTTGCCAGTATTGAGTTGCAATTCATAATTGATTTATAACTTAAACACCACAAGATCTAACTGATATGTACATTGTCATTCTACACACACTACCTCATGATCCACCTCTGTCTGACCGTATGCTTCCTGATACGCTATAAAAAGATTTTTACAGCCAAGGTCCCATTATCTGAAACAGGTATGATAATAATAAAAAATTATAATATTATTGTGGGGTACACTGGTACAGGGGGTCGGATAAATGGGGTTTTAATGTGCTCTAAATATTTGCGTGGATTTTCGTTGTGAAGAGTCAATCACTTCATACAATACGAGTATAACAATAGCAGAACTAGAATTTGTTACTTAACTATAGCATTTACTATTTATAGAAGAACTACCACCATTTTTATAATTTCCCATCTATTTGATGACGTCATGATAGCTATCACAGCTTGGAGTATTGTTTGTGTAAATGTGCGATTTAATATTTGTGTTTAAATATCTCCTAATACTGAATTCCAGTTATTAATTTTAACACTCATGTTGATCACATTCAAACATTTGTATCTTTATTACAGAACTTCAAGCATCAGAATAGAATGGCAAATGAAGCGGAAAGGAGTTTAGCACCTCTCGTCATAGCAAACCAGGAAAACGAGATGTCACTCAACAATCTGAAGCAGAAAGAGTTATCTGACAGTGCGATTGTAGCTGAGAAGCAAGAATCGCCTGGTCAGATGGACGTCGATAAGAAGAAGAGTTGGAAAGATATGTTCAAACGAGATAAGGATAAGAAAGAGAAAGAAGAGGAGTATCCACCTGTCAATCCTTTCAAAATATTTGCATTCGCTTCCAAGTTTGAGCTTTTGCTCATTTGTATCGGTCTGGTGACAGGGGTGATACAAGGTGCCGCTTTCCCGCTTAGTTTTCTCGTAATCGGAGAAGCCTTTGACGCTTTCTTCACTTTCCAAGCTGCGAGTCAAGGATGTGCCAGCAATTTCTTTGCTAACACCACCAGTCTTACAGGTAAAGTATTAACTTCATCTCCATGAGAATATGTGTTATACATATTTTTGTAGCTGCCTGTGCTCAGAGCCTTATGTCCAGTAATCTTACGATGGGGCTGATCTCTAATGGCACCATTAATCCCCGCTCCAGCTGGTTCTTATGCACAGCAAGCAATCAGGGCATCTCCTTGACCCCGTCCATCTTGTCTGTACTCACGACCCCCGTCATCTCTCAGTACTGTGACTCCACTTACGACCGACTAAGGTTCACAGACAGTGCTGGATGCTGTGGAGTGTATGATGCGTGTATTTCTGGAGCTAGAGACAATCTGTACAATGATGTGCTGCTGTGTATATGCCTAATCCTCGTCGGTCTCGGATTTCTTGTCGCCTTCTGCTCATATATTTCAGTAAGTTTGACATTTTATTTAGTTACCTCTCCATTATATGATAGAAACACAGTTACTTATTCCAAGACTTTTGAGTCTGTGCGAGAGAAAATCTGAAATTCTGACTTTCTCTGTAAACAATATTCTAGGAAAATCATGGATCTAAAATGGATGAAATTTCAAATCTTTGATACGACACTTCGCAGCACTTTTATTCTACAGAATTATGTCTCAAAAGCTAACATAGGAAATTTAGATATCTAGAATCCGATTTCGCCTTGAGAAAGATACAGAGATAACATACAGACACCTTCGTTTCTATCTTAAATTTGGATTCCATGAATTCAAATTTAAGATAGAAACGAGGTCTCAATAACCAATTCTTATAGTCCTGTTTTACTGTGTGGGCTGGATATACGTATATACATGTAGGGACATATTTCAGAGAAGTTCATCTGCTACACTATCAGTTTGTGACCTTTTAATTAACCGTACACTCACAGGTGGCAATATTCGGGTCCGTTTCAGAAGCAATCATTTTCCGGTTGCGAAGTGCGCTGTTCAGGAGTCTGCTGCGGCAAGACATCGGTTGGTTCGATGAGCACGCCCCGGGAAAACTAACCACACGTCTCACAGAAGATCTGGATAAGATCAAAGATGGACTTGGAGAGAAATTTGTTGGAGTTTTCAGGAGTTTCTCAGGAGTCATAGCAGCTCTGATGATCTCCTTTCTGAAGTGCTGGCCTCTCGTCTTAATTGTAATGGGATCTGCAATAATTGTCATCGTCCCTTTCGCTATCCTAGGTAATTATACTTTCAACAATTCATAAGTAAATTAGTATTGAGTTTTGGCCCATATTTTATGAGTTCTAATCATGTCCGTGCTGCTCCTTCAGGACTTTTAGTGCAGCTCCTATTACAGATGTCCTATGGGGATGGACGTTGTACCACTTCCATCTTCAGACAGCTGAAGTTTGATATAATTGGTTATAGCGACTGGGCATATAAATAATTCATAATTACTCCCTAAACTTGAAATCTGATAAGTTGACATAAAATATATTGTTTACAAAATAATTCATGTTAAATATTATGTAAATAATCATTTCTAACACCTTTGACATTGATTCATACGATCGCGCTTCGCTTGCTTGCGCTTATTTATCAGTTTAAACAATTGAATTTCGTTATTTCTCGCAGGCAGGGCCGATGCATTCTTCTCTGCGAAGGAGAGCACTGCGTACGCAGCCGCAGGAGCAGTGGCAGAGGAGGTGTTAGGCGCCCTGAGAACCGTGGTGGCATTCGGGGGACAAGACTACGAGATACGGCGGTATGGCAAGAAGCTGGACGGAGCCAGGAAGTACGGACTTTACAGGGGACTGACTATCGGTGGTTCAATATTCTTTCTGTTCGCAATTCTCTACTCGGTCGAGTCCGTCGCATTTGGGCTCTCGCAGATATTCTCTACGATCTGTGTCTGTGATTTCGGAGACTCTCTAACTGTCATATTCTGCGTAGTCATTGCTGTGTTCATTTTCGGACAAGGAGCGAACAACTTAAATGTCATTCAGGTAAGTTCTCAGTTCTCAGTTCTCAGTTATGAATAGTTGATGTGGGACAATTGATCAGACAAAATTGGTCATATTTGGTAATGACATACATGAGCAATGTGATTAGGGAGCTATCGGGACAGCTGGGTTCACGTTCTACGTCATCGACAGAACGCCGCATATCGACTCGGAGCAGGAAGGAGGCATTGAACCTGAGGATTTCGTGCCTGATATCGAACTGAAAGGAGTTCGCTTCAACTACCCCACCCGTCCCACAGTCCCCGTCCTGAGAGGAGTGGATTTGTCAGTGAAAGCCGGCCAGACCATCGCCCTGGTAGGACCCAGTGGATGCGGAAAGAGCACCATCCTATCCCTGGTCCAACGGTTCTACTCCCCCAACGAAGGAGAGGTGTTGATAGGGGACAGACCTATCCAGGACTACAACTTGGAATGGCTGAGGAAGAGGATCAGTGTTGTGAGCCAGGAGCCCATCTTGTTCGGACTGTCCATAGCGGATAACATTAGGATCGGTAAACCGGTAAGTGTGCTGTACAGATGTGTTCCTGTGACGTAACAGCAAACTAACTAAGTATCAATGTCCATTTTGACAATCCATTGAATTGATAGTAACTAAATAATACGCATTATTACTGCCATATAGTCAGTCTATACGATTTCGTATGAGAATCGATCTGTGAGAGTGCTCACGTATCCGAATGATTCCTCTTCATCCAGGATGCTACGATGGCTGATATCGAGGAGGCTGCTCGTGCAGCTAACGCACACGAGTTTGTGACAAACCTTCCAAACGGGTACGACACCTTGGCGGGGGACAGAGGCGCTCAGCTGAGTGGAGGGCAAAAGCAGAGGGTCGCAATCGCCCGCGCGATCGTCTCCAACCCGCTCATCCTCCTCCTGGACGAGGCGACCTCTGCCCTGGACAACCAGAGCGAGGCACAGGTCCAGGCGGCCCTGGACACAGTGTCGCAGGGCAGGACCACCATCGTGGTGGCGCACAGACTCAGCACGATACGGAATGCAGACTTGATTCTAGCTTTCAGCGAGGGAGTGATTGGAGAGCGAGGGACACACGCCGAGCTGATGCGGCAAGAAGGTGTCTACTACCAGCTGGTGGTGAGCCAGACCTACGGCTTCACTGAGGCCAGCACCCCGGTGAGAGTTAGAGTTGTTACGCTTAGATTCACTTAGATAGACACGTATAGTATAGGAAATGTAGTAATTGGTGACTTCTTCTGTAATCAAAATTCCGTTACGCAAATTTAATAGGTCAGATTTAACAATGGGGTAAGAAATCTTATATATTAAAACTCTAGGATTTTTGTTTTTGTTTGTTTGTTTGTCCGAATTGATTGAAGAATTGGCAAGTCGTAGAGATACGAAAATTGGCATGTAGGTGTCAAATGATGAATCTAGGATTAAGTTCGAAGATCTAAGCAAAATGTTCACACCTCGCCGAAATAGGTGACAAAATGTGCTGACCAATCAATTTCGATTATTTTATAATGCAAATACATTGGAATAAAATAGTAGTGACTTATGCATACATTCTAAAGGACTATTTGTGATTGAAATTCATTGGTTTATGTGAGAACCAATCAATTATCAGCCTTTTATAATGCCATTTACACGATTCTATTTCATATAAATGATTACATACTGCTATTTTGAGTCTATAATTTGATTGTTAACAACAATTAAAGTGTGTTATATGCTACGATCAATCAATTCGATCATAAAATAACTTTTAATGACATGGACTGGAATTGATTATTTAAGTATAATAATCTTTAGCAATGTGAACTTTGTGTATTTAAATTGAGCTTACATTCAGGATTAGTTGACTTAATACGAAGTAAATTATATTTATCACGAAACAAAATTTCTGCTACAGTTCTGATTTCATTAATGTAACCGTAGACAAATGACAATCCAGCGTACTTAGTATAAAACAAGAAAGCGGCGTATTGTTTCTCTAATATCCCCAAGCGCCCACTGGGTAAATCTGCAGACACGCAGTGTCTGTAAGCCGCGCAGCGCAAGCAAGCGAAGCGCGCTTGTTATATAATAATTATATAATTATTATATAATTATTATTAAATTATTATATAATTATTATATAATTATTGTACAATTATTATATCTTATATATTAAAATGCTAGGATTTTTTTTGTGTGTTTGTCCGAATTGATTGAAGAATTGGGAAGTCATAGAGGTGTGAAAATTGGCATGTAGGTGTCAAATGATATGACTACGATTAAGTTCTACGATCTAAGCGAAATTTTCACATCTCTGCAAAAAAAATGGAAAAACAATTTTTCGCACCTTTTCTATACAAAATAAATGACTACACTATCACAATAGAAATCATTGTTATTAATACTTCAAAGCCACAACTTATGTTTGATATCTTAAATGTATTATAGTGTATGGCTATAAAAAAGATTATCTGCATATTTTCACACCTTTATATGCATATTTTCACACCATTTGATGAATTTTGAAAATAATGCTAGAGGCTAGCTTCCAACGGGTGACTTGGGGTTTTCAGGGGTGTGATTTCGAATATCATATTTTCAGATCTATATGATAAATTATTTGTTTACTTTTGTTTACAATAGATACATAAAGTAAACAAATCTCAAAAATATGCTAGAAACTTGCTTTCAACGGTTGACATGGGGTTTTTAGGGGTGTAGATTTCGAATATCATATTTTCAGATGTACTTAAGTATATGATAAATTTTTTGTTTACTTTTGTTTACATTAGATACATAAAGTAAACAAATCTCAAAAATATGCTAGAAACTTGCTTTCAACGGTTGACATGGGGTTTTCAGGGGTCTAGATTTCGAATATCATATTTTCAGATGTATATGATAAATTATTTGTTTATTTTTGTTTACATTAGATACATAATGTAAACAAATCTCAAAAATATGGCAGAAACTTGCTTTAAATGGTTGACATGGGGTTTTCAGGGGTGTAGATTTCGAATAATATATTTTCAGTTCAATATGATAAATTATTTGCTTACTTTTGTTTACATTAGATACATAAAGTAAAAAAATTACAAAAATAGGTTAGAGGCTGGCTTCCAACGGTTGACATGGAGTTTTCAGGGGTATAGATTTCGAATATCATATTTTCAGATGTATATGATAAATTATTTGTTTACTTTTGTTTACATTAGATACATAAAGTAAACAAATCTCAAAAATATGGCAGAAACTTGCTTTAAATGGTTGACATGGGGTTTTCAGGGGTGTAGATTTCGAATAATATATTTTCAGTTCAATATGATAAATTATTTGCTTACTTTTGTTTACATTAGATACATAAAGTAAACAAATTACATAAATAGACTAGAGACTAGCTTCCAACGGGTGACATGTGGTTTTTAGTGGTGTAGATTTCGAATAATATATTTTCAGTTCAATTTGATAAATTATTTGCTTACTTTTGTTTACAATAGATACATAAAGTAAACAAATTACATAAATAGACTAGAGACTAGCTTCCAACGGGTGACATGGAGTTTTCAGGGGTGTAGATTTAGAATATTATATTTTCGGATCCATATGAGAATTTATTCGTTAACCTTTGTTTACAATACGTATATAAAGAAAAAAATCCCAAAATAGGTTAGATTAAGTAACTCCAGGCACCCGTAGGGCGACTCTTCGGATACGCAGTGTCTGAAATTGCAAGCCGCGCAGCGCAAGCAAGTGAAGCGCGCTTGTCTCAATTATAATTGGATGAGATAATTATTAGGCATAATTCGTAAATTCAGGGATTATTTTTCTGCAATTACCTAGGATTCACCGAACACCAAATCTCCTCTGGTCGAATACTTCCGGTCTATCTCCAACATTTCAGCCAAGTCGCAAGACTCCCAAACACACGCTCCTGTCAAGGACACCATCAATAAGGAGGAACCTCTGGACGAGGATGAAGATGACGGAGGGTTTGATCCCAAGGTGTCAGGTGGAGATTGGAAATTGTTGTACCGCGCACTCAAGCTCAACTCTCCCGAATGGATCCTTATTCTGATCGGCGTGATTGCGGCTGCCCTATCAGGCCTCACTTTTCCTGCTTTTGCGGTTATTTTCACTTTCCTTGTTGATGCGTTCTCTAGTCTCTTCGTTGAAGGAATTCGAAACAACTGCACTTACTCATACAGTGTGTTCTCACTCTGTCAGTCCTCATTCCAATTGACCGTCCCCGCTTCTTGCTTGCCACAATCTGGGGACAACACTGTTTTCATCGTGATCATATTCATGT
Organism: Aphrocallistes beatrix; assembly: GCA_963281255.1. NCBI lineage: Eukaryota > Metazoa > Porifera > Hexactinellida > Sceptrulophora > Aphrocallistidae > Aphrocallistes > Aphrocallistes beatrix. The sequence continues at coordinate 4,461,003 of OY725497.1, forward strand.
TCTCGTTTCTCGGTTTCTACAGTGGGTTTCTCCTGCTCATCAGAAGCATAACTTTCACTGTGTCGGCAGAGAGGCTGAGTAGGCGGATCAGAGAACTCGTGTTCAAGTCTATTATTAAGCAGGACATCGGGTTCTTTGACGACCCCAAGCGAAGCGTTGGGCGTCTTCTGGTTAGACTTTCCACAGACAGTACTCAGGTCAGTTCTTGATTAACTGACATTGTAGTGCACATAGGTACATGTGTAGTAAATGATTGTATGTATACTTAGGTGAGCGGGATAACAGGCATCCGTATCGGTGTCTACACGGAGATGATCGTCTCACTGATTGGAGGTACAACTATCTCGTTTGTGTATGGATGGCCCATCGCCTTACTCATCTTACTAATACTTCCATTCATTTTGTTCGTGTTGATAATCAAGAAAAGATTTGAGTTTGGGAAGGTAACAACGCAGATTCAATCCTACGAGAATGCGACGAAGATAGCAGTCGAGTCTCTGGAGAATATCCGCACTGTGCAGGTTCGTTAGTTGTGCATAGCTTTGCATATAAATATCGTACAAATTTGTGCAACTTGGTCCAATAAAATTTACAGTGACGAGCAGACTAATGAAGATTGCACGCCGTTCATTCTTTAAGGGCATCTCCTATACGAGGAGCAGCACTAAGAATACGCGCTTTCAAGTTTTCGGATCGCTTAATGCTGTTAGCTATTACCGATCCTCCTGCCTAGATATTCACGTCAGAAAGAAAGTTCTCTCAGGAGTACCGTGTAACTCTGGAGGGTCCTTTGAAACGTTCATTTGCCAGCGCGCAATTCTATGCCCTGGGCAGCTGTCTCGCAGACGGACTACAGTACTGGTCCTATGGAATTATGTTCGCTTTCGGAACTTACCTCATCACGCTCTGTCCTTGCAACCCTGCATTCCTAACCATTGATAGGTTGTTTGGATCCTTTTTCGGGATATTTCTGGGAGCAGCTGGAGCTGCTAATGCCAACGCGTTTGCTCCGGATTTAGAAAAGGCGAAGAAGTCTGCGAGGAGGATCTATGCGCTCGTAGACGCTCGTCCTATCCTGGAACCAGACTCCACCAAACCAGCAGTAAGTCCTTCTTGAATGCAAACAAAATATCATTATAACTAAGTCACATGATGATAAATATAATTACTACTTGGTATTTCTTCATTTTCGACTTGATTATAATTGTGGGGATTTGATTGCTATTCAGGTACAAGTAAATGATAGTCTGTTGTTGTACCGAGTTTGTGAGACTTGATTTTACGATAATAGCAATTGTTTCCAAGTATCAAAACTCTAAATTCTTCAGATTGATGACGCGAAGGGAGGAATCAAGTTCACAGATGTGAAGTTTCGGTACGAGACACGGCCTAACATCCCGGTTCTGGAGGGCCTGTCCCTGGAGCTAGAGCCCGGCCAGTCACTGGCCCTGGTGGGTCCCAGCGGGTGTGGGAAGAGTACCATCGTGTCTCTCATAATGCGCTTCTATGACCCGACGGGAGGAGAGGTACAGATCGACGACACTGCCATCACGGGGCTAGACACGGGAGCTCTGAGGAGGAACATCGGGATAGTGTTCCAGGAGCCGGTGCTATTCGACACCTCCGTATCCGACAACATTAAGTACGGGGCCTTGTACCGTGACGTCACTCAGGAGGAAGTTATTGAGGCAGCGAAGAAGGCTAACATCCACGATTTCATTTCGTCCCTGCCTGAGGGGTACGACACGAGGGTAGGGGAGAAGGGGACGCAGATGTCCGGTGGGGAGAAGCAGAGGATCGCCATCGCAAGAGCGCTGCTCCGAGACCCCAAAATCCTCCTCCTCGACGAGGCTACCTCCGCCCTTGACGCCGAGTCGGAGAAAGTGGTCCAAGCAGCTCTGGACAAAGCGAAGCTGGGCCGCAGCACCGTGATGATTGCACACCGCCTGTCCACCATCATCGACCTCGACAAGATAGCCGTGATTAACAACGGGAAGGTAGTGGAGATCGGGTCTCACGAGTTTCTGGTTAATGCTAAAGGAGTTTACAATAAACTGTGGTTAGCTACTCAGGGAATCATGGAGGAGAAAGGTGATGTGGACATTTAGCGTCATGCTAGTTAACAGTATACCATACAAGAATACTAACTCTTCTTTTCTAGTTATTTGCATGTTCAGCTGACCGAATTAGTTTTCTATTTTCACTAGACTTGTACTTGCTGATGCTATGTTTCTATAGTTCATCATGTTTATATTCTGTTTTCAATCTTTATTTGATTCGCTTGGTAGGACTGATGGAGCTGAGTTTATGTGAATTGTATTGAGGTTAGCGCCTTTATTTGAAGCATAGCTTGTAATGGCAGCGAAGTCTACTGCATTGGATTCCTCAGTATTCGGTAAGTTGGAGAGTGGTGAGGAGGTGAAGAAGTACACTCTGAGGAATCCACACGGACTCGAAATAGACCTTCTGGAGTTCGGGGGTTACCTGGCCGCTATCAGAGTTCCTGTGCAAGGTGGACCAAGAGACGTCCTAATCGGCTATGACGACCTGCAGGGTTTTCTGAATGATGAAACCTACATGGGCTGTATCGTGGGAAGGGTTGCGAACAGAGTTGGCGGGGCTCAGTTCACACTGGATGGACAGACCTACAAACTCGACAAAAACCGCGGCGAAGTTCATCTTCATTCTGGTTTCTCTAGCATGGACAAACTTCTCTGGAAAAGTTGTCCGGAAGGGAATTCGATTAAATTCTCGTGTGTATCTCCAGATGGAGCCTCTGGGTATCCTGGAGAAGTCACCGCCGAGGTGACCTACACTCTGACAGAGGAGAATGGAATATTGATCGAATACTCAGCGACCACAAGTAAGAAGTGTCCCATCAACCTGACCAACCATGCCTACTTCAACTTGCAAGGTGGGGCGGACACCGTATACAACCACTCCCTAACTTTGAACGCTGGGAAGTATACTGCTTTAGATCATAACCTCGTGCCTACTGGCGAGTTCGTCCCAGTAGCAGGAACCCCTTACGACTTCAACAGTGAAAAGAAGATCGGGGAAGACATCGGAGCAGTGGAAGGGGGGTACGACATCAATTACTGTCTCAATGACGCCCCAAAGCATTCTAAGCTTGAAAAACTGCATTTCTGCGCCGAGGCTAAAGTCTCCGACATAACTATGACACTTTTCACCGATCAGATCGGAGTGCAGTTCTACTCAGGAAACTTCCTTAAAGGACCTACGAAAGGGAAAAAAGGGCTGCCTTTCTTCAAACACCAGGGCTTCTGTCTCGAGACACAGGCCTACCCAGACTCGGTTAATCGTCCTGAGTTTCCAAACACCGTTGTATCCCCCGGTGAAACCTACAAACACTCCACTCTTATACAATTCAAATTCTAAATTCCTATCTCTTATACTAGTTTGGACACTTACTATTGTAGTTTGGATACTTACTATCATAGACCCTATCTAGTTCACTTTTTTACCATTTTATATTTTTAGTCACTAATAATGAATATTATTTATTGAATTATGATATCAAGGATACGTTTAGGATCTTCATTCGACATCCCACATGTCAGTACTCAATACAAAACAATAATTGTTTGTATTTCATTGGGAGTTGTTTCTGGTCCCGAAAGTGTTTAATATAGAGAGGTTTGACTATACAAGAAATCTAGAGGGAATAAGTAATTATTATTTTTATAAGTGCAGAATTTTTGAAGTTAAAAGTGTTCAAAAGTTGTCTATTCCTTTGGCTGTTCTATTTGAGGCGGGTAGAGGAATGAAATGGCAAACAGGACCAGGAGTTGGAGACACCCTAGCGACCAGATAAACGTAGCATCGATAGGCCACTTGTAGCCAATAGATATACTCCAAGCATAAATATTCGCACTAAAAATAGGACCGATGAGTCGCACCATGGCAGCACCTGATTGAGAAACACCATTCACTGTGGCTCGATCTTCACGCCTGGCAGAGTTCGCAACTGCTATGGTGCAACATGCGAAGATTGTGATCCTGAAAAGGATATTAGGAATGAAAATAGTAAAGAAGATAAGCCATACCCTCGAAGGGATATCTGTGATACCTAACCTTACTCCATTACAGTTAGCCAAGCTGAAACTAGAACTGTTGGAAGAAACAGCCAGGTCATTCGCATTAATAGTGTAGGGAAAATAGGTACCATTCAACCGTATTGTGGATGTGTTTGGATGGATGTTACTGTTGGAGATAGACATGATGATGTTAGTGAATGCATTCTCTACAATTTGGTTTCTACTCCAGAGAGGAAGGAGAAATACTAGTATAGCAAACAAAACAATGAACAACCTTAGAGATCTTCTCACGCCCAAACGACTGATGATAAACGGGCTAATGATGACTGCCCAAGGAATTTGGAGCACAGAGGCACAAAGAGTAATAAATCCCAGTCCACTCTCAGTCATACAAAATCCACCATTACGAGGTGACGTCACCAACATCAGAGAGATCAGTTCATCCAACTGGATCACGATAAAGCAGTACATATTGTAGACGAGGATAGCTGTAAGAACTGATCTCTGTGAGAGAGGACGGAAAGTGTTCTTGAGTGTTTGGATGAGTTTCGAGATCTTTCTTGAATGTTTCAAGGTCTCCGGTGTTGGCTGGAACTCTTCATCTTCATCACTGTCACTGCTCTCTCCACTCTCCTTCATTCCCAGCAGTCTGTTCTTCTTCTCTACAGCCGCACTCGATTCCACATCTCTCTTCCTCATCGACTCCTTCATCAGTGCAGCAGAAACGAGGATGGCCGCTAACGCCAGTACCACACACACCATACTAGGAAGGAAGTAAGGGAACCGACGTAAGAACCCATTGTCTAACCACGACACTTTGTCAGCGGGTCTGCTCAACCAAGCACTGATAGTTGGACCCACAAGTCGACCCATTGCGTCCGTCAGGCCGAGGGCAGAGATCGACTGTGCAAGATCTCGGTTGTTCTCACTGATCTCAGCTGCAAACGTTTTGACAATGGTATCAGTGCCATTGAAAAGTCCCCACAGAAAGCGCATCGTTAAAGCCATTGGAAATGACAAACTCAGTCCGAATATTGCAATGCAAGTGGAGTAGAGACTCGTACTCAAAATGAGCCCTCTCTTCCTTCCAATTCTGTCAGCTACTTTCCCCCACAATAACGCCCCAAAGAAATTCCCGAGGAAATAGATGCCAGCAAGATATCCTTGTCTGAATCCCAACTCGGACTCAGAGAGTTGTGGGAAAAAGTCTTGAGTGATGTCTGGGAGGATTGGGAACACGTAAATGTATCCGAATTGTGAAACAGTGTAAATAATGCATACAATGATGAGTTGAGTTCTTACGGCTGCCCTCATAACGAGTTGTTGTAATTCGTCGTACCTGTAAAATAGCGACAGTGAGTGATGAGCTCCGCCATAAATCACAATTGTGACTTATGGCGCAGCTGGGATTGTATTTAAGTTAAATTTAACTGAAGATTGAGTTGGAACTTAATTAACTAGATTCTAGAACAATAAGCTTTCGAGGTGTTTATCTTCATTTATTCATTCCGTTGATCGCAAGTAGACTTGTAAGGTCTCACCTCATTTCGATTACGCAAGATAGTGATGTGTCTCATTCTGTACATTTCGTTGTGTTATATCAGAGTGGAATGTGAAGTGAATTCTACACATATGACCCAGCTATTTAGATCACACTTGTTTATAAGTATTGACGTAACTACAGCGATTCACACTTGCACATGACTCTCCATAGTACAGTACAGTTTAACATGGCTTAACTGAGGGATTAACCGTAGAATTCCGACCATCTTTATGGCTCCAGTGGCATAGAAAATGGCTGGGAGACATCCGCGATATCGGGGACACTATCCCCATCCCAGTCGGTATTATACGGTTAAGGTTGGTGTGTTTTGTGTCTTTATCAGTGATGACTAAGAGCGGGAGCGCTGGTATGACATGTATAGGAAGATTATAAAGACGGGAAATTACATTATTCAGATAATTGAATACAAACTCTAGTAAAATAGATAAGAAATTCTTTGCCTTCGTTTACCCGAGGAGAGCTCAAATAAATGAAAAATTCTTTGTTCAGTTATGTGAATCTACGTTGGCGTTGGACATGAATAATGCTAGAGATCCAAACAATTGAACCGCCGGCCCACATACAACCCAGCCCTGGCTATTACTAATTGTTAGTTCATTAAATGCTTTATGATTTGGTCATCAAATAACTGGATAATGTTTCCGTCTTTCAATCCGTCCAACACGACTATTCTCCCTTCCAGACTAACGGTTATGCCAGTAGGCCTTCTGAAAGCTCCAACTCCATCGCCTCTTCGTCCTAATCTTGTTCTTTCTCCATTCGATTTGTAAATTAAAACATTACAGTTCCCCTTGTCACTAATCAGTAGATTGCCGTGGTAGTCCACTTCGAAGTAACGTGGATTCAGCACATCTCTATCAATGCCTTGTGTTAGGAACTGTCTCACGATACCTCCTCCCCTGTGGAACACTTTGATGCATGCGTCCATTGCTCTATCTAATACATAGACCTCAGTTCGGAATACTTTCACGTCTCTTGGCTGCTTAACTTGTCCAGAACCTATCAAATCAATATATGTTTAAATAACAACTCTTTCTATGTGCATTTCTCAGTTTTAACTTCTACCAAGCTTACCTATATGTCTGATAAATTTGAGGTCTCCGTTTAAAACTTTCACTCTGTTATTATCTCGATCAGCAATATAGAGCAGACAGCCTTCTTGTGGGGATGAATCTATGGCGATTCCTTCTGGACTGGAGAACTCAAGATCTCCTTTCCCTTCACTTCCAAATTTACGTTGCAGGTTTCCTGTTCTAAAACTGTGAACTGTAACACAATGAGATCTCATGTTGGTAACGTAGATCTCTTCATCCAAACTTGTTATCCCATTTGGTCCTTGCAACTCATCGTTTCGAAATCTACTTATGAATTTACCTCGCATCGAAAATATGTCAATCGAATCACTCCCGTAATTAGCTACAATGATCCTATCGTTAACAGGATCTACAGTGACACCTTCAGCTAATTGTAATTCACTTTCGTATATTCCCTTACTGCAGAATGATTGAACTTCGAATCTATGCTGCATGCGTAACTTCATTACATCCACTGTATCTTGACGGTTTACTAATACTAACACACCAATATTGGCAGCTTCAAGTTCTCTCTGGTTATCCCACCCAAACTCTACATTTCGAGCTTGTATTAACCCGTTCAGTCTATCTATCTCCATTCTGAATTGGTTAACAGTTTCTTCAACTGCACTAGTCGGGATTGCGATATTATTCCTTGCACGGACAGCTGCTTGTTCAAGTTTCTCCATTTTCTGATGGACACCTTTCAACCAACTTCTTAACGTATCTAACCCATCCAGCATGGCTTTCCTCCTTTCCTGTAATGTATCGATCAATCTGGTGTAGTACTGATCTATGTCTCGACGTGTCTGCTCAATTCTAGTCTCCAGAGTCATCTCTACCCAATCTCACTTATTATGATCTTATTCGTATTCACTGTTTTCATTTGTGAATTTATAGTTCAAGCTAGTTAAAGATGATTAAATGGCATTCTTTCTACATCAAGTAGTTCTTCACTCAAACAAAAGCTATTATCGGGTATCAGTCATCGTTTTATAGGGTATTCGTCTGACACACTACAAATAATTCATGCTGGAAATGTTCAATGTGTTTCTATTATTGTTCACATTGTGAAGTTGAAATCATAATTTTCAAGCTTCGCAATATTTTCCTTTTTTAATAACAAATTGCATTGTAGAGTCTGCAATTTCGACACACATTGATTGGATAAGAAATGTCGGATTATGGAGGAATTCCGGATATTATATGTTGCTGGGATCGAAATACGGAGGGGTTTGTTTCGAAGACAGAACTACTTGTCTAAATGAAGCTCAGTAAAGGCATGGTGTCTTGTCGTATGTACAGGTATCATAGAGGTATGCATGTGTGAATCGTGGTAAACGTCGCTGCTGATGAAGGCAAGTGTGTTTCAGTATACGCGTATGTATACGTAATTTCACAACACATTCCATTCCACCTTGATCATCCTGAATCAAATTAGATTGTATAGAATTTGACACCTCACTTGCGTCATTGGAATGAGGTGAGAAATTACAATATACGTATGCATTTAAAGCATGTTGAACTGTCCTGTACTGTCTGGCTATGGAGAGGTATGTCAAGTGTGAATCGCTGTAGTTACGTCAATACTTACATGTATAAACAAATGTGATCTAAATAGCTGGGTCATATGTGTAGAATTCACTTCACATTCCACTCTGATATAACACAACAAAATGTACAGAATGAGACACATCACTATCTTGCGTAATCGAAATGAGGTGAGACCTTACAAGTCTACTTGCGATCAACGGAATGAATAAATGAAGATAAACACCTCAAAAGCTCACATTGTTCTAGAATCTAGTTAGTTAAATTCCAACTCAATATTCAGTTAACTGTAGAATGCCCAGTGGGGACACAGTGTCCCCGATCCCAGCTGTGCCATAAGTCACAATTGTGATTTATGGCGGAGCTCATCACTCACTGTCGCTATTTTACAGGTACGACGAATGACAACAACTCGTTATGAGGGCAGCCGTAAGAACTCAACTCATCATTGGATGCATTATTTACACTGTTTCACAATTCGGATACATTTACGTGTTCCCAATCCTCCCAGACATCACTCAAGACTTTTTCCCACAACTCTCTGAGTCCGAGTTGGGCTTCAGACAAGGATATCTTGCTGGCATCTATTTCCTCGGGAATTTCTTTGGGGCGTTATTGTGGGGGAAAGTAGCTGACAGAATTGGAAGGAAGAGAGGGCTCATTTTGAGTACGAGTCTCTACTCCACTTGCATTGCAATATTCGGACTGAGTTTGTCATTTCCAATGGCTTTAACGATGCGCTTTCTGTGGGGACTTTTCAATGGCACTGATACAATTGTCAAAACGTTTGCAGCTGAGATCAGTGAGAACAACCGAGATCTTGCACAGTCGATCTCTACCCTCGGCCTGACGGACGCAATGGGTCGACTTGTGGGTCCAACTATCAGTGCTTGGTTGAGCAGACCCGCTGACAAAGTGTCGTGGTTAGACAATGGGTTCTTACGTCGGTTCCCTTACTTCCTTCCTAGTATGGTGTGTGTGGTACTGGCGTTAGCGGCCATCCTCGTTTCTGCTGCACTGATGAAGGAGTCGATGAGGAAGAGAGATGTGGAATCGAGTGCGGCTGTAGAGAAGAAGAACAGACTGCTGGGAATGAAGGAGAGTGGAGAGAGCAGTGACAGTGATGAAGATGAAGAGTTCCAGCCAACACCGGAGACCTTGAAACATTCAAGAAAATTCTTACAGCTATCCTCGTCTACAATATGTACTGCTTTATCGTGATCCAGTTGGATGAATTGATCTCTCTGATGTTGGTGACGTCACCTCGTAATGGTGGATTTTGTATGACTGAGAGTGGACTGGGATTTATTACTCTTTGTGTCTCTGTGCTCCAAATTCCTTGGGCAGTCATCATTAGCCCGTTTATCATCAGTCGTTTGGGTGTGAGAAGATCTCTAAGGTTGTTCATTGTTTTGTTTGCTATACTAGTATTTCTCCTTCCTCTCTGGAGTAGAAACCAAATTGTAGAGAATGCATTCACTAACATAATCATGTCTATCTCTAACAGTAACATCCATCGAAACACATCCACAATACGGTTGAATGGTACTCATTCTTTTCAAGTCCTTAATACGAGTAAGTTGGATAGTTTTTCTTACAACAGTTCGGGATTCAGCTTAGTCCGTTGTTATGGAGCAAAGTTAGGTATCACAGACATTCCTGTGAAAATATGGTTCATCTTCTTTGCTATATACATTCCTAGCGCCCTTTGCAGATTGATGGTTTTCGCTACAGCAAATATGGCAGTTGCGAACTCTGCCAAGCGTGAAGATCGGGCCACAGTGAATGGAGTTAACCAATCAGGTGCTGCCATGATGCGACTCATCGGTCCTATCTTTAGTGCGAATATTTATGCTTGGAGTATATCTATTGGCTACAAGTGGCCTATCGATGCTACGTTTATCTGGTCGCTAGGGTGTCTCCAACTCCTGGTACTGTTTGCCATTTCATTCCTCTACCCACCTCAAATAGAACACTCAAGAGACCTTAGCTGAAAATTAAAAAATTTCTAATTATTATAACTTAACGCATTTTTTATTAGTTAAAAATAGCATTCCGTTTTATTTCAAGATGATTCGTTATTTATACAATCTAGAATTTATTATTAGTATATTACACTCAATTGTGGTGCATCTTATGCACTATTTATGCCAGTGGCGTAGCCACTTTGTAAGGTTTCCAATTGATGGAATGAATTGGGTTGACAATCTAAGGCCAAATTAAAAACGCCTCAACGGCGTTAATTTTTTAAATATTCGGCACCAAAACCCCCAATAATCTCTCTTGGTCCCTAACAATCTCCCCCAAAATGCCTTTATTTTACAAAATAAACATCATTCTCCTCTAGATCCAAATTCAGTTGATATATTACAAACCTTAGTTGATCAATTGCAACGCCCTCAAACAGATTTTCCAATAATTCAATCAATTTGGACAAACCAACAACCGAATATCCTAAAAAAGAAACACAATTATTTTAATTAACGATGATTAATACCCGATAGAACTTACTACCAGATGAGTAGAGTCCGATAATAGCTTTTGCTTGAGTAAGGACTACTTGATGTAGAAAGAATGTAATATAATCTCCAACAACTCGAACTATAAATTCACAAATGAAAACAGTGAATACGAATAAGATCATAATAAGTGAGATTGGGTAGAGATGACTCTGGAGACTAGAATTGAGCAGACACGTCGAGACATAGATCAGTACTACACCAGATTGATCGATACATTACAGGAAAGGAGGAAAGCCATGCTGGATGGGTTAGATACGTTAAGAAGTTGGTTGAAAGGTGTCCATCAGAAAATGGAGAAACTTGAACAAGCAGCTGTCCGTGCAAGGAATAATATCGCAATCCCGACTAGTGCAGTTGAAGAAACTGTAAACCAATTCAGAATGGAGATAGATAGACTGAACGGGTTAATACAAGCTCGAAATGTAGAGTTTGGGTGGGATAACCAGAGAGAACTTGAAGCTGCCAATATTGGTGTGTTAGTATTAGTAAACCGTCAAGATACAGTGGATATAATGAAGTTATGCATGCAGCATAGATTCGAAGTCCAATCATTCTGCAGTAAGGGAATAAAGGAAGGTGAATTACAATTAGCTGAAGGTGTCACTGTAGATCCTGTTAACGATAGGATCATTGTAGCTAATTACGGGAGTGATTCGATTGACATATTTTCGATGCGAGGTAAATTCATAAGTAGATTTCGAAACGATGAGTTGCAAGGACCAAATGGGATAACAAGTTTGGATGAAGAGATCTACGTTACCAACATGAGATCTCATTGTGTTACAGTTCACAGTTTTAGAACAGGAAACCTGCAACGTAAATTTGGAAGTGAAGGGAAAGGAGATCTTGAGTTCTCCAGTCCAGAAGGAATCGCCATAGATTCATCCCCACAAGAAGGATGTCTGCTCTATATTGCTGATCGAGATAATAACAGAGTGAAAGTTTTAAACGGAGACCTCAAATTTATCAGACATATAGGTAAGCTTGGTAGAAGTTAAAACTGAGAAATGCACATAGAAAGAGTTGTTATTTAAACATATATTGATTTGATAGGTTCTGGACAAGTTAAGCAGCCAAGAGACGTGAAAGTATTCCTAACTGAGGTCTATGTATTAGATAGAGCAATGGACGCATGCATCAAAGTGTTCCACAGGGGAGGAGGTATCGTGAGACAGTTCCTAACACAAGGCATTGATAGAGATGTGCTGAATCCACGTTACTTCGAAGTGGACTACCACGGCAATCTACTGATTAGTGACAAGGGGAACTGTAATGTTTTAATTTACAAATCGAATGGAGAAAGAACAAGATTAGGAAGAAGAGGCGATGGAGTTGGAGCTTTCAGAAGGCCTACTGGCATAACCGTTAGTCTGGAAGGGAGAATAGTCGTGTTGGACGGATTGAAAGATAGAAATATTATCCAGTTATTTGATGACCAAATCTTAAAACAATTGATGAACTAACAACTATATGGATTATATTAAAGTTAGATACATGGGAATTTATTTATTGGTGTTCGTTTATTACTAATACATTAGATTATAATTTGCACAAAAGGGACAAGAAAACATTATTTGAGCTTCGGTCTTATACTAATGTACTATGGGGTCATGAGAGATGGAGTAGAGGATGAACAACAGTTTAGCCACCTTTACCATACATCCAGATATTCCGACTGAGCCTGCGTATGAACTGCTGAAGCAAGCTGTTTCTCAACCACGATTATACGACAACTTTTCCCAATAATATATTCAGAATAATACAAACGAGATTTAATAATCGAGGAAGCAACTACGAAGCGATAGAAAGTAGAGTAAATAAGTGACAATAGCTACGAAGTTTTTGAGGTTTGCAACTATTTTGTAGAGGATTAGTTGAGGAGCTAAATATTCGGTAGAAGACTAGTAACTAAGGTAGGTCGGGCCGTAGATCTAGAAGTAAGATTCCAAGGTTCCATCTCTCAGCACATCCGTGGTCCAGCAGTGGAATCCCCCGCCGAACGAGTTCGCGTGACGAATGCTCACTTTGATACACTCGATACCCAAACTCTCGAACATCTTCTGAATCGGCACTTCGTCGGTCTCGACCACCGCACGGGTGGGAGAGAGCATCAACACGTTCATACTCAGCCACTTGGAGGACAGCCAGAGAGGGTGCGAGTCTGGGATGACAGGCTTGGGCGGGTGCACCACCTTCCAACCAGCTTTGGTGAACATCTCAATTTGGCCACAGGGTCTATCTGGGTTCGCCAACACAATTCCTGACAGAACAATAATTCATAAAAACGGTTAGAGCAGCGGTTCCCAAACTGGGGTGCACGGGACAAGGATTCGTCCTTATTGCAATGACAAGTCGGATCAATAGAGACTTAGGTGGGTCCTGGGGTGCACAAAATAGTTTTTAGGTGTCAGGGGGTGCACGAGGTAAAAGAGGTTGAGGACCACTGGATTAGAGTCTGCCCAATGAGATTCATTGCTGTTGCAAAGTAATTTCAACCCATTTCTTTACCTGGAGCAATCGTGTTGAAGGTTGCGTCGATGTGCATGGGGTTAGGGTCTTTGAAGGTTAGTATGTGGACACGGTAGTCACTGCCGATATGCCTCCGCACCCATTCAATCCCGAAATAGTTTGTCACCTGGCTCCTCTGCACGAATATGTCTCTTCCGCAGCGAATGAAGTCCGCCGCATCAAATGTTGGCTCAAACTCCGTAGTTACGAACTTTCCCTGGAATGCGAGTTTGTGTCTTTCGGTGATATTCTGGATCGGATACTCGCTGTCGTACAGTTCTGAGCTCAGCATTGGTTTAGGCCCAGCAGACCATTTCGCACCTAAAATGCATCCCATTCAAGTACCATTGCTTCTCCATCTTCTCATCCATTACAACAGAAATAACATACAGTGTATACTCGAAAATTATCTGAAATTTCCACAGTCATATCTGATAAACTCGATTACTAATTTTCAATGAGACAGATAATTCAGTTTCCCAAGTCGCTAATCCGAACTCCTAAAATTGACGAATTGTGGAAAACCTGAGCTACATTCCCGTAGGTGTGACATAGGGTGGGGAGGGGTGTTGGATTTGAGAATTTCTGCGCTACGTAACGTTTGAACGGCCACATAGAGTAATTCAATGTGTTTACCTTTGAGGAAATACTCCTTGATGAGAGGACGGTAGGCTCTGTGCTCCATGTACCTAGACCGCCAGGCCATTGGCGACTCAATCAGTTCGTTTCCCACCACCAACAGGAAGTCTCTAGGCATAGCCGCGTAGAGACCGGAAGTAGAAAAGTCTGGAGTTTTGTAGACTTCACTGAAGTCGATTATCTCAGGCCTCCTCACCTTCACTCCTTCTCCACTCAGCACCTAGCAACATCCAATAAATGCGGAATGCATTACTAACACTGTATCTAATTGGAGCACTCACTCTGCAAAACTCTTCTATCTCTTCCTGAGCCTTCTTGACGAAGTCGAGAGGAAAGGCCTTTCCGCCAAATTCTTGAAAGAAGGGCCAGTTCCTATCATAACTGTTAGCTTTCACTTCAATCGAGAACTCGGGGACGCAAGCCCCCTCTACTCTACCCACAATCACTTCTTTCAGGGGGTCCCACTCGTTGTGGCTGGAGACGGGGCTGTCCTCAGGGGAGACGTCCAAGTGGAGAGGGTTAGGCCTGTAAGGGGGAGCCTGAGCTGACCATTCCGCAGTCGCTTCCTCGATTTTATACTCATTTTGCGGTTGAACGCCAAAGCTGTGCTTCGGACCAGAAAGCGGAATATTTACACCCGTGTTATTTGCAGAATTGTTAGAAACTAGCCTAGGGAGTGAGAGCGCCCTGGCCAGTTCGCAGATCTTCGATGGTTCTCGCCCGCGACATCCTCCGCGGAATATACGAATGTGTAGCATTGAAAAAAACGAGTTTACAGAAACAGAAAAAAGCGCGCATAGCAAAATTTATATGAGTGTGAGATGGGACTATTCGAATGTTCCAAATTAGAATAATTGCAACTGCTATTTGTTAGCGATGTTTGCGCTATGCAACAGGAAGTACGTCATAAGCAATCGAGCTTGAGAAAAAGAATTCTCACAATTTTCTCGCTTTTCTGGAAACATTCGACTTAGAACTGCCCTTCCTTCAAATGACAGGTTAACTTTTTTCCCAAAATAGTTTTATTTTGCAATTTTCAAATTATGGGGTCTTTGGCATAATTTGACCAGTATTGCGAATTGGAATGGCAAACACAGTCTGCAACTTGTACTAAAGTCCAGTCTGCCAAAGCTGTATGTATGTATAGTTTGCAAAACACTTTAATTAGAAAGCAAGAAGAATATTCAAATACGTAATTGCTTTAATAACATAATTTTTCATAAAATACTTTGTGTAACAGGCTGAGTCGGAGTTAGATTAGTTTTGAGAATTTTATACTCTTAGGTACAATGATTTTGTTGTAACTCTCTAAGAACAGAGCCCTCATTTCATCCAACTTTCCCTTTCTCGCTTCTAGTTTCTCTGGAAACTTAATTGCCTCTTTCTTCAGTCCACAATGCAATGAAAATTCACTTCCTGCTAAATACTGCAGGAAATCCATCCCGAAGAAGAAAATCTCTTCCGACTTGGCATTCCTTTCGTAGAGTTTATGTCCGAATAGTCTCCAATCATACGCGATGGTAAGGAACAGCATCTCCAGTGCGTTGAGGCTAGCATGCACTAGACCATCAGCCCACAAGCTGAGTCTCAAGAGAGATATGAACATAGGGGTCCTGTCCCACCCGGAAATGCAGTGCACGAGTGCTCCTCCTTCCAAGTATTCGAGTTGGTACAGGATGTAGCGGAGGTAGTGAGTGGTTAGCTCGAGGATACTCCAGTCTTGATAGTTCTGCCATTTCACGTCTAAACCGAGCGGCATTATGTCTAATGGGAGAGACAGGATTGCATCGACTTTTTCAGATTTCCAGTTAAATTTTATTTTGCCAGCATCGAGTTCTTTACTTTGGTATCCGCGGAAGGACTCGCAGCCTGGATACGGCATACTGGCGACCTGGAATTCTCTGTACCTAATAGCCGAAGACTGATAACATACTGATCTGTAATATAGGTTGCTATGACTAAGTTCTCATCTATATATAATTAAAACTCAATTGTTGTGTTTGTTTGTACAGACGTCTGGAACAACTGACAAAGTTTAGAAACATGTATTGCCATCAATTTATATTTGTTCCCTGTGGAGTGGAGAAAATAAGGAAATTCTCATTTCAATCCTCTTCCCACAAAATAGCAATGTTGAGAACGAGAACAAACTCGAATACGTAGTTTGCAAAAAAATAAAAATTGCAACAAAGGGAGGAGTTCTCATATTTTAAAAAAACTATAACTTGCCTTCGTTCCTTGTCCGCTTTCTCGCTGGATGCTACTGGCAGAAAGAACTTATGTTTCTTCTGTTCGTACATCAGGTCGCATACAAATTTTACTCTCAACGCTTTTAACAATTTAATGTCTTGACCTCGCACCCTGTCACACAGCTGATCTTCTCTCCCTAGCCTGCTCCTTTCTGGAATGTTCGACGCTCCATCTTCCTCGATCCCTTCCCCCCCTGTAGCGATCTTGTCCCACCCTGTCCGCCCGAACAGCTCCGCACAGACGGACAGGGTCGCACTTCTGCACAAGTTTTTGTTCTTGTAGATCAGGACCGGAACTGCGAATCTGCTCCTTGCACGTGCGAATCGAGCAGTCAGGAAGAGTTGATAGAGAGCGTTTGCGTTATTTACCGTTTTCTAAAGGAATTTATTCTAATACAGACATACATACTTTGTGTACTACGTACATACTTGTTTATTTGTCAAGAAATTTCAAGACAAATCTGAAATGAAATTAATCAAGTCCCAACGACTAATAATATGGAATATTCCACTTTCTTTCATGAATCTTTAATACGATATTAACATAGTATACGAAACATAGTTTCACACCTCTGGTTGGCTTTCTGGGCTGCACTCCCTGTCTGTTGACCGACATTTTGTGTTTTAGTTTATTTACAAAACCTGTGTTATAGCGAATAATATGCTGATACACTTACAGTCAGAGTCGCTGATTGTGAACCACCAGGGGACCGAAAAATATGTTCATAATAGAGATACTTCATATTAAGCAAACTTGATTCAATACAAATCTTATCTAAAAAATGAAATTGAGACAAGGAGGTTAGTTCATAATAAACGAATGTTCATATTAAACGAATGTTCATAATAAGCGACCCTGACTGTATATGTATGTTTTCCTGGGTCTATGTAGTTACCTATCATTCGAGAATGCACGAATTTAAAACCTAATTCTTTCCGCCACTTTTGGGTAGAAATGTCTCAACAAAGCGCGCGCATTTCTCGCGTTAGCCAGGCGAGTGTGCGGAGTGCGGCCTCCAGACACAGCTACAAAACCGTGTCTCACCACAGCGCCGTGGACGAGTCGCTATTCGGAGAGTCCTTCCGCGAGAAGAAGCTTCGCGAGAACAGAGAGACGAGAAGCAAGTCTGGGAGTCCCAAAGGCCTCGCCCTGTCTCCCCCCTCCCTCCACTCCCCCGGACCCATCGCCTCGACGCAAGGCCGACAGAGGCCGGAAGTCGTCCAGGTGGGAATACCTCGAAATTGAAGTTTCACGATTCTAGGTCTCCACTCATGCGTTGTGTATTCGCAGGTAATAACCAAGGATCTGATCCGCAAGATCCGCATCCCCAGACCGGAGGACCCTTCTGGAACGACGATCATCCTAGGCAAGGGACACCTGGAACGAATCGTGAGTCAGGCCGCAGTCGTGACCACGGACGACTTGGAAGTGGAGAAGGAGCAGCGAGAGACGAAGAGGAACGAGCAGCAGGACCAAGTGCAGAAACGGAAGAAGGAGTTCCAGGTTAGCAACCGCGGTCTGACTCAAATATTCATGTTTCATTCTATGGTTCCCTTATAAGGCAATCGAGCTGGCTCGCCGGACCAATGAGAAGTCTGACTTGGACAAGGAAGCGGAGGACACGCGCGGAATGCTGATACAGCGGTCCAAGAACATGATGGAGGAGCAGGACGACGAAATAAAGAAACTGAACGAAGTGATTCTGAACGCGAAATGCCACGCAATACGCGATGCGCAGCTCTCAGAGAAAGACATCTTGAAGGATGATATGGAGGAGGAAGAGAAGCGACTCGACACCATGATGGAAGTTGACCGCCTTAAGGCCCTGCAGGAGTACGAGCGGAGGGAACAGGAGAGACACAGACAGAGGCTGCTGGGGGCCCAGGTAGTAAAGATGCATAGTGACTATCTGTGGAATTGGAATGTACGATTTACTTGACGCGGATCCAGGTAATCCAGCAGCAGATCAAGGACCGAGAGCAAGACCGACTCCTCGAGTCTGAGAAGAAGGACCAAGAGACGCGGGCCATGCTGGAGTACCTGGAGCGGCTGCAGATCGAGGACATCAAGGAGATGGGGGAGAAAGTCACCAGCCAGAAGAAGCTGATGGGAGAGATCAACGTCGCCAACGATGAGATCCAGAGACAGAAGCTGATGCAGAAAGACCAGGAAAAGCTGGCGGAGATGAAGGTAGTGCTAAATTAGGACTGTTTTTCTATTAATAGCTGCCTGTGAGATTAGAGAGAAAGGACATACTAAGATGTTTAAAAACATCTTAGTTAATTCAGTTAATTGCAACAGTATTATTTGCCGTACAAACCGAGTTGTATTAATTGAATGCAGTTAATATTAATGATACAACAAAACCCTGAATCAGCTCAACCCCGCACTCCGCTACCTCTGCAGCCAGCAGCCCCGAGTGGTGCCGATGCCGTACAGATCCTTCACGTACTGCCAGCGGCGGCTCTGCATCTTCCACAGCCCCAGGCCCAGCTTCTGCAGGCGGAAGTTGAACCAGGCTAGGATAAAGTCCGCCGGGAGTCCGTCGCCTCTTCGGGTCGGCTTCCAGTTGTTCGGGAACAGACGGATGAGGTCCCACTCCTGTCTGTTCAGCCTCGGCCTCTTCATCCTCCGGGGACGCGATTTCTGGCACTTCTGCGCATACACCAGCTCTTCTTCGTCGGTCTCGGAGTCGGTTAAACTGTCGAATGCGTTTTTCATGATATACTTGACCATCTCCTGCTCCTGCAGACCCATGGCTCTTCCTCGGACGTAGAGCCGCTTGAGAGCGGTCTTTATCTCCTGTGCGGACTCCTCTAGGAGGTACTTCCTGCCCCCTTCCCCTTTCTCTCTCTCCTCCGCTCGGGTCATGAGCACGGATTCCGCCCTCTCCCGGGTAGGGACGTACATATAACTATTCGTCACCTGGAATTCCTTCCCGGTCTGTGCCAGCGCGTCGCTTGGAAAGAACGAGATGGAGGGCTTACTTTGGGCGCCAATTGTCTCAGATCTGCCTACTTTGGACATTCTGGGGGTGGAGTGTGCGGGGGAAATGGTCAGTTTGTTGTAAGAGAACATGTTGTATGTAGCTGCGATCATTTTACACTCTGATTCACGTAAGAGTAAATTATTGAGTCACAATCAATACTGAGTATGCTTCTTAGCCACTAATCTCACAGCCTTTATACCATCCGTCTTGTTGTATGAAGCCACTTATCGTACGAGGCAAGTGATTCTGAAATACATTACTCAAGGCGATTTAGAGTTCCGAATATCTATCTATGTTACGAACGAGTTCAATCTTACCTTGGTTCATCACACTCACCGCATTTCTACATTCTAGTAAACATCTTGATTCTTTGATATCGCGATTGTTAGTGACAGCCGCTAGGAAATGTTTTTCTCTGAACAAGCTCAACTATCAACTTTTATGAATGCCAACAAATTTATACTTCAGTGATAAATTTGGATTAAACGAAATTAATTCAGTAATTCCTGGAATTGTTCACAATTAGTGACCGTCGATAAGAACCTCTTCTGTTCTAACTCATTCTTTTCTCACTTTATGTTTTTCTTCATAAAGAACGTATAGCTCCTGAGATTATAAAAATCCCAGTGGCATAGCCCCAAACTCTTTGTTGCCGAGTTCCAACTGAACACTTATTGTTTCCATATTATTTTCATTGAATGCTCTTTTGACAGAGACCTGCTTTATGCCGGAAGTCCGCTGACATAAAGCCCCATATAAACTGTTGAATTGTGGCCAGACGTTAGTTCAAATGAAGAATGCTAAGTTTATACTCAGGTTTAATCGGATTCATTCCCAATAAGCGAAACAGAATATAATCTGAATGCAAAGGTAATTATGTAACTTTCTCACTTGCATTGTTCCCCTAACCACAAAGTCCGTTTACATAAAGTTTCCTTTGTCATGATTATGAGACGGTTTAAGTAATTGGAGAATTTCGTTACTACTCATTTTATCTTAGCAGCAGACATTCCTTTTAAACATCTGTGGTGCCACGTATGAGACTTGTTGACATAAATCGTTGAAAGATCGAAGTTTATCACAATTTTCCTCGATTATAGAGAATTGCAAGATTAGACAGTATAGTGTAAGCTGTGTGTAGGGATGCTCTGAGCTAGGAATAGAGTGCACAGGAGTCAGAAAGGTAGCGAGCAGACTTGTTAATGACTCTCCATCTGCCCCAATTAACTTCAACAGAGCATCCCATATAAATCCATCTATTGTCCTTCCCAGAGTTGAGGCTTACATTCCATCCGTTAGCTAAATGGGCAGTGTGTGTATGGAAGTTTGAATTCAATTCATCACACAATAAGGGTTTACAGATTTGATAGCTCTACACTCTGTAATCTGTCTTAAAACATTCTGTTTGATTGATTAACTATCGTTAATGATCTCACTATTGTCTCGACAATCGCTATTGTATCAATAATTCCGTTCGGTCGCTATAATCTTACCAGGCACATAGAAAGGAGAACTAACCAATACTTGCTTCAGAGAATCAAAGTTAATTAGATCTAGATTGTATAGAGCCTTTTCATCAAAAATTAAATTCGAATTATTGATGGTTGTGATGGATTTCTTTTGAACTTAAGTGGGACTTTAGGTGCTCGAGTACATCAAAGAGAAAGAGTCTCGTGAAGAAGCGTACCAGAAGGAACTGGAGCGGCTAGCGGCCGAGAAAGAGAAAGAAATCGCAAGACTGCGTCAGCAGCAGGAGCGGGCTAAGGACGTGCAAGCCGAGAAAGACGTCCTTCGAGCCAAGAGGAATCAGGAACAGTTCGAGCGCGATTGGCGGAAGAAGCAGAAGGAACTGATCGAGAAGAAATCGGACAACGACCGCATGCTGAAGGAGGCGAGGCAGCAGCAGATCCGGGACAAGGAGCACTTCCTGTCCCTGCAGGCCCAGAGAGACCGGGCCGAGTTCGAGAGAGTCCTGCAGGTGCAGCAGCAGGTGCAGCAGAAGGACCAGGACCTGTCCAAGACGCACGCGTCAAAGAATAAGGCTTACTCCGAGCAGGTCTGTGCTAGCTATCTGCTGTGATCCATGGTCCATGTTACCTTAAGGAGGACTGAAACGCTTGAGTTAATAGAAATAAGAATACCATCGGTGCAACTGTTCCACTTAGTTAGGGATAGGACCAATAATCTGATGTCACAGAATTACTGTATTTGCTCCCAAGGTCCGTAAGCAAGTGAAGAGTAAGGAGGAGGAGCGTCTGAACGCCAGGAGAGAGTTTTTCGAGGAAGGGATCAAACTGGACCAGGAGGCGAAGGAACGGAGACGGAAGCTGGATGAGATTAAAATGCGGAAGCTCCAGGAACTTAAAGACGCCGGAATTCCTGGGAAGTACACGGCTGAGGTCAGTCGCCGTATCCACGCACCGCATCCTGTCTCCTTCACGATGTCCTAACTCAGCCGCGACCTGATCACTACATTCCTCCCCGTAACCTCTTCACTACGTACTTACTAATGTTACGACATCTTATTTGTATCTATTATAATCTTGCATTAATCCAACTACTATAAATAGACACTATCTAAGATGCGAATTAAACAGATTAACTAACCTTTTGGAGAGGCTTTGTTCCGTCTCCACTCCCATTCTGACAGGTGGCCAGGGCTGGATCCTGGGGTAGGGCATACGTAGCAATCTCTGAGGTGTGATTCTCGTGATTGGAGATGAGAGCCTTGGTCATTTCTCCATCTTCATGATCTATCTTCACCCACTCAGATATCTCCCCATCTGTCTCTGTTCTGTCTCTGTTAACTAAGCACGAGTCGGACACAGTATCCACACTCAAGCTGGAACTCCTTATAATGACTTCCTCCATTTCATCCGCTCCATTCTCTTGCTCCCTGTTCGCTATCTCATCCTCTGGGATTAAAATTATTGATGGGTAGTGCGAGCACAGCGTTCCACTGGTGTTCTGCACCTGACCAACTTTGTAATCCTTCTTGAAATAGTGCCAGCATCTTTCCAGCAATTCTCGGGACTTGGGGTCCTCGGGCTTGTAGGGGATTGTCAGGAATGTGTTGATCAGATCTTCCAGGATCTCTTTGGTGATGGGTTTACTTGCGTTGGGCGTGAGCCCAATAAACGGGCCAGATTGATTTGAGTTTCTTATGCCTGGGTGAAGTGGACTTTTAGCCATTCTAGAATTTTAGACTCTGAAAGTATTTGTTTAGTATTTAAGTGACAGCAAATCTTATTCGGTGATCGAATTTGGTGGGTATTTCGAATCAATGCGTAGACAATGAACTATAATAGGTTCACTGAAGCCAGTACTATTTTTAGCTATTGTAACCTGTGTCGTTAGAATGCAGTAATTGCAATGAATCACCAGCAATTGTGGGTTTCGTTGGTGTGTATTATAATCTCATCATCTAACATTCGTAATCTGGAGGATGGAGAGTATTATACTATGAGGGTTGCATTCAACTAAAGCAGTTATATCTTCACGTGTACATCTGTGTCTATTTATGTAACCTGAGGATCAGGACGAGATTGCTTAACTGCTTAGTGCATCGTATTGCAGGTAGGAAGCAAGTGAAGTCGATATGTGTACGCAAACAGGATATAATGGCTTGCACAACTTCCTAGCAATCTTACACCAGCTTGGGTGTAGGGTATATATTATTTTAATGTTAAATTAAATATTATTAAACAACGTGTACATATAATTCTTTGGATTTAAATTCCCGGAATTAAGCCTGGAAATTTATGTCCCTTATTAGTGTGCATTTCTTCTATTTTGGGACACTTTTTAGAAGTTGTGTATTCTAGAAAGTAGCTTTGTGGGTGTAGAACTAAAACTTGTTTGCTTTACATTGGCAGTACCTGTCATATCTTTAATGCTCCATGAACACTAATGAGTGAAGCACACTCATTCGTTCCACTTCTATTTTTCAAATTTCGTTTCCATTGTTGAATAAACGAGCGGCAATTATAAACCATTTGTTCACCTCTCTTGGGACACATGGATTATGAAGTTAACAAATAGGCTCTGGACCTTTCACAGGTATGACTTCTCAACATTAGATAATCAGTCGTTGCCCATTACGTCGTGTACCCACCACTCAGCCATTCTCTAAGTTCAGTGTGATTGCGCTACATAGTTTCATTAACCTTTCAGATTGCTTGTTTTCATTTAGTTAAAAGAACTTTATTATTTCGTTTTTGAATTGTCCCTTTTAATACATTCCTAATGACCTTAAACCTAACACAGATAATCAAGATTCTGGTGGAGATATGCCCCAATTATCTACAATAAAATTATTTTGTAGAGAATATTGATGATTGGAGAGACAAGTGTGTTTAATACCCCACAAATTGTGTGTGAATGACAATCCATACATCATAGGAGAAGGCAAAACTGAATGAAAGTGTTCAGACCTTAGTCTAAACACTTCGCTCGTCGTGATCGTTTGAATTATTCAAAACTGTGGTTTAGTCGCATTATAGTAGACATGTTTAGATTACGCTACCACACTAACCATATGGCAGCACCTTCACTTGATTATTGTTTATTGAGGTAAATAGTTATGTAAACTCGAGTGTGTTGAATGGCTAACTCCTCGAATTCAAACACTCCTGCGGTGTGCGTCATCACGGCGCGTCTCAGACAGTCGCGACACCGGACTATAAAAGCGCTCCCTTCCTTCGACAAAACGGACTACTCAAGCCTGGAGCGGGAATTGGTCTCGTGTCTCAAGCAGCACTACTCCCTCACTCACTTTGCAGACACAGAAGCCATTGATTGGTCCCTGTCTGCCACTCCTTTCCCCGCGCGAATGAACCCCAGAGGACACCCGCCGATCAAGTCCTCACAATCGGCGGGGTTTCTAATCGACAGTTTTTCATTCGGCAAAGACCTGAAACTTCTACAGCAATTCATGGCTGACAATCCTCAAATTGAGAGATTCATCATTAATTTATTCGCGAAGGTATAAAGCTAAAATCGTCGCTAGACGCACTCGTGTCAAACTACCGCTCTTCTAGGACCCCTCCCACGTGAAGTCGGACTACCTGGGGGACATGCTCGCAATGCTAGCCCCCAGCAAGGGAGTCGTCTTCTATTTCTGTCGTAAAGCAACGCGAAAGGCGTTTCAGAAAGAGTTCGGGCGCTCCCTGTGTGGGCTGCTTCAGTTTTCCATTCAGAAGTACATCCTAGAGTCGAGAGAGAGGCCAGCACTCCTCGACACCCAGAAGACACTAACTCACCTCAACTCATACCTCAAAGGTTAGTTCCTCATACTTCTCTTGGAGGCTGTATTTTGATCAGAAAATATGTAGAATAATTAATACAAATTCCGCATTTCTGATCAAAGTTCTACGTTGGTTTTCTGATCAAAATATCCAGCCTCTTCGCTTGCTCTGCACTCGTCAGAAGTTGTTGCTTGTCTAAGACCATGATTTCAACAATAAACTATGTATGTATATTGTAACAATTAATTACACATTGTGTGGCCACAGCATTTATCAGTCAGCGGTTTTGTCTCCTTTCCTCTATTCCCCCGACATTACGAGCCTAACTCTGACTGTGTATGTTATCAATCAGAATATAATCAGAATTATTCTATTTTAATCTTACAGTCTAACAGATAAACTTGACTTAACTCTCTCTTATTCAATCCCCAGCACCAGGACTATGGTACCTGTTATCATGGAACGCTGTGCTGGGGAAAATTGTCTTTTAATCTCGTCTCAGATTTAATTAATTTTAATTTATTTAGTTTATGTCAAATCCTATGCAAATTGTATGATTAAATGTGATGTACATTGTTACAAGTTGAGTGTTTCATGTTCCATTCTTGAGGTTGGTTCGCTTGATATTATTTCACCAGAAATCTAGATAAAAGTCGATGTCTGATAATCAATCGAACCATTTCTTTGATAAATCATTTTACTAGGAAGTTCCTACCATGAATCGAGATACCGTTTATCTCAACCATCTTTCGATGTTGGCTCTATGAAATAATAATACTGACCCATAACACTAACCTTTCAACATTCATGAGTAGCTCTGATGATGTTTGTTACATGATACAGCTCGCATATATAGCAGGATATATGGTGAACGAATTGACTTGCATGAGAATATAAATTCGCGATTGTGATCAGAGGTTTCCTGCACAATCCTGAAGTCTTAAATAACAACATTGTTCCTAACCGCAATTGCATTGGATATTATTAATTGTATTGAATAATCCGACACTTTTTCGTGCCCAACGAGATAAGAAGAAGTAATATATATTTAGCATTACAAATAGGAAAAGTTCTTTTTCACATAGAAATAGGTTGATTGTATTGTTTCCCTAGGCACTGTCTTGCATTCAAACTTTTACCGCATGCATCTCTTCAATTCTATTAAAGTTTAGACTTACAAATTGAGTAGCTTGATTATGCATTGCTTTAGCAGTGACCTTGTGACACGTATCGGTACCAATTAGCTGATAATGAACGGAGACCAAGACGGGGAGCAGGTATTCTCGCAGGAGATGGACGTGATCCGAGAGAACGGCGTCGACGACGTAATGGTAGAGACGCGTCGGCGCGTGAAGCTGTTCGTTCTCAACGACCAGCACGACTGGGAAGACAGAGGGACCGGGCACGTGACAGTGGTGTACATGGAGTACCTACACGGCCTCGCACTCGTGGTGCGTAGCGAGGAGAACGGGTCTGTCCTCCTGGAGTCACGGATAGAGCAGGATAGGATCTACCAGAAACAGGACGGCACATTAATCGTCTGGGTAGAGAACGCAGTGGAAAAGGCCCTCTCCTTCCAAGAGAAACAGGGATGCGATGACGTATGGTCTAAAATCCGGGAGGTGCAAGGACGCCATGATATCGGAGAAATCTCAGAAGAGCTCAGTATTATGGAAAGTTTCGAAGATGACCAGATCTTTCACTCGCAGGAAATGTTCACCATCGACTTGCCCAGCTGTAGCTGTGAGAACCTCCAGACCATCAACGAGCTCCTGAGCAAGTACACGAGTCCTGTGATGAAGAAGGACAACCTGCTGAACGCCTTGCAGGGGGAAGACTACGTCTCGAAGCTGATGGAGCTCTTCCAGGTCTGCGAGAGTGACAACGACCTGGAGAGTCTCTCCACTCTCTACTGGATATTCAAGAACATGTTCCTCCTCAACAGAAACACGATCCTAGAAATCCTACTCTGCGAGTCGAATATTCTGAACGTGATCGGGTGTCTGGAGTACGACCCGAAGCTTGAAAGCCCCGCACGACACAGAGAATTCCTACAAAAGCAAGCCACCTTCAAGGACATCATCCCGATCAGCAACGCCGTCCATGTTTGAGGAGAATCTGATGAACGCTCTCGGGCAGTACGTTCTCTTCCAGAAGATCGAGATAATCGAGATGATTGAGAAGGAGGAAACCTTCCTCATGGACCTGTTCGGGGGGATAGAGGAGGATAACACTCAGGGGATCGGGTTGAACAAGTTCAGAGACCTGGTCTTCCTGTTGAAGGAGATCAGTTTGTTCTCGCAGGCGGCGCAGAACCCGACCTCTAAGAACAACTTCTTCCAGATTCTCTGGAACAACGGACTCATGAGATCCCTCTCCATCATTCTCAGCTCAGACGATGACGTCATCCTGCAGAGCGGGGTGGACATCCTGATCACGATCTGCGAGTCGGGGGGCTCCACCATTCAGCAGAAGCTGTTCGCGGAGTCCGGCGGTCAGGAGGAGGACGAGCAGGTCATCAATCTCCTCATCAACATCCTGGTCGACACCCATAAGTCCGCCCTGGACGCGTCCACGTTCCATCTCCTGAAGACTCTGATCGACCCCGAGTCCTTCTCGGCCGAGATGAAAGCGATGGACCGCACCTCCTTTTTCTCCTACTTCTACAAGAACTGCATGCACCACTTGATCGCGCCACTCCTCGCGGTCACCTGCGACACTCGGGTGGATCCCAGCTCGGACACACTGGAGAACACGGAGATCCTGGCTAACATCATCCAGCTGCTGGCCTTCTGTGTGGAGCAGCACTCCTACCACAGTCGAGTCTACATCATCAACAAGAACCTGCTGTCCCGTGTGGCGGTGCTACTCACATCCCGCCACTCACACCTCGTGCTCGTGACCATCCGTCTGATCAGGAAGATAATCGGGATGAAGGAGGATGGGTTCAACGTCTACATCATCCGCAACAACCTGCTACAGCCGGTATGCACTCTGCTCAGAGCCACGCCCAGATACAACATGATAAACTCGGCCTGCCTGGAACTGTTCAGCTTCCTGCTCACGGACAAGATGAAGGGGCTGCTCAAGTACGTGGTGGAGGGCATCCCGGAGGTGCGGGACATCTCGTACGTGGAGGTCTTTAAGAAGATCCAGGCGGAGTACGACCAGATGCTGGAAAGCGAACGCGGCGATCCGGTCCGAGAGCTGGACGGTTTGATCCAGTGGTCCGCGAGAGAAGAGCAGCGGGCGGAGGAGAGGGAGGAAGAGACCTGGTTTGATAGAGACGATGACGTGTACGCCGTTAATTCTTCGAGTCCCGGGAACGAAGGGCTGGGCACGGACACGCTCGGAGATATCCCAACAATCAACGCCAGCCCCGTTAAAGAGGTCTCTCCCGACTCCCCCTCTCTCCCAACGAACCTCCGCACCCCCACCAAGCTGGTGGAGTACGAACCAGACAGCGATGAAGACAGCGATAGCGAGGAGGTGGTGGAGAAGAGTAAACGTCAAATTCAGGAGAACGAAGAGTCCCCTATCGCTACCTCTCCCCCTCTTCCTCCTCCTCCTCCCCTCGATACCCTTGCCAGCACAAACACGTCAGAATTCTCGTTCCCCCCTCCGGCACATACGACTGCTTCCCCCCCCGACAGCGAAATAGTCTCTCCTGCGAAAAGACCACGAATAACATAGCTCACCACTCGCGCTCCATTCTGTTCCGTTTAATCCGATGATAGGCCTACTGGCTCTTATACCTAATTAAGTAGAATGCTATTGTGCATATTTGAATTGCCATTATGTAGAATAATCCATACCACTACTCCTGTGATTTGTCTCTTTTCAACATTGCGGGGCCTTGACCGATATACTGATATACTGTCTTATTATGATAATTATTACACTTAACAGAATGTACAATCTTTCAGGGCAGTCTCTTTGATGTTGTTGTTGTTATCTTTGTTTGTTTCTCCTAGCTCGCTACCTTCAGAGTGATGATACGTATGTCCAGTGGACTTCCGAGCTGAGAGTTCTCACTTTTATGAAGTCGAAAGGGGACAAGTTGATCGGAATCAGGTTTAGACAAGTCCCAATCAAGGTACATGCGAATGCGTTACTTCTCTGTGACGTATGATCTGTCATGTTGATATCCCTTCTCTCTCCTTGGATCGTTACGAAACTTTTGAACATGATTTAGGAGCAACATGGGTATTTTAAAATCGACAGGATTTTGTCTCTAAAAATTTTTTTCCTTTCTCTGATTTTAAAAGCACTACCGAACGATTCTATTTCAGAATTTTATTCGATTCGCATATTAGCGCTAAATTGGTTAATAACATTTATTATATGTGAATCCATTCCATTCTATCAAACTCGTTGCTAGGCTGCTGAGTCTAGTCTCTCAGAGGACTTCCCCAGCTCTGTCCCGATCATAACAGACATACTCCCGAACAGTCCCGCCGCAAACTGTCCCTATCTCTGGATAAACGACCACCTCCTCTGCATCAAGGGCTACGTGTACACGGAGGGAGGGAAGGAGCTGGAGACTGTCATCTCCAAGTGCACCTACGTCCAGATTGTGGTGCAGAGGGCCGTGCGGACGTACGGACCTGAGAAAATCGCATTTATTACCGGCAAAAGACAGAGATTCGGTATTACTTTTTCAAGCAAGAAAAATGTAATTGAATGACGGCGTTCAGTTAAATAACTAATCACCTCTCTACGCATGCCTATTGTTCATAGCTGTATCACGGAAAGCTCTCCACGATTATAACCGGATTTTCTCCGCGGGCAGAAAGCGAGTACTTGGAAAAGGGACTGGAACTCAAGAGTCTAATCACCTCCATCAATGATCGGCCTCTGTCCGACCTCACCCTAACGGAGGCTGTGTCCATCCTGATGCAGGAGTCCCTCCTGCAAGAGCAGATCAAGGTCCGATTCTGCACGCTCCAGAGGTTCAGCGTAGGGATGAAGAAGGACCCGGGTATCGGCCTGGCCCTCGTGACCTCGCTTGGATCTGTGCAGAAACTGGTCCTCAACGAGTCCCCCTCGCTCCCCCTGATGGCCCCCCAGACCGATGACCCGCTCAGATCTGTGTTTCCCTCTGACGCCCAGCACTACGACTATCTCAAGGTTAAACTCACATTCGCTTATCTCCACTGTAATCCATGGTTCATGCTGCATAACTATAGTACGGTTTATGTGCATCTCTTAGGTGTACATCCTTGGTGTGAACCTGTACGAAGACGTGTACGAGCTCGTGGGGCGGCTAGTCAACGAGACCAGGAGCCCCGGCTCCCCCCTGAATCCCGGGAGCAGCTGCTTCCAGGCGCCGGAATTCTCCCCGGACCTGTACCCCCACTGCTCGCTCCTGGGGGAGCTCTTCCGGTCCGCTTCTTCGGAGGAGCGCGTGCTCACGGAGCTCGACCTGGACGCGGATTGGCGCCCAGTGAACTACTCCTCCGCGGTCTCCTCCCTCCAGTACCCGGAGCTCCCCGCCCGCTCCCCCTCGCACAAGAAGCTGGGGGACAGCCCGGCGCACCGCAAGATGGAGCCGGCCCCCAGTGCCATCAGCTCGCTCCCTGAGTTCGGACTCCGCCGGCCTAGCTCCATCCCCCTCGTCACCCCCTCCTCCTCCACCTCCAGCCTCAGCTCGGAACTGGCGCCTGATCTCCTCGTCAGGTGCTCGCATCCGATTGGCCGGCTTCCGAGCCCGGCGATCTCCCTGGTGTTGTTCCGGAACACGCGGGAGCTGACCACTCTTTCCCCGCCCGATTTGTTCCCGCTGCTGAAGAGGACGGGGCTCTACATCATGGTGGTCAACCTGGAGAAGATATTCTCCTTCTTCGAGAACGAACTGCACTTCTACCTCAGAATGCTGACGGAGCTGCACTCACTGCCGTTCCCGGACCCGGTCAAGGTCCTGGTGGTCGGACTCTACGACGGCCTCTGCGACCAGACCGTCCGGTCGCTCTGCCGCTCGCTGCACTGGCTCCTGGAGTCCCTGTTCAACTCCCACGTGGTGCTGGACAGTCGCAAGTTCGAGACCTGCGTGTTCCCCATCTGCCGCACTGACAGGAACATGGACACCGTGTATGTGCTGCGACAGACTCTGCTCGCATTCTCCAGAGCCAATTCCATCACCCAGGAGACGGACTTCGTAGGAATGCTGCGGATCCCGGACAACTTCAAGAAGTTCCGCGTGTGCAGTCTCTTCCAGTCCGCCGTCCCGCTCCTGCTGTCCGAGCAGATCGGACAGATCCTCGTTGAGACGGAGGTGCCGGACCATCAGCTCGAGATCGCACTCCGCGCCCTGGTCGAGTGCACCCCCTTCTGTGCGCCAGGTTCCTGCTTAAACACATTCCTATTCCAATAAGTGTATCCAGGTTAGGTAGTTTGATTTTACGGTTTCAATTTGGTTCAGAGACTCTGTCGGATCTGAGCGAGGAGGGCCTACTGCTGCGTCCCGGGATTTTCTTCCGTGTCCTACGCCAGCTGGAGAGGTGGTCCGGGGGTCAGGGGCTGGACAGAACTCCGGAGCAGAGAGAGGTGTGTAAACAGCTGAGAGAGAACTGCTACTTCAACCTCTCCGTCCTCATTCAGGCCATCATGCAGAGCTGTTTCAGGTTAGCATTAGCTCCTTATAAGGAGCTGTATTGATTGGTCCTTACGAATGTCTAATACGGGATTATTTACAGCAGACATTTTCACAGAAAGTAATCTGTTAGAAGTTTCTCTCATTTAGGATGATTCAGATCGCCAGAGCGCTACTACGCTGGATGGAGAAGCTACACTTTGTGTTCCTAGTGGGAGGTCCTGTCTCTCTCAGCGAGTTCGAGAAGTTATCTCAGTACAAAGCCATGACTCCGAAACCCGGAACCAAAACGGTCAAAGTGTTTATGCCCGGCATAACCCTATGGAATGGTGAGTGAGTGAGTGAGTGAGTGAGTGAGTGAGTGAGTGAGTGAGTGAGTGAGTGAGTGAGTGAGTGAGTGAGTGAGTGAGTGAGTGAGTGAGTGAGTGAGTGAGTGAGTGAGTGAGTGAGTGAGTGAGTGAGTGAGTGAGTGAGTGAGTGAGTGAGTGAGTGAGTGAGTGAGTGAGTGAGTGAGTGAGTGAGTGAGTGAGTGAGTGAGTGAGTGAGTGAGTGAGTGAGTGAGTGAGTGAGTGAGTGAGTGAGTGAGTGAGTAAATGAGTGAGTGAGTCAGTGAATAAGTGAGTGAGTGAGTCAGTAAGTAGGTGACAATATTTAACTATCCTATCTAGACTATAAGAAGGTTGATAACTCCACAGTATTCTCAGACGCACATGTCTTCTACGTCGATATTTCAGACCCGATTTCGTCCCGGTTCTATTTCTTACTCCTAGCGGAGCTACTAAGGATGGTGCACAGGTCCAATTCGGGATCATTGTCGCCCACGGGAGGGGAACCTGTCACGCCTCCCCTCTACGACTTCAACCTGTTCAGAGGGGCTAACATCGCCAGATTATTCGATCAGGAAATGCTCGGGTGTAACTTGGAGATTATCAACCATCACGACCAGTTCCAAGTAGAGTTCAGAGCCAAGTAAGTGCTGCTATCACAGCTGCTTCCTCGCTCTTAGTTGAATCAACTAATGTCTGAATATGGACGGTTTGCCTATTTTCTTTTTAATCAAACTCACGGACAGGTTCGGCGCCACTCCTTCGCAGGCCCTGCCCAGCCTTCTGTCCAGGGTCTACTCCTGCGCGTTGAGGGCTCTGGCCAGGATGAGTCTCATGGACAAGGGGTTCAACATCGCGATAGGGCCAGCCTGTCCCGTGGTGGGGTGTCCGGGCAAGAGAAAGACCGCCGAACTTTCTAAAGCGACCATCAGCTTCGTGCAAGTGATTAACGACCTGCATCCAGCCAGAACTAAAGGTACGTAAGGCGAACTTTCCAGGTTCTTGTTGATATATTTATTTTTTATTTGCAGGGATCAATTTTCCAGAAGTTAACCGCAGTTCCCTCCCCTGTTGGGGACGCCCCGGGGTCCATGTGATCGACCTCTCAACCCACTTCAGACACCCCATCAAGACGGTGACCCACTACTCTCAGTGTCGAGACAGAATACTGGCACTCGACACTACCATTGCCTGCTGCCCACAGCACAAGGTTCTACGTGATTGGGTGCCACACGATGTACCACTGTAACTCCGTCACTTCTCACACTCGGCAATTCTCACTTCAATTCTAATCCAGAGCATCGTTTCGTATGCGTTCAGTTCTTATGAATTACCAAGATGTTGTTCTATTTATATATCCTGTTACTGTTTATATTGACTTGAGAAATGTTGTTATTATTTGTATTAATTATGTATATTATTGAAATGAAGATATCGACCCCCAATACAATGAACTAGTTCTGTAAGCATATATGTCACATTGGTTTGACAAGTCTGGTTCTACATAGTGGACATATCCATTCTGATTCTATTATAAGACTTCGTGCGTGTATAGGTGCTTAGTATAATGGAAAGATTCTCTGAAAAGCTGACTGCATGCAGGGACCAACTCCTGCAAGGTAAGGAAGAGGTCCGGACTGTCTTTTCCGGACTGTACGCAGAACTGAAGAGGAAGGAAGAAGAATTGTTAGAAGAGCTCGAATCGCGGATACGAAATCTGGAATTGGAATTCGAACACCACAAGTCCACACTAGGAAAACTCTTCAAAGCGAAAGAAGATACTCACTTTTTCCTGAAAGACAACGAATTCAGTGACGTTCTGCCTAACACGCTGCACAAGCTACAGAGCAAACTGGACAAACTCGAGCAGCAAATCACACAGAATGCTCGGATTGAGTTGGTATGGAACACAGTCGGCTTCCAGACATCTCTGCAGGCGATATGCACCATTCTAATGTTCGGCACTTATAACCACAAAATGGTACCGAAATGGGGTGCAGTGAGTAAGGGGAGGGCAGAAGGGGACCTCTCTATGCCACATGGGTTTGTAGTCGATGAGAATAGTGGCACAATCCTGGTGGCGGACACTGAACTCAGATGTGTGAAAGTGTTCAGCAGAGAAGGCGAGCACATCCGTTCGTTCAGTGAACCGTCCAGGGAGTACTGGGACGTAGTGATTTGGTTAGATTCGGCCTATGTCTCGCACAGCTCAGGAATTGTCAAGTTCGACTCTCGAACTGGACTGGAATGCGGTGAACTTGAGACAGGCCAGGAAATGAGAGGATTGGCCGTTTGTGATGACGGCCTATTCGCCTGCGTGCGTAGGGAGTGCAAGATAATACTGTGTGATCCGCACCTGAATCTGCTTAACGAGATTCAGTTAAAAACTCCGTTCATGACAGAACACACCCTAACGATGGCAGTGAGACTTCGGAATTACTCAATGTACGTGCTATTCCTGTACAGCGAGTACTCCGTACAGATATTCGACATGTGCGGGCTGTTCCAGAGGGTGTTGGTCTCTGCAAAACAGGCTCCTTTCCCGCGCTTTTTCTCTCTCGACTCGATCGGGAATGTCCTGCTCACGGACAACAACCTCTACGAGGTGAGGGTGTTCAACGACTCCGGCGATCTAGTGCACGCCATCGGCAAGATGGGCTGGTCGCCGGGACAGTTTCTCAAAATCAGCGGGATTGTCGTCACAGGCAGAAACGAAATATTTGTCTGTGATGAGGGAACTCCTGACAGAATGCTGCAGTGCTTCTAATGCTTATCTCAGTTCCATTATGTAATTGTATTTATTTGCTTCAATTGTATATTTCGGTGTGATAGTGTGCAGATATTAAACTTATAGAGATGCTGTATATACGTATGTGTAACGTAACACTAAGATGATATAGACGAATCTTGTTGTTACGTGGAACTGTGATAATAGGCGCTAGACGAATCCACTTTAACTCAATTAGTGGATTCGTGGTAGCTCCTAACTAATGATTAACAGGCGAGCTTAACTCACATTCCGGCTTTCATGCTAATTTCGAATGAGACAAGTAAAACAAAAGAAGTAATTTACATACAAAATTTGAGTAATTAGAATCGCGATCGATTGATCTTGTTTAATTAAACAAATCCATTAAAGAATCGCAACTCTGAATCAAATGCTCCCTGAATGAGATAATCATTAAATTTGTATAAAAAAGCCAGGAACAAATAGGCTAAAATGAGAAATGGCATTAGACTCTGCATCAGAAACGCTCCTCGTAACACTACTCTCCATCGCCATCATTTGTTTACCGGTGTTTGTGTTTGTTATTTGTATAATATTACTACAGTTGTGCTGTCGAAAATTATGTCCGATTCCAACGATCTACGCGAGAGAAGGTGAACGAAACCAAATTGTGGGAGAGAACATTTCCTGCTCCTATGTCTACGAAAAACCGCCTTCCTACGAGTCGGTCATGATGAATAATACTGACAGAGGGCAGCCTTAATTATTTAAATGTTCTGATATATTCCATACCTAATTATTTAACTTGACTTGTTTTGATGTTTCTTCTCTTAATAAATTTAATGGTTTTACAAGAACAATTTCAGTTGATCCTACCTCACACGTTGCAAATGAATATATGTGTTATTAATATTGCAATATTATTAAGATCACGTTAGAAGATAATTAGTTGATATGTCTAGTGAATCTCATTATTTAAGCTCAGCAAACAATTCATCGATGAAACACTTGGATTCTGTTAGGAATGGAGGATCAAATGAGAAACGGCGGTTTAGAATTTGCGAGGATGGAATGTCACTCAAGAATGAGGTTCGTGCGAATATTTCTCTTTGTAAACCAGATTATTCTGACTAAGAATTTCTGTCTCGTCCTAAGCACAGTCTCGATTGTACTGGCATGGTTCCTCGCACTGATTCCATTGTGCGTCTCAATTCCACTCACCGTTACAGCTTCCAGATCGAACAAGTCCTCTAGCACAGGAGAATCAACATTAAGCACACGACTCCCTCCCATCAACCTATCTAACGGGTCAACTAACTACACAATCGAGCGGGTGGAATGTGAAAACTCGTTTATTTACTCCTCAGCTGACAACATCTGTTACCCGCCCTGCAACTGGGACGCACAGGGGAGGTCGCTAGCCCTCACAGAGCAGTTCGTTTTCTCTGTCGTCAGCATAACCGGCATCCTCCTCAACCTAGGCACGCTTCTAGGCTGGCTCTTCACTCACTTCATCAACCTGAGGACGTGCAGACTCACGCGAGAGTTCCATGTCCCGCGTGCCTCTCTCTTTACAGTGTTCCTCTGCAACAGCGGACTTCTCACCTCGTACGCCATAGTGGACCTCATGGGTAGGGACGTTATCTTCTGTAGTTTGGCAGCCAGCGGCCGTCTCTACCTCCCTGCTCACCTGGTCCTCTCCTATGACATTCCTCACGCGGATAAGATAGCGATGAACGTACTCGGGGTTTTGAATTTCTTCTTCTTCCTGGCAACGCTTCTATGGCTAATGAATGCATTCATTAACATGGCGTTAGTAGTATACTTTCCATTGCAAATCAACAAAGATTTGAAGACGAGAATTGTCGTTTTCACAGTTCAATGCATCTATGCATTCGGACTCCCAATCTTGTTGATATTCATCGCAGTCGCCGCACACCCAAATTCCCCGTTCGGCTCTTCCTACATGTTGCACCAGGTCCTTATATCGACGGAGTGGGCCTATATATTCCTGTACAAGTGGCCCTACTTCATTTTAGCAGCTGCCATCTCGACCATAATGGTTCTGATTCTCGCCAAACTCAGGTTTGTGTCCATAGAGAACAAGTCTCTGGGCCGGGCGATTCAACTGACGGAGATAGAGAAGAGATTGATCGCCTATGCTTTCCTGTTCACTCTAACTCTCGTCATCATTGGCTCAGGATTTTCAGGGTTGTATGTAATCTCATTGTATTATTACAAAATAATAGAAGATTATATTCTATGCATCACTATCAATAGTCCTATTTACATTCTCCCTTTCGGTGTGAATACGGCTAATGCCACTGTTGCGTATCGAGAGAATTCGTATGGAGGTTTGGATGAGTGTCGGATGCTTTTAGATTCCGCGAACCAGATAACTCCTCCCATTGCTGTCTTCCTGTTTTCTCTCTGCACCCGTCTGGTGTGGTTCCACTTTAACTCAATTAGTGGATTCGTGGTAGCTCCTAACTAATGATTAACAGGCGAGCTTAACTCACATTCCGGCTTTCATGCTAATTTCGAATGAGACAAGTAAAACAAAAGAAGTAATTTACATACAAAATTTGAGTAATTAGAATCGCGATCGATTGATCTTGTTTAATTAAACAAATCCATTAAAGAATCGCAACTCTGAATCAAATGCTCCCTGAATGAGATAATCATTAAATTTGTATAAAAAAGCCAGGAACAAATAGGCTAAAATGAGAAATGGCATTAGACTCTGCATCAGAAACGCTCCTCGTAACACTACTCTCCATCGCCATCATTTGTTTACCGGTGTTTGTGTTTGTTATTTGTATAATATTACTACAGTTGTGCTGTCGAAAATTATGTCCGATTCCAACGATCTACGCGAGAGAAGGTGAACGAAACCAAATTGTGGGAGAGAACATTTCCTGCTCCTATGTCTACGAAAAACCGCCTTCCTACGAGTCGGTCATGATGAATAATACTGACAGAGGGCAGCCTTAATTATTTAAATGTTCTGATATATTCCATACCTAATTATTTAACTTGACTTGTTTTGATGTTTCTTCTCTTAATAAATTTAATGGTTTTACAAGAACAATTTCAGTTGATCCTACCTCACACGTTGCAAATGAATATATGTGTTATTAATATTGCAATATTATTAAGATCACGTTAGAAGATAATTAGTTGATATGTCTAGTGAATCTCATTATTTAAGCTCAGCAAACAATTCATCGATGAAACACTTGGATTCTGTTAGGAATGGAGGATCAAATGAGAAACGGCGGTTTAGAATTTGCGAGGATGGAATGTCACTCAAGAATGAGGTTCGTGCGAATATTTCTCTTTGTAAACCAGATTATTCTGACTAAGAATTTCTGTCTCGTCCTAAGCACAGTCTCGATTGTACTGGCATGGTTCCTCGCACTGATTCCATTGTGCGTCTCAATTCCACTCACCGTTACAGCTTCCAGATCGAACAAGTCCTCTAGCACAGGAGAATCAACATTAAGCACACGACTCCCTCCCATCAACCTATCTAACGGGTCAACTAACTACACAATCGAGCGGGTGGAATGTGAAAACTCGTTTATTTACTCCTCAGCTGACAACATCTGTTACCCGCCCTGCAACTGGGACGCACAGGGGAGGTCGCTAGCCCTCACAGAGCAGTTCGTTTTCTCTGTCGTCAGCATAACCGGCATCCTCCTCAACCTAGGCACGCTTCTAGGCTGGCTCTTCACTCACTTCATCAACCTGAGGACGTGCAGACTCACGCGAGAGTTCCATGTCCCGCGTGCCTCTCTCTTTACAGTGTTCCTCTGCAACAGCGGACTTCTCACCTCGTACGCCATAGTGGACCTCATGGGTAGGGACGTTATCTTCTGTAGTTTGGCAGCCAGCGGCCGTCTCTACCTCCCTGCTCACCTGGTCCTCTCCTATGACATTCCTCACGCGGATAAGATAGCGATGAACGTACTCGGGGTTTTGAATTTCTTCTTCTTCCTGGCAACGCTTCTATGGTTAATGAATGCATTCATTAACATGGCGTTAGTAATATACTTTCCATTGCAAATCAACAAAGATTTGAAGACGAGAATTATCGTTTTCACAGTTCAATGCATCTATGCATTCGGACTCCCAATCTTGTTGATATTCATCGCAGTCGCCGCACACCCAAATTCCCCGTTCGGTTCTTCCTACATGTTGCACCAGGTCCTTATATCGACGGAGTGGGCCTATATATTCCTGTACAAGTGGCCCTACTTCATTTTAGCAGCTGCCATCTCGACCATAATGGTTCTGATTCTCGCCAAACTCAGGTTTGTGTCCATAGAGAACAAGTTTCTGGGCCGGGCGATTCAACTGACGGAGATAGAGAAGAGATTGATCGCCTATGCTTTCCTGTTCACTCTAACTCTCGTCATCATTGGCTCAGGATTTTCAGGGTTGTATATAATCTCATTGTATTATTATAAAATAATAGAAGATTATATTCTATGCATCACTATCAATAGTCCTATTTACATTCTCCCTTTCGGTGCGAATACGGCTAATGCCACTGTTGCGTATCGAGAGAATTCGTATGGAGGTTTGGATGAGTGTCGGATGCTTTTAGATTCCGCGAACCAGATAACTCCTCCCATTGCTGTCTTCCTGTTTTCTCTCTGCACCCGTCTGGTGTGGTTCCTTCCGTTCTTGGTCCTCTTCCCTGCCTGCTCGTGCCATTGCAAAAGGAAGCAGAGAATTAAATAGTTGTTTGTGTTGATTTAGTAAATGTGTAAACATTTCTTAATATTGTAAACAGTTTGTAAATTTCAATATTTACGTTAGTAGAATATGTATGATACTTTTCTATTAGTCCCGCTTTCATCACGGCTCAAGTTGGCATGTGTGCTAATTGATTAAGCCACTCTATGCTTCAAATTCAAAAGCCGTTATTGATTGCTTTATTTAGTGTTGAGCCTTGGCCCATTATCGCTCAAGCTCTCCTTATTAATTAATTCGATCCTGTCGTTATGGAATTTTGATGCTAACCCTTTTCTTTGCAAAATGTGAATGCATTTTATAGATCTGTTGTTAGATGTTATGTTACATTAGCAAGAGCTCTTGATCCGTTAAGTATAACTTTAGGTGGATACACTTTGTCCTGAATCTCCTCTATAGGGGTTCTATCTGATCTGAAACCATTCACACTTTAAAGTCCAATATTTGTTTAATTATAGTACAAACTGCGTAGCTCAACGTCATACATTCCAAGTAACAGGACGGTTTCATCCAATTAGATTTCGAGGCTCATGCGTTACTAATCAGAAATTAATTCTCCGAATCAGTATAAGCGACATAAGATAAAACTTATTCGGGCAAGCAAAGGCCTTCGGACATAATTAAACAATTGCAGCGGCTCTAATATAACACTAACTCATTGATCCATGGTCCAATTGCACATTTTGGCTTAGAAGCCGAAGTTTCACGCCTACGTTATCTGTAGTGCCTAATGATACATGCTTTTAACCAGATAATTCATGATATGGCATCATCTGACACTCCGGAACTCAACCACGGCTCACCAGATGTAGCCAACGGCCTCGACGAAGACGACTCAGCTGTTAGATCCAAACCGGATAATTCGGGGGACATCCCGGAACCCCCACCGGATATGCCGGAAGACTGGGGTGCCGGTACATTCTCCCTCGGAGGGGACGGGTTGAGCGAGGATGATGATGAGCCGGTGGAGGAGAGCGCGCCAGAACAAGAGAACGGTGCGAGTGTCGGCGGGGATTCGAGGGGCTCTCTCCTCCAAGCCATCAGACAGGGAGCTCAGCTGAAACAGGTTCAGGCCCCTCAGCCGCACGACCCGTTGAGGACGGAGCGCGGAGAGTTCAGAGACGTTAGGAGTGAGCTGGCGTCGACACTGATGAGTAAGCGCATCTCGCAAATGCAGAAATCCAGAAGCAAACTCACCGAGAACGCCGAGGAGATAAACTCCCTTAAGAATGCAGTGGCGACCGCCGCAAGAGAGGGACACCGATTCTCCCGCCTGCAGGCCTTGGCGGGAGAGGTGAACGACATGGAGGCGAGCTTGTTGGAGGAGGGGGTCACTCAGGAGGTTCTGAGTAGCCAGTGCGACTGGCCGGTCTCCCACATCTGCACCCTGCGCAACATCGTGTCAGAGATCGCAACGTTTAAGCAGAACATCAGTACTTGCTTGCAGCAGGAGAGAAACATCAAGGTCTGTGAGTTTAAACTATCAAAATATTCAACGGCCGAGTAGAGCGAGTAAATCTTTGCTCCGTTTTTAAGGAATTTTACTGATAATTAATAAGCTAGAACCTTGGGCGCCAAATAGCAACAGTCCATGGAAACTGTGGAATTTAACTAGTTTTAATCCTACTAAGCAATAGGCCGTAAACTAATTCACAGAAACAATAGGTGTGTCATGGAATGCAAGCGGACGCTACGGTCCATTCTTCTTAGCAGGAATGGATCTGCATATTTGACATATGATTAATCCAGGTTAACAACAAGACGGTGTCGTCCACACACCTGATCAGCTCACTCAGCAAACTCTGCACCAGCGCTAGCAGCATAAGCGACGAAAATGGCGCCTTCAAGTCAATGATTGGTTACTTCCGGATAGACAGAGACGAGCTAGAAAGTATGATGAGCGAGGCTCGCACTGTAGCTATCGTGCTTATCTCCGAACTTGTGGAGAAGTCATTCGTGATCTATGCTATGGCTCTTGAGCAAGGTATGAAGAAGATCGACTTGATTATCCGAGTAAAGAACTCCTACTTCACTCTCGATCAGATTACGAGGCTGTGCAGAAACATGGAGCAGTGTCTAACAATCCCTCGACATCCAAAGTAAGCCATTGGTACTAACTGCGGAATTATTTCAGTCTCGTTGCCAGTACAAATTTTGATAATTTTTGGGAAACAGTTTTGAAAGGCAAAGGCCAAATTAAAATATCAAATCTCCGAAATAGGTTTTCGGAGCTGAATCTGAATACGACCGATCTCCGAGACATCCACTTCAACCTCCAGAGCGAGGGTCCAGGCGGGAAGCCCGGCCCGACGCATGTTCGGGACGTGGAACTCCAAGACAGTAAAAAGCCTCCGCCGGTTTCTCACAAACCCAAGCGACTCAGCTTCCTGCAGGACCGAAACAAGGGCGTGACGGAGGAGATGTCGGAGGCTATGGCGGCGGGACTGAGCGGGAAGGTGCAGGAGCTTCTAGACAAGAGCATACAGCCCAGCATCTACACCTTATGCGAGCAGACTCTAGCCAATGAAACGTTTAAGAGCTGGAATGCGGAGGTAAGCTGGCATTCATTGTGGAATGTGTCATGCGTATGGCAGTAGAACCGCTTTAAGTGGGACACATTTAGGCCATATTTATTCGTTTTCATACAAATGAACCTCTATAAGCGAGAAGTGGGGGAAATAAAAATTTCAGACATTATTTTTCCATTAAAATTAACCTCTTTAATTGAAGGGAAAGTGGTGAAAGAGCGGTTTCTGGACACAATTTGCATTCGTTAAAAGGTTGGATCTTAACTTGAACTAGAAAAGAATTTTCAGATCATCTGGGTTATATTTTGCTCCAAACCTAAAATGACAAAAAATGACTTGAATTTAATATATTTGGATCTATTCACATCATTTTGACTAAATACTACTAGTATATTGTGATTATATACACAGTCATGGAGTTCTACTGTATCGCTTAGATCCTGGACGTGGTGATGGCTCATCGAGAGAGGATCCTGAATTCAGAGAGAACAGTGCTGCGCAAGGACTTCACCTGGCTGCTAGAAGCGTCCAATCAGCGCCAGGTAGAGCTGTTGTCGCGCCTCATCAACCACCACAAAATGTCAATCGACACCGGCCCAATCAACAAAGAAGGTAGCTACCTCACTACGGTCCATACCCTCAAATATGTCCTCATATCCTATTCTTTTCTCATCTATTCAGCTTATTGTTTTAATCCCATCTTCCAGGAAACACTCTGTTCTACAACTCCGCACGGAAATGCGACTACGAGATGATGATACACCTATTGGAGCTGGGGGCAAACCCGATAGTCCTGACAGAAGGGAACCAGACTCCGCTCCACTACCTCGCGATCAAGAAGTTCGCGCCGGGGTCAGTGTCAGAAGTTGTCAACAAAGCAGACTTCGGTTGTCTCAACTTCTCCGCCTACGTCGACAACTCAAGTCTGAGTGACGTCATTCTCGTTTCCAGCGAAGGCAGAAAGTGAGTATTCTCAGTTCTAATACTTTTAATAAAATAGAGACATTTATCAATGAATAGTCATAAGTGAAAATTTATAAAATAAAAATGGTTAATTAACAAGTGTTAGGACCTCTGTGTTACTGAGTCAGTTTGGTGTGTGAGTCGATGAAGGGAGTTAGATAATCCGAGTGTTTGATTCCGAAACTCAACTCGGGAGAGGCTCTGAACCCAGAGGTGCACCGCTCGGGGCTGTAGCTCCCGGGGCATGGAGCATGCTTCTTGCCCTCGACTCCGAAGTTGCGGGCCAGTATGGAGTAGGAGAGGCTCTGCTTCAGGAACCGGTCGCTCCTGTCGCAGTGGTAGGCCGCGGGTCCAGGCGTCCGAGCCCTGTCCTCCGCGAAGGAGCCAGACAGACTCCTCCCCGTGAGGGAGTAGGCCGGCCCCTTCTGGTGCAGGGCGTTCTCCCGCCCGATCGTCGTTTTTATCAGATAGGCGTTAGGCGCCGGAGTGGCACTCGCCCCCCGCTCCCTGGGGAGCACCCCGAAGGAGTAGTGCGGGGACTGCTTGCTGCTGAGGACGCGTCCCGGTTCCGGCCGGTACGCGCCCGGGCCCGGCGTGGTCGCCCGTCTGAGGGGTTTTATTTTGGGTCTGAGCGAGTAGGAGGGGGCGCCGCTCTTTCCCGTCCGCGTGAAGGTGGCGGGGATGGCGTGCACAGGCCCGGGGGAGGACCAGGGACGGATGAGACTGGAGCCGAGTTTCTTCCCGAAGGAGTAGGCGGGGGAAATGCACCGCGTAGGGTCGTGTCCCAGCTGTCCCGTCTGGCTGGGCAGCACGTACCGCGCGGGGCCCGGGCCTCTCTGCTTGGCCGCTATCTCCGGGCGGTTGACTCGATCTGTCCCCATCTACCTGCACAGTTAAAACTAAACTCAAACTTACTAGCAACTCGTATGCACAGATTTCATTTCTCTGTTTAGATTCTACGCACACAGACTGCTGCTGTGTTCTCAAAGTCCCGTGTTCAAGAGTATGCTACAGTCCGGCGTTTGGGATCAAAACGAGAACAACGAACACAATTTCCCAACGATTAGGTCTCAGGTAGGTGCCAGGACCCATAATTTAGTCGAAATATTATTTAAAAACTTAATGCCTAGGTTCTCTCGCTCACACTGACATACTTGTACACGGGAGATCTCGTCTACCCTCACGACGACCTAAACCTGGGTGTGGAGCTGCTAGCATGCGCGCAGCAGTTTCTGATCGAGAGGATGCAAGGGGAAATGGAACACATCCTGTCCAAAAAGATCGATAACGGAGTTGTCATCGAGTTGTATCAGGCCGCTCTTAGCTACGGAGCTAATTACCTATTCAACAACTGCTGTCGCCATCTGTTGATGAACTACACCCATATAGCAGATCCCAACCATGCCTGTCTATTGCACTTATTCGCGACGAAGAAAGAAGAACAGGACAAATGAGACTCTTTTGTTTTTTAAGGTTAACTGGTGTGGATTTGTGTTTGTGTGATAGTGTATATATTTTCGTTACATTTTCTTTCAAACATTAATAACTGGAAGCGTTGATATTAAGTGCCTATCAAAGGCTGTCTTGTAAAATGAATGTAGATAAATGGCAGAACGCGGACCCGATGAGACAAAGCAGCAAACTCACGAAGCAATTCCAACAGAGAACAGTGGTAACGGCAATGCATCAGTCTTAGGAGAAGAAGTGGAAGTAAAGGAAAAACCACACACATCTACTTCGGCGAGCAACGAGGACAAACTCGAGAAGGCAACTGCGTTAAAGGAGGAAGGGAACGAGCGCTTCAAATCGGGAGACTACAAGGCGGCTATGCGGCTGTATCACCACGCGCTGTTACACGTGAAGGGCCTTGAAAAGGATGCCTCCGGTCATGTACTTCCCGGGATGAAGTCACGGACACTAACCAAGTCCCAGAGAGCGAAGCAGCTGCAGACCCAGCTGACCTGCTACAACAATCTCTCCGTGTGTCTGCTCAAACAGGAGAGGTGGGACCGAGTGGTCACGTACGCCTCGCAGGCCCTCGAGATTCAGACGGACGGCCGTTCTAAACCGCTGTACAGGCGCGGGACCGCATACCTCGCTCTGGGAAACTTGGACGGAGCCGATGCGGACCTAAAGCAAGCACACTCTCTCTCCCCCGGCGACCCAGCCATCAAGCAGCAGTTGGCACTGTTAGCAGAGAAAATGAAAGCGTTCCACGAGCGAGAGAAGAAAATGTACGCAGGAATGTTCGACAGGAAAAGCAAAGATTCGAATAAATCAGACTAGTTTTGTAGACTCAATTATTGAAGAAATGGGATGTATTAAAATATATACTTAAATCTTAGTGACGTCATGCCCTCGGTAAAAATACAAGAGAATGTGCTGGAATGTAATTAAGTAGCAATACAACTGATTTGACATGAATGAGTGTAGTTCATATAAGGGAGTATATGGGAGTATAGGTA
Source organism: Aphrocallistes beatrix (assembly GCA_963281255.1). NCBI lineage: Eukaryota > Metazoa > Porifera > Hexactinellida > Sceptrulophora > Aphrocallistidae > Aphrocallistes > Aphrocallistes beatrix. The sequence goes on from OY725497.1 coordinate 4,505,766, forward strand.
CACAGTGGAGATCCAGCCTGGATCATGCATGGCACGATTCATTGGATGGAGGAGGAGAGGGTACATTTGCGTCTGGATTATTCCCACCACTCTCCTGTTCTAGAGATTCTCCTTCTAACGGAGAGAGCTCTACATCCTGGGGACTGTCCACGTGAGTTTCTACAGTTTGAGTTTGAGTATCATCTGTAGGTTGGTCAGTTTCTGCTTGTGGTTCAATATCTGCTGCTGTATCTGTCTCTACAACTTCTAGCTCACTTTTAGAGTTTCCTTTTCCTTCAGGATCAGTCATCTCATCCTGATCTTCTCCCTTTTCTAGAACAGGAGAATCCGACTGGCTGGATTCGTTAGCTTCAATGGACTGCGTTAGCTGTTCATCTAACTGCATTGCTTTCTCTACCGTGGAATTTCCCTCTTCTTGAGGTACATTTTCTGTTTCCACTTTACTATAGACAGTCTCTCCATCTACGCCCCCGTCTCTACTCGGAGAAGCAACACTGACAGATGTAGGATCCGTTTCCAGCTGATCTGCCTGTAAGGCAGACTGTATTGCTGCTATAATCTCATTCTCGCCTTCGGGTGTCAGCACATCATCGACTTCTGCGTCAATCTTCTCAACCTCTGACAATTCTGATTTCTCTAAAGCATTCTCGCCCGTAGGCGGATCAACTGGATCGACTTTATTTTCTAAATCAACTTGGTTAGGCTGACTCTGTTCATCTGAATTCTGGAGGTTAGGCTCATTCTGCTCATCTGAATTCTGGAGGTTAGCCTCACTCTGTTCATCTGAATTCTGGAGGTTAGGCTTACTCTGTTCATCTGAATTCTGGAGGTTAGGCTTACTCTGTTCAACTGAATTCTGGAGGTTAGGCTTACTCTGTTCATCTGAATTTTGGAGGTTAGGCTCACTCTGTTCATCTGAATTCTGGAGGTTAGCTAGTGATCGGGATGTGTTCGTCAGTTCCTCTCCTTCAGAGGTCGGGGCTCTCTCAGTCTCAGACGTCAGCTCTTTTTCTCGAGGATAGAACTCGGATTCTTCCCAGTTCGGGTCTCTCCAGTCTGTTATCGTTGTCTCTTTAACTCCGTCCGGACAGTCTTTCGTACAGGTTATCTTCCATTCCTTAGAAAAGGTCATCTTAACTCCCATTTCTGTTTCTGACTTCTCTTCTGTCTTTATCGCCTCGACTTCTGGAGAGAGAAGAATCTTAACGGGAGCAGACACACTTGGAGACACATTTCCTGACTTTTCCGAGCTGGCGGAGAGTTCTGGCTGAGAACTAAGTAATTTGAGCGAGGATTTAGAGAGAGTTGGCTCAATCCCTGGTTGCTGTTGGGAGACTGGATTATCTGTCTCGAGTTCCTGGTTGGGATTCGCACAAATACAATCGTCCGTGCACTGAACAGGTTCTGGACAGTTGGAACAGTCACAGCCATGTGAAGCATCTTCAATGCAGACATTTGTAACATCAAAATTTGAAACCTTCTCCTGAGGAGTTTCATCTTCCTTTGCATCATTTTCTGTTCTCTCAACCTCATCTTGTCTCGACTGACTTCTGCTAGGAATATCCTGTCTCGATTGACTTCTAGATATAATATCTTCTTGCCTCGATTGACTTCTGCTAGGAATATCTTGCCTCGATTGACTTCTAGATATAATATCTTCTTGCCTCGATTGACTTCTGCTAGGAATATCTTCTTGTCTTGACTGACTTCTGCTCGGAATATCTTCTTGCCTCGATTGACTTCTGCTAGGAATATCTTCTTGCCTCGACTGACTTCTAGATAGAATATCTTCTTGCCTCGATTGACTTCTGCTAGGTATATCTTCTTGCCTCGATTGACTTCTGTTAGGAATATCTTCTTGTCTTGACTGACTTCTGCTCGGAATATCTTCTTGCCTCGATTGACTTCTGCTAGGAATATCTTCTTGCCTCGACTGACTTCTAGATAGAATATCTTCTTGCCTCGATTGACTTCTGCTAGGTATATCTTCTTGCCTCGATTGACTTCTGCTAGGAATATCTTCTTGCCTCGATTGACTTCTGCTAGGAATATCTTCTTGCCTCGATTGACTTCTGCTAGGAATATCTTCTTGCCTCGACTGACTTCTAGATAGAATATCTTCTTGCCTCGATTGACTTCTGCTAGGTATATCTTCTTGCCTCGATTGACTTCTGCTAGGAATATCTTCTTGCCTCGATTGACTTCTGCTAGGAACATCTTGCCTCGATTGACTTCTGCTAGGAACATCTTGCCTTGATTGACTTCTAGATAGAATATCTTCTTGTCTCGATTGACTTCTGCTAGGTATATCTTCTTGCCTCGATTGACTCCTGATAGGAATATCTTCTTGTCTCGATTGACTTCTGCTAGGAACATCTTGCCTTGATTGACTTCTGCTAGGAATATCTTCTTGCCTCGATTGACTTCTGCTAGGAGTATCTTCTTGCCTCGATTGACTTCTGCTAGGAACATCTTGCCTCGACTGACTTCTAGATAGAATATCTTCTTGCCTCGATTGACTTCTGCTAGGTATATCTTCTTGCCTCGATTGACTTCTGCTAGGAATATCTTCTTGCCTCGACTGACTTCTGCTCGGAATATCTTCTTGCCTCGACTGACTTCTGCTCGGAACATCTTGCCTCGATTGACTTCTGCTAGGAACATCTTGCCTCGATTGACTTCTGCTAGGAACATCTTGCCTTGATTGACTTCTAGATAGAATATCTTCTTGTCTCGATTGACTTCTGCTAGGTATATCTTCTTGCCTCGATTGACTCCTGATAGGAATATCTTCTTGTCTCGATTGACTTCTGCTAGGAATATCTTGCCTTGATTGACTTCTGCTAGGAACATCTTGCCTCGATTGACTTCTGCTAGGAATATCTTCTTGCCTCGATTGACTTCTGCTAGGAATATCTTCTTGCCTCGATTGACTTCTGCTAGGAATATCTTCTTGCCTCGACTGACTCCTGCTAGCTGAACTCTTCATCCCTATTTTGTCCGGATCAGGACGTAAACTGGAATTCGATTCACTCTCTCCTATTTTCGCTATCTCCTGAGGAGCAACCTTGGTTCCAGAATTCGATTTGAGTGAAACGAGAGAAGAAATACTCGACAAGATCTTGCTCGCCTTCTCAACAAGAGAAGATCTGGACGCCTGTTTCTCGATCTTAGCTTGTGTTTGAGGGGTGATAGGGGGTGTTTCCTCCTCGAGGAGAGGCTGATGGCTGTGTTGGACAGAAGGACGGGATACGAGGGAGATCTTACTCATCTGAGTGAGGGAGTGTCTCCTTGACTCGTGTTCCCTCAGAGTCAGAGAGTTCCTGCGGCTTTGTGGCTTTGGCGGTACCACAGGAGGACAGTTTTCCTCGATTTGGTTTTCGTTAGCATCGGTTGGGTCCGGTTCAGATCTACGAGGTTCCGGAGAGTCGCTCTGACGGCTCCTGCTGCTCCTCTTCTCTTGCTCCAGTTCGTCATCTCCCTGCGCGCGCGGGATGATCTGGTTCAGAGAGGCCGAGGAGTGGGACAGGAGACCTCCCTGGCGGGAGCTGGAACCGGATCCGGGATTCATCCGGCTCCTACTCGCCTCACTTTCCAGAGCCGGTCGGTTTGGCCTCTGCGAGAGAGCACTCACACTCTCCACCTCTGACAGGTAGGAGGGGATGGAGGGGAGAGAGGCCTTCAGCTCCAGACTGTGCGAGATTGATATCGCAACCCCGACCGAGTCATTCCGGAGCTCAGAGAGGACTCTCCCCGCAGCTTCCGCTCGCCCGGCCCCTTCCTCTGACCGCGTCATACTTTGGACGATGGTGCAGGCCTCCGTGCGGTCCCCCGCCATGTAGAGGTCGTAAGGATAGGCCACCAGCTCGGTGGGAGGGAGCGAGGGGCGCACTTCCTCCAGATTCATACTCGCCTGCATCTCCTGAGTGGCGAGTGAGATCTCATCCTCCTCAACAACCACAAAGTCGTCAGGAATGCTACCGATCTCGACCGTCTGTCCGTCGTCGATGTTGACGGTTTCCTTGGAGAAGTTGACCCTCTTGATCCCCGTCAGAGAGGCCGCGGTCTCCATCGCCTGTTCGGAGGGTCTGCTCGCTGTCTTGAGGATGGAGGGTTTGGGGCTGATGTACCCTTCACACCTCTCCTTGGCCCGTCTGGCCTTGTGCAGGGTCCGGCTGCTCACGTGGTCGAGGCGTGAAGGGATTTGCTCTGACTCCTCGGAGGACTCGTCAGGGGTGCGCGGGGTCTCCGCGTCGCTGCTCTCCAGCTCGCTGGCCGAGTAGCTCGTGATGGCCTCCCGCACCAGGTGCTTGATCGTCCGCAGTTTCTGGCGGGAAGTGGTGGAGCTGGCTCTGGAGACGGGCGGGGAGGTGAGAAGTTTCGCGATTTCCTGCAGCTCGTGGCTGTACTTGGCCGGGTTGGAGACCAGCTTGAGGAAGAGCTCGTCTTCCAGAACGCTGCTCGCGTCAGAGCTGTTGGTGGCCAGGCTGTGAGTGGCTGCGAGTGAGTGGCCGGAGTATGGCAGCCGAGGCTTGTAAAATTTGGCGCCACGCGCGCCCTTGGAAGAGGAGAGTCCCGCCACGAGATAGGGGTCCTCTGATTCCGTCTCCGAGGGGGTAGAGGTCCCGGAGGGGTACCCGCGGCTGGAGCTGTAGCTCTTGGGTCGCCGGGACCGGGGAGACTTGGACCACCCACTGCGGATCTCGTCTCGGATGAAATCCTTGAGGCACTCGAACTCCTGAGAGAACCTCGGCTCCTCCCTCGGGGGGCAGCAAGGGGAGCAGTGGCGCTGGGGGCAGGAGTGGCAGGAGTGGCGGAGGGAGTGCGAGTGGTGTGCGGAGCACTCGTGGCAGGAGGGAGGAGGGGGGTAGGGGTAGGGCAGGGGGGCCTGCTGGATGATGACAGGAGGGGAAGAGAGGTGCAGGTTGTGCGAAGGGAGGGAGGAGTAGGCATAGCCAGGGGACGGGTAAGGGGGCTCCTCTCTCTTCCTGTGAGGCGAACTCTCGCTCCGCGGCTTCTTCGACCCGCAGCGAGAGCACGCGGGCTTGAGAGAGAGCGCGGACTCCTCAGCTGTCACGTGGCTGTGTGTCGAGGTGTCGGGGGCGATGGGGTCGGGCTCTGGCGCCGAGATGAGAGGAGAGTTCACGATCTTCGGCAGTTTGAAGGACTCTTGCGACTTAACTACGGACGGAGCAGAGACGGAGACCTCACTCTGACACGGGGACATCTTGCTGGTCGATTTGTCCGGGACGGTGTAGGACTTCTTCGGGCTCCGATGCTCTGTCTGAAGTTTCGTAGCCCGCTTACTACTGCTGCTGCTGGGCCGGTCGGGCCGAGAGGAGGAGGGAACAGGAGACCGTAGCTCCGAGGAAGGTCTGCTGACGTCCTCTGGCCCGGCTGAGTAGCTGTCCTCCGCCTTGATAGGCTGCTTGGAGAAAGAGAGCTCCATGGGTCTGGGAGAAGGAGGGGAAGGTTGGCAAGTGTCTATCTGGACAGCTCTGTTCAGCATTTCTGTCAACTTCGGGCGAGGTATCGCTGCCTTTCTGTTCTCTTCTTCCATTTTCTTGTTTATTCGCTATACAAAACAAATCAACACTAAAATACAAGAAAAGAGATTGTGTTGATCACCACTAAACCATTAGGTTAGTACAGCGGTTCTGAACCTTTTCAGTCAGTGGTACCCCTTGGTGTCAACATGAGGTTCCACCCCTCTCAATGTTGTTGAACTTGGTCATGATAATAATGCTACGATTATCCTTACCCCAGGTTCAGAACCGCTGGATTCGTACATCAAAATTTCAAAAGTTTAATGAATAAAATCAAAATGTATGAATACTGTACGTATGTCATTGGCTCATAGGCGCCAGGTTTCTGAAAATAAACACAAACCTGGGGTGAGGGGGGTGAGAGGGCCGGGCGAACGACGGTAGGGGGTCTGCCCATCCCCACTTTAACCAAGTTTATGCCTATGTACCACTAAATATTCAAAAAATAAATCAAAAGTCGATCGAAATAGATCAGAATCAGTCAATCCCTCCGACCCCCACACTTGATACCTATGCTTTTAGTTCGTCCTATTTATCCATGGTTCCATATCTCAGTGTTATTCAGTGTTGTATTACAATTCCAGTCAGGTTATTATTAGAAAAAATATGCGTAATTAATGATTTGCAACTACAGAACAATCTCAAGCATTGTCAAGACCCAAAAGATAATCCTAGGAAACGCGAAATTTCTCAGTCAATTTATTCACGGATTTAAAACATCTCTTCGAATGGCTTCAAACCTCTCAGACCCTAAACAGCCTCAACCAGCAGAAGCCCCTGCCTCAGTCAAGGCGAAGCTGAGAGTCTACCCTAGCCTAATCAAACCTGAGTTGCTAAGGAAAGTGCTCAGCGATGAGGTGCAAAGACTGATGGAGTGTTTCTCAGAGCACGGCTACTCCACCTCGGTGGTGGGAGGGGCGGTGAGGGACCTCGCCATCGGACAAGTGCCACACGACCTGGACCTATGCACAGACGCCACACCCGAGGAGATGCAGAACTTTCTCAAGAAACAATACCACGTGGTGCCCATAGGGCAGAAGTACGGGACGCTACTGGTGGTTCTGAAGGATGAGAATATAGAGGTGACCACTTTGCGCGTGGACAAGGTGACGGATGGACGCCACGCGGAAGTGGAGTTTACGAGGCAGTGGGAAATAGACGCAGAGCGGCGAGACTTCACCATCAACGCTCTCTACATGGACCGCACCGGAACTGTGCTGGACTACTTCAGCGGGGTGGAGGACCTGAAGGCGCGGAGGATCCTGTTCGTGAAGGACGCAGACCAGCGCATCCAGGAGGACTACCTGCGCATCCTCAGGTACTTCCGCTTCTACGGACGCATCAACGAAGGGGTCGAGTCCCACGACGCTGGCACGCTGGAGGCGATCAGGAAGAACGCAGAGGGGTTGAAGAAGATTTCGAAGGAGCGCGTGTGGAGCGAGATGCAACGGATTCTGCCAGGAAAGTTGGCGCCTCAACTCGTGCAGGTGATGTATCAGCTGGGAGTGGCACTGCAGATCGACATGCCACAGCCCGGGAATGTGGAGGAGTTGGAGAGGGTGTGGACGCTGCACGCGAACGGGAAGCACAAACTGGCGCCGGTGACCCTGCTGATGGCACTGGTGGACGGAGGGGACGAGCACTCGGTAGGAGAGTACTGCTCCAAATGGAAGATGTCTACGGTTGAGAAGAAACACGCAATCACGATAGTGACATCACGGAACGTGGAATCTGACAACTTCGTGAAATACTGTAAAGATATGCTGTTGGATCGAACTCCCATCGCCAGCGTCCTCGACCTGATGGTGTATAAGGGGCGGCCGGAATCCGAAGTCAGTAGTTTAGCCAACTGGGATTGCCCTGAGTTCACAGTCACAGGGCATGATCTCATGAAGCTTGGGTTGAGCGGGAAAGAGGTAGGGATTATGAAGGAGAAACTGAACAAGATATGGAGAGAGAGCGACTTCCTTACGAGCAAGGAACAGCTTTTAGAATTGGCCGTCCAGTTGATGAAAGATTAGTTCATGTATTTGGTATTGTAATGAATTGAGGCTGAGTATTGTAATATATGTTTTGATAGAAGTATTCTAAATGAGTTAGTGAAACGCGAAACCAACTTTATCTTCCGCGAGGCTGGACTCTAGCTTGATTCTGCTGGTCAGCTGTTCCCTTAGACTCTGCTTCAGCTGATTTATCTGAAACAGCTGGTCTGCGTGTTTCTTTTCTCCTTCTACCTTCAGGCTTACGACCCACCTAATCCCGTGGAACCGTGTCAGAGCTATAGGACTTTATAATCATGACATTAATTAATAACTGACCTCTTCTGTTCGCTCAACTTCTCCTGCTCCCAGGAGAGTCGCCCCTTGAGTGTGTGCGCCTCGAAATTAAGCATCTTCTCCACCCTCTTCTTCCACTCAGGATCCTGCTTGATCTTCCTCAATAGCTTCCTGCTGTCTTCTGACAGCTCCCCTTGCTCTAGGAGCGGTTCGATGAAGGAGGGGTGAGATGGGATGTGTTCCAACTCCTAGGAATTGCAGCTAAATTATTTATTATTTGATATGACGGCGCATTTCAAAAAAAAAAGCTGTCGTTACCATTGAGAAATCTTCTGAACATTCGGTACCAGCATCAATGTATCCGGGATTTCTGTCTGCAGCAGAGCTAAGTTTAATCGTCTTGTCTGCCATTACGAGGAAATATGGAACATATCAAAATGATAGAGAAAATATTTGATCATTCCGCAAAAGTTCTGTATTTATACTCGGGCGCATTAGGATTATTATAATATTATAACGCAGAGACATGATTGGTTAGATGCATCTGTATTTTCATTTGTGATTCTGCGAAATCGTGCGGAATCTTAAATTAGTAAATAATGATGGTTTATAATAAGGTTCTATTAAGCATTTTCACACCTAAAGAAATGAGATATGTGTCCTAGAACCAAAGTTGTCTTGCCTGCGTCCACCCGAATAACTCATCCGGGCCCAGCTGGATACTGGAGGAGTGAAGATACATATGTGTAGAGACAGAAATATTTGATATTGACGTTAGCTATTGAAATAAACTTTTTTACGAATTCGTCAGTTTATATCGGTTGTATTGAGTAGAAGTACAGTATTAACCGTAGAATGCCGACTGGGGATACAGTGTCCCCGATATCGCGGATGTCTCCCAGCCATTTTCTATGCCACTGAAGCCATATAAGTGCTCGGCATTCTACAGTTAAGCCTCAGTCTTATGTATATAGTTTGGGGTTCGTCATAAATTCTCAATTCTCAACTGTGAAACCTAATCGGGATTCAAACAGAGAGTTCCGGACGAAATAAACCAATTGAATCCTAAACAAATCTCCCAATAACTCCAAGAAATAGCTACGGTATAAACAAGAAGTAAATGAATCCACTCTTGCATAAATATGTTTATTACACTACAATATATGTTACAGATACCTATCTACTAGGGTTATTGGCACACGATAGGAAACTAGAAGTCTATTACATTTACACTCAAATCTCTGAACTACTAAATAACTATGAGCTGTGGGTGTGTAAACATTTCCACTCTGAGTTGTTATTGTCCCACACACGCGTCTCATTGAACACGATCTCTTCCCACTTCCCTGCGGAGGATTTCTGTTTCACACTGGCCTTGTAAGTTATGCAAGCGGACGTAGTTCCCAATAGATGTACCACCGGCTCTAGGATAGTTACCACGGCGTCCTTTTGGAATGTGTGTTGTTTCATAGGGACACAGGTGCTGTCTGGGTGCATGAGTCCATTCACAGTGTCTTTGTCTCCTCGCACACTGGCTTCCAGGAGCTTGCCACTGGCCTCCCGGACGTCCGACTTCATCTTGTCCGGGTCAAGGCCCGGGGACGCCGACTTCTCCGTCTCTTCGGCTTGCTCCTTGGCGCTCGCAGGGAGCATCATCCGTTTCAGGAAGATGTTCGCCTGCACGGCGGATCGGAGCTTACGCTTTGCGTTGAAGGCCGCCATCTGTTTGATGGTTTCTTGTCGATGCATCTTAGACGCCTCTTTCCCCCTCACCCATGGGTGGTCCAGTGCCTCCGCGATAGTGATGCGTTTGTGCGGGTCGACTGTTAGCATCCTTTGGATTAGTTCCTTCGCTGATTTGGAGACAGTGTCCCATTCAGGTTTCGGGAAATCGTAGCGGCCTTCTTTGATTTGTTTGTAGAGTCTCTCCTGCACTTCGTCCCAGAATGGAGGGTAGCCGACAAGCAGGATGTACAGAATCACCCCAATGGCCCACGTGTCCACCGGTTTCCCGTAGCTCTCCCTCTTTATCACCTCCGGCGACAAGTACCCGGGGGTACCAGCGAACCCGTACCAAGAGAACTCAGTCGGATGTTCCAGTTCGATCGCCAAACCAAAGTCTGCGACTTTTATATCGGCTGGGTGAACCTTGCTGGAGAGGAGAAGATTCTCTGGCTTCAAGTCGCGATGTACGATGCCCTTCTCGTGACAAAAATGGATCGCGTCTAGGATCTGCCGAGTCGCCTTGCTGGCATCCTCTTCCGAATAGAATTCTCTCTTGACAATATCGTCGAACAACTCCCCACCCGTGATAAGTTCGAATACCAAGTAGTAGAATTCTTTGTCGATAAAATCATCCAGCATTCCGACTATATTTGGGTGCGAGGAAACTGACTGACAGACTCTGATTTCGCGCTGTAGCTTATTCGTTTCTCTAGCGCTCAAACTCTTCGCTTTGATGATCTTGACTGCATTTACCTTCTTCGTTTTTTTGTCAATCGCTTCCTTAACTACACTGAATGCACCCTTTCCCAGTTCCTTCCCAATCGTGTATGTTTTTTTGAAATCTTTATTTTCTGTTTCCTTGGATGCCATAGTTTTTAGCTACAATTGCAAAATTGAGACTATTTAAGCTTGAAACTCAGACTATCTTCATTATCTACTATTTGCATAATTATAATCCTATAATTTGTGTGTATCAGCTTTCAATGAAATTAGTAGAATCAGGGAAGTACGAGTGACGGTGGCAACAGAACCATTTATAATTATAAGTAGGCGATGGTGTCAACATTTAGGCCTTCGAGATCATGAATAGTCCAACTCTCGCGTTCTTGTTAGCTTAAACGGAACTCTGCTACGTTTCGATTAAACCAGACTGTCCGGCATGGGCATAGTTAGAACGTGAATCCAGAATCAATTAACAAAACAGAGCTGGCATACGAATGCATTGTTCCAACACAATTCCTCTTTTTATTATAAAAAGTCACAAGATTGTATTGTTCTAGAATTTCATTTTAGAAATGCATTTAACTGTCTGAATTGGTACATATTATATGTAGTCAGTGGTAGTCATAGCGACCACGGCCGCCACACTTTTCTATCATCTACTGTCCGCTATGGGATGTCCGTACCACTTTGGAACTTATTTTTTAGTCAGATCAGTACCTTCTGATAAATACTTTTCCCTCTCTTTCCCCCCACATTCATTTCATTCCCCACTTCTCCGCTTATAAATGTACATTTATATGGAAATGAGCAAAGACACCCAAATTGACCGCTAATAAAGATTCCTAGTTATAGATGTTGTATGTATTAAAATTTAAGTCTCATAAACTGAGTATCATTATTCTTTATTCGATGACATCACCATCGACTCTAATGAGTGGCACGAGATGGAATTTAGTGGAGCCCTTTCCCTACATTGCATTTCAGTTTTTAATAACAAATAATAAATATTGAACTGTACTAATACATAATTGTTACTATAAATAGATCTCTGTATTGAATGAATAAAGTGATAATTTATTGCGGGTTGACTGAAATTATTATGAAACCATTTGACCAATCATTTTCCATTTAAAACGAGTGTCTTCTGCTGAGAGTAACAGGCCCACTTTTCTTGGTCTCAGGGAGGAAACCCCATCTGAGTAGGTTCTCCCGCTTAGCGTACAAGCACTGGTCCCTTTGCTTGGGAATCCTCCAAGGCTTGTGATCAGGATTGTGGTCCTTTTTCCAGGCTTCGTAGCTCAGAATCGAATCGTACATCACTTTAAGCGTATTTGGCACAGTTCGTTTGGTCATTTGATTGATTAGAAAGGAAGGAATGTACCCTTTGGGGTCGAAATGGGTCAGGTAGGTAAGGAAGGATCCTCCAGGAACAGCGCGAATTCGGTAACCAGTGATAAACGTGTGTGCACGGACACTTTTATCCGTGACCGGGAACAAATCCACCTCGACTGAGTGGTATATGATCATGTAGTCTCCGTGGCTTGGAATGCACGTCTTCTGGATCACAAGGTCTCTGTCGTACAGAGGGAACGGACAGGTTATGTAGTAGTACTCCAGTGAGTTTTGGTCGTCCAGATAGCATACCATACAGCCCGAGTAGTTGTTATTCACAGCGTTGTATTCAGGGTCTTGGATGAGATCGAAGATGGTTGTAGGAGAGGAGTCTTTGAACGTAGAGGTGACACGGAACATGTAGATGTTAGTGCCAGGTGATTTCCTGGACTCCACCACAGTCCCACTGGCGTTGTAGCTTTCCTCCCAGCCTTCCGAGGTGTTGGTTAGCAGTTTGAAGTAGTCTACATCTGCTTCTGCCAATGGCTGCAAACGTGCGGACAATGAATGCTCCATTTACTATGCAATAATAATGAAAAGTACGTTAAAATGCTGATAAAACGAAAGATTGAGAAAGTTTTGTTATACACGTGTTATATAGCCCCAAACAAATGTCACTCAAAAGCATCAATGTGGAGTAAATACTGACATTTTATGATACAAAACAATCTAAATAAGTAACCACAAATAACAAACATATGGAAATGAGGCATAGCACAAGATGCAAGAATAAGAAAGACATTTCCAAAACTTTCTGTGTCTATAGCTCGTCTCTCTTCCTCTTCAGAATCTCCCCGTAGTCAGTGACACTGCTCCCTACGAACACGTCGTGGTTGTCTATTATCTCCTTTCGCGACAGCATGTCGTCCGAATTGAGATCTGCTTTCTGGAAGAGGAAGTTGCACTCCGATCTGGGTCGGTGGAATCCTTCAGGGAATACCCAGTACCCGAACTCTTCCTTGCTCAGAGACCCGTCTTTGTTGAGGTCTCGATTCTTTGAGAAGTCATCTCTGTATCTCTCCTGCAGAGCCTTGAAACCGCTGGCTTTCTTATCTTGACCTCTCAGGACCTAATGAATGTGTTCAAATCTATTCAAATCTATACTGCCAAGTGATACTTTGTAGAAATTGGAATGTTAGATTTCGTGGATCGCGGACGGATGTAGGATGCGGCCTATGTCATTAGAGATCTATCAGCCGTCTTGATCTCAAGTATCAATCAAGGAACAGTTCTAATGAACTCACATAATCGAAGTATTCCTCTAGGGACAGTTTGTGATCACGGTCCTTGTCTAAGTCATCCATTGCTTCTGCGATAACGATATGCTTCATGTGGGAGAATGCGTGGGGCTCAATGAAAGATTTGAATTCTTCGAAAGAGAGAGCGTTGTCCTTGTCTGTATCAGCTGAACTCCATCTTCTCTTCTCGCGTTCTAGGATTCGTTAAAAAGAATGACCAATAGACCAATCAACAATGATTATGGGACAGTCCCATTATATGCACAAGAGTCTGCTGTATATAAACAACACGATTGTCTCAGATTCAGTAAATTTAAGTAAAAGCTAAGCGAACTGTGTCTGTGTATTTCGTAGATGTAAAGGTTCCTTACCGATTACAAACTTGAGTGTCCATCCTCGATCTGAATCGGAGATATCCTCCAATCCTTTCCCTTCCTTCGCTTCCACACCCCACGAACCAACCAAGTACTCGTCCCAGCTCATTAGGTCCTTGCTCTCACGGACATACTTGTGCCAGCGGAAGTCTGCGTTATCATGAACCTTCCTAGAGCGGAATTCAACTTAAACATGGATGAAGAGAGAAATAAACTTCCTAAGTATATTGTATTGGTTCATTCGAGACAATTATGTTCAATAGGCATTGTTGGTAGAAAGAATAACGTAGCATTACAAAGGAATGACACAGTAGTTAAACCTTTTAAGCGCCACATCCCAGCGAAGGCTATTATTAGTTAGTTGGTCCGGGATTGAATTTTATATTTTAATAATAGACCAATGCAGTGTGAACTTATGCATTGCAGTATAGTGGCATTATCCTATTATGACGCATCTCTATGATTTCCTGTTATTTTCATTTCTATTTATAGTACATCTGTTGAGTTTGCTCACCTGTGCGTCAGCTGTTCAATCCAAGCGATGAGTTCATCCCGTGACACGAGTCCGTCTTTATCCTGATCAATCTTGTCCACCACTTTCCCTAGCAACTTCTTCGCCACATGGGAAGGAAGTTGATCAAACATTTCTGCTTCTTCTTCCCCTAGTTAGGTTACAGATTTATGAAACTAAAACTAAGAGAGAAATGTGTATAGATTATCTCCCGCCTTACCTATAAACTGCTCATGGTGCGAGTGTACGTCTTCATTCCCTTTCAGTCTGTCTTCAAGGAAGTGAGAATCGTCCTCTCTACGTTTGGAAGGATTAGCAATTCCTCTCTCGAATAGACAGAGCAGAAAGCAAGTAGTAACAATAATATTTCCTAATTGCATTATGATAGAGGAATAAGTAAGTTAGAAAAGCTGACTGCAGTATAAGAACATCTCAATTTATCTCTGTACTCTCTCTGTTAACTCCTTATCGTTGTGTTGAGTAGGATATCGTTGAGAGTAATGTATCCTCTGTTTAATCCACCACACAATACGAGTACTATTCAACGTAATTAGCAGAACGTACGGTGAAAGTGCGCCAAGCTCCACCACGTTCTCTTCAATGATTGGTTATTTGAAAAGTAAAGGAATTAATAATTTTGTTGAAATATTAATAAAAGTTGAGTTAAGGAAGGATGCGTGATGTGATGGAGAGTTAGATTCAAAACATGTGAAGTATGTCCGAATTTAGATTCTTACAATTATAGTATTTGGAAATGATTTCGTTAATTGCTCAAATAGAACCTAAATCAAATCTATAATCAAGTTTAATTTCAAAGTTGTTCTGATTCGGGGTGCTAGGGGAATTACTCACTGAAATGGTCTCGAGCTAGCGCGACCAGCTTAGCTTGCTGCTCGCTACTCAATCCCAGAGAGCCCAGGTGGCATCTGTAAGAGAGCGCCAGTCTGTGGAGACAGGAAGCGAGCGAGGCCGTCATTCCTGCTCGGAGCGTGTTCAGCTCTCTGATACGGTAGTCCACTGCGTCTCTCGACGAGTAGAGCGTTGTGGGGGGCTTGTGAGCTTCCAACTGCTGAGAGAGAGTGAGCAGCTGTGTGAAGGTGTTAGACAGGTTCTTCTGCACCAGTCCGTACTTGTCTTCGTAGTAAGCGGCGCTGGAGAGTTCGCAGAGAGAGACCAGTGCCCAGCGATACAACCCCACTTCTGCATACGCACGGAAGTACAGCTCTAACCTCAGCGGATCATGGAAATATCTCGAGACGGCTGACTGCTGGAAGAACGTCTTTACCGCAGTTAACATTCTGACAAACTCCTCCCAGATCCGATCCTGTACCCCTGTATGACTCCCGCGGGTGTCAGGATGGGTGGACACGGATTTGGAGCTGGTGGGCGAGGCGATGGCGCCCATTTGCTGGGCTGAGGGCGAACGGAAAGGACTGGCCACAGCCTCGATCTGAGGAAACTCCTGGCACTCCCCATCCAGCTTGGCGATGAACTCATTGAGGAGCCGCGTGCAGGCCTGGTAGACCTGCGACCAGTTGTCTCCCTGTCCGGTGTGCGCGTCCAGAGAGAAGAGGACCGCTCGCCTCTGCTTGGAATGCAAGGCCAGGGAACAGAGGTCCTGGAAGGCCAGGCGGGCGAGTAGCGAGGAAGAGGAGCGGACGGCCTCAGGAAGAGAGAGGTAGGAAGTGAACGGGTTCGCTGAGCAAGGAAATCTGTACGCGTGCGTGTGCGAGATGTTGAACAGTTTCCAAGCCAGGGTGTTATGGATGAGAGACAGAGTGAGTATTAGAAATATCTTGAGCGTGAAGAACGGATTCAGTAGCACTAGGACCATGGATAGTGTGCTGTGAGACAACAGCCACGAAGGGGAAAGAGCGGTTAGAAAGAGAAGAGCGAAGGAGGATGCAATCCAGAATCGGATCAGTGAGCTTATGAGCTCGCGCTTTGAAAGCGAAGCGAGTTCTATTTGTATACGGAAGAGCTTAGGCTGCTGAATGGCCGGGAAGGAGAGTACCTGGGACTGAGACGAAATGAAGGAGAAAGCGGCGGAAAGGCCGAATGCCAGTCCGTAGAACAAACACACGAGGTTCTGTTGTCCCGTGTTAGGAGACAGTAAGAGAGAATAGTCGTGTCGCCCCCACGTGACGACAAGCGCCCAAGAGAGAATGGAATAGATGCAGATAAAAGCGACCGAGTCCCTCCTCAAGAATGCTAGAATCTTGCTGTAGCGGGAAGAGAAGGTGCAGAACTTGGTGGAGTGGCAGCACGAGAATAGAGTGAGTGAGATTGCTGAGAAGAAGTCCAGCTGGGACAAGAGGGACAGGAAATGTGTCGAGAATATGACGGGCTCAGAGGAGAAGAGAATGGACGGATGGATCACGCAACAAGCTGCGGAGTATAAAAGAGCCAGGAAGCAGTTGATCAGACACAGCCACAGCCCAGCACTCAGGCTACGCGCAACGAACTCACTTCGAAACTGTTTCGGGGGCAACGGGATATCCTCAAACATCACAGCTATCTTCAAATTCGACATTTGATAAAATCAAAGGAAATGTAGCGATAGTCCTTCTTTATTAAGAATTAATAAAATCAAACGTCTATAATTAATAGCAAGCAAGAATAGTATCAAACAACAGTTCATTCAATCTAAAAATAGACACTAATTATTGTTAACTGCAGCAACCAATCTTCCATGCATTCTCTGACCTCTGGCCCAGATCCACACTCGTCGAGTTATGTTTCTTGTGCATTTGATTGGCTGAGTTCTTAACCATCAGGCGTATCGCAGTCTGGAACGCCTCACTAACATTTGTGTTATCTTTCGCACTTGTCTCGAA
Organism: Aphrocallistes beatrix; assembly: GCA_963281255.1. Classification (NCBI taxonomy): domain Eukaryota; kingdom Metazoa; phylum Porifera; class Hexactinellida; order Sceptrulophora; family Aphrocallistidae; genus Aphrocallistes; species Aphrocallistes beatrix. The sequence continues at coordinate 4,522,388 of OY725497.1, forward strand.
GTAGCATATTGAGTCGTTGTTCCTGCACCATTCGCGGATTTCATCAACGCTCACCTGTTTCAAGTATTCACGGCGGTCGGACTTGTTCGCCAGGAGTATAAAAGGGTAGTTCTCTAAGCCGCCGACGTCCGAGTAGTGCAGAAACTCCTTCTTCCACATGTCCAGGTTCGCGAAGCTAGCTCGGTCATCCATTGCGAATGTCAGTATGCAGCAGTCGGAACCCCGGTAGAACGGGGTGCGCAGACTGCGGAACCGTTCCTGCCCCCCTGTGTCCCATATCTGGACTGTGAAACGCTTCCCCTCCATTATAATCTCTTTATTCAGGAACTCGACCCCAATAGTTGTGAACGAATTCTGTTCAAATCTGTTGTTGATGTATCTGTTCATGAGACTCGACTTCCCTACTCCGGCGTCTCCAATCAGAATCACTTTGAGTTGGCAGGCCTTCGCAGCCATCTAGAGCTCAGTAATAAATTCAGGATTATGTCAGAGAAAATGTTCACTTTGACTATATATATATCGGAGTGAGGATGGTGCTTAAGGGTCAGTTGATGTGCAGGAGGAAGTTTAAGAATTCCAACACTCCCTAAATGGGATTGGGTTAAGAGATAGTAAGACATCATTAATGGAAATATATTGCAACAGGATACAACTCATTCTGCAGTTCGGGTATTAGGTATTTATATTCTAATTTCAGCTACACGACTCCGTAATAGTAATATAATTGTATAGAATATGTTTCGTTGCAAGCAAGAAAATACGAATTAGAAATAATCGCATTGAAGGGAGTTGAAAGAAATCTTATGAGTAAGAATATTGTTTGGCGGTTATAATACAGCTAGTTAGTGATTAGTCAGGGGGATAGGAATGTGTTGTGGTTTATTTTTTCTTCGGGGCTTCCTTTTCGGAAGGCCAGTCAGGGAAAATTGCAAAGTGCGCGGGTTGTCGTCCGGCTGCGACAGAAAAGATTGTCCCGGTCGCAGACTGGGCCTGCTTCACTCTCTGGTGTTTGTACTTCCGTGATTTCTTCGATTTTAGAGATTTGGAGTTTTCCTCTTCTCGCCCCCCGTCCTTCTTGCCAGGGTCCGCTTTCTCTTCTTCAGCTTTGTTTGAGAGATCCTTTGACTTCCGATTTTCTGCTTTCCCTAAAAAGGAAGAATTATGTAACTAAGAACCGTTCTTTTCCCAGAGAATTCTGTACTCAACTGCATACCAGAGAGTTTCCTGGGAGATTTGGGCTGGGTTTTCTCAGACTCATTCGATTTCTCTCCGACACCTTTTCTGGACTCGCTCTCCTTCGACTGGAGGTACCTGTAGATCTCTCCCCTCTCCTCAGCTGTCCGGGAATCAAGGAACCTCTTCATCTCACCTCTGAACTCATGGGAGGAATCTACTCGTAGGAACATCGATATAAGGTCAGTTAACTCTACAAGCATTACCTATGGTAACCCTTCATTTTATTAATAATTTGTAAGACAAAAATTCTCCACTGTCTCCTTGGAGAAATATTTGCTTTAAATTCGTTTGTTCAAGCAGTTAGTTCTAGAAGGACTTCAAGTAAACTACAGTTGATAAGAAATCTTGCGAAATCTTATGGCCTCTTCAAAATCAGTCCTCAGCAAGATATTCAAAGGGACTACCATCCACGCTCCCAAAATAAACGAGTTCGTCATTTCTCAGTCAATTTTAGGAGTTAACACCAATGGCAAGATTGCCTTCTTCCGTCCTTACAACGAACTCAACACTCTGAAACAACAGTTCTGTTTTGATGACGCTTCACTCACGCAACTAACTCCCACTCAGTTCTTGATTCCGGGCTTCGTAGACACACACATCCACGCACCGCAATACCCGAACACTGGTCTGGGTCTAGACAAACCGCTCATGGACTGGTTGAACGCGTACACATTCCCAATGGAGAGACAATTCAGCGACAAAGCCTACGCAAGCCGAGTCTACTCAGATGTCATCGCACATACCTTACGTAACGGTACAACCACTGCATCCTACTTCACGACCATTCACACGGAGTCGGCCAAGGTGATGTGCGACCTGATGAAGGAGAAGGGACAGAGAGGGTTCGTGGGGAGGGTCTGCATGGATGTCAATTCTCCAGAAGATTACTGTGAAAGTCTGGAGAGCGCAATTCAAGGAAGCAAAGACCTGATCGAACACATTCGCCAACTAAACACTCCTCTGATTGGTCCTGTTCTAACTCCACGGTTCGCACCCACCTGTTCTAGAGAGTGCATGAAGGCATTGGGAACCATCGCCTCCCAGGGACACCTCAACATCCAGACACACCTGGCGGAGAACAAGAGGGAAGTGGAGATGGTGCGAGAACTGTTCCCAGAGGCGGACAGCTACACAGAAGTGTACGAGAGCTGCGGCCTGCTGACGGAGAGAACGACCCTGGCGCATTGCATCCATCTGAGTCCGGACGAGATCGCCACGTGCCGGGAGCACAACGCGGGGATCGCGCACTGCCCGGTCTCCAACTTCGCGCTCAAGAGCGGCGTGCTGGACTGCCGGGGGCTGTTGGACCAGGGACTGAAGCTGGGGCTCGGGACGGACGTTTCAGGGGGGTACAGCGTAAGCATGCTCGAGGTGATGCGGCAAGCAGTTATAGCCAGCATCTGTGTGAGTATAAATAGGAACTCAGAATCCTATAAACCACTCACATACCAGGAAGCATTCTACCTGGCAACTTTAGGAGGGGCTAAGGTTCTGGGCGTAGGAGATAGAGTCGGGAGTTTCGAGGAGGGAAAGGAATTCGACGCTCTACTCGTCGACCTTGAAAGTCTGAATTCTCAGGTGTATGTGTACCCCGGCCTGTCGGACAGAGAGTTGTTTCAAAAGTTCTTCTACAACGGAGACGACCGTAACCTAGCGGAAGTGTACGTGCGAGGAAGGAAGGTTAACTGCTAGCTACAACGCTGATGCATCATGCGTTAAGATCCTATTTATTCCCTGGATTTATTGTTGGAACGATTTCGTATATCCGATTGTGTATGTACATATTTATTCGCGATGATTACGTGAGTTTCACTGACCTTGCTTACTGAGGTGCTTGGCAGATTGGGACCTAGGTCTAGAGGGAGGCTTCTTCGCATCGTCCAGAATGTTCGTACTCCAAATCTTCTCTCTTGTCCCGGACTAGAAAGGAAGGTTAGAAAATAACATTCTGGAGACAGTTAGAATCACATTCGCGTAGTGTCCTGTCTAATAGCTAGAACCATATACTATGTATAAACAAAAATTTGACGTTCAGGAGTTCAGCTTAAAATGTGCTTAATTAAAACAGGTCAGAACATTGGAGTTAAATCTGTGAAAACCACATAACTCACATTCCACACATAGTCAAGGTAAGGCAACATGAGCAATGGACTCCAAAAATACGACTTCTATTGAACAATGATACATTTCCCGTGGGGCGGATTACGAGATATCAATAATACACAATGGACCCAAGTTCCAGGATCCGAGATTGAACTACAGTCCTTAACCCGAGCACGTCCAGGAATGTTGAATTGAAAGTGAAAGTTAATTGAAAGTAAACTGAAAATGAAACTGAAAGCTGGGTCATTTCTATTTATACCTTTGACCCCAAGTAATCCTCGGGTTAATAAAGGAGTCTATGACCAGAGCTAATACTATCCCACAGTGGTTCCATTGAATTCTTATAGAACCACTCTGAACATTTATAATCACATCAAGAGATGCTAACTCACCGCGGACCTAGAGCGCAGGATGGAGCGGGAGTATGAGCGGGAAATGCTCCTCAGGAGGTCCTTCTTGTCCACGGTCGGGGGGGCCGCGGGGTCGTGTGCTAGGTTGCAGAGTGCGTTTCCGAGATACACATTTGTGTCGTGATGGGCGCTCCATCCCTTGGTCCTGACCCCCGCGCCCACGTCTCCTCTGTTCCCCCCCGTGTAGTCCTGGTAGAAGGACTCCCCCACGTACCTCATGTACCGGCTGCGGTCCGGATGGTCATACCTATGGACAGCGACATAAATACCTATATAGTAACCCCTCCGTACGCGCTACCTGCGAAATCTAGCAGTCTGATTCCAATCAATTTCGCAGGCAGGATCCCTTCTATGTACAGTCAGGGTCGCTTATTGTGAACCACCAGGGGACCAAAAAATCTTTTCATAATAGAGATACTTTATATTAAGCGAACTTTATTAATACAAATCCTATCTAAAAAATGAAATTGGGACCAAAAGGTTAGTTCATAATAAACGAATGTTTATATTAAGCGAACTTGATTCAATACAAATCCTATCTAAAAAATGAAATTGGGACCAAGAGGTTAGTTCATAATAAACGAATGTTCATATTAAGCGGGTTCATTATAAGCGACCCTGACTGTATATTACAGTAGAACCTCTTTAATACGAACACAGGGGAACGTTGAAATTGTTCGCATTATTCGGAATTCGGATTAACCAGAGTGATTGGCATGTATTGTCCTCCGTAGGGAAAATATCTGTTCGTATTCTCGTATTAACGAGGAAAATAGTCTTATCAAGGAGAATCCAAGGTATAGTATTACGTACAACACTAATAGCCTTAGCTCATTACTCAATGAAATCCTTGCATTCTAACTAATGAGCTAATCGACTATGGCGCAATTCGCAAAGTTTTTCGGAGGGAAAAAGCAGAAACATGGCGCTGTGCCAGATAGTCCGATCCCGTCGAGAGGACCGATCGGGAGACCGGAGAACAAACCCAAGGTGAAGGAAGTCATCATCACCTATAACACGGAGGAGAATCTGTTCCGATTGCTGAAGCCTAAACTCGAATCAGAACTCAGCAAACAGTGTTTCGTCGACGAAAGATATAAAGACGGAAATGTTTCTCTTCTCCCCTGCAAAGTCAAGTTTGAAAAGTTCGCACCACAGACTTACGAGAAGTTAGACAGTAGTTTCTTCAACCATACAAAGTTCCTGTTCGGGACCCCACTCATCCATCTGTTCTTCACTTCCTGTAATGAGATCTCGTGGTACAACCGTAACACGAAAAATGACATCCAAACTTGGCTCATGGCACTAGAACAATTGGGTTACGACAACTGGATGCTGGTGCACGTAACTCAGCATGCGTCCACTCTACGCAAGAACGCTCTCAGCAACATTAACAATGTTACGCTGGGAATCAAAGAGGACTTTGCTTCCGTTCCGTCGTGTGAGAAGAAGTTCTATCAACTGACTCTCCCCGAAAAGGGGGACCAGACAACAGAGAAACACTACAAGGAGTTCATCTTCTACTTGTTCGCGCACATTAACAAATGGTTCATCTCGCACACAGACCATTACGAGACTCTCCTCTCAATGACACGAGAGGACCAGGACAAACCCCTGTGGGACTTCTTCCACTACTTCCTAATGCAAGAGCAGCTCTGTTTCGCGTACGAACACCTGGGGATGCATCAGGCCGCACTGCTGGCTTACGAAGAGCTAGACGTGATGCTGCACTTCCTCGTGCTCAAGATGTCCCACAACAAAGTGAAGAAGTCGCGATGGTTCGAAACCCTCCAGCAGTGCTGCCAGGAAGTGCTCCTGGACTACCCGCACATCGCGCTCTCTCTCGACCAGTCCCACGACCCCTCCATGCTAGCGCGCACCTGCAGCCTCTTCAAGCTGCGCTCCGTCATCTTCGAGAGGCAAGCGACGCTGCTATTTATACTCGGGCAGGCGTGGGACGTGGGGCAGCGAGCGCTGAAGCTGCTCAAGGACCTGAGCGAGGAGAGCGCCGCCATGCGCCTCCCAATCTCGGCGGGCGTGATAGACGCGTGGAGCTACCTGATGTGCAAGAACGTGCTGGACGTCATTCTGGACCAACTGAGCAACAACCCGGTCAGCAACCTCAAGCAGTTCGCCATCGAGCTCAAGCCGGACAGCGAAGAGGAGGACAGAAAGGGCCCCTCTCAGTGGGTGGTCCGCGCACAGCTGTGGCACCTTCAGCTGAACAAGCTTCACACCTTGGGGCAGATATCTGGGTTCATCCGCAAAGAAGTGGACACGTGTTCTCTGAGCGAAGAGCTGGAGACGGACACGGTGAAGGAGCTGTGGGGGTCTATGACGGGCAGCGACCACTCCAGCAGTTCGCTGGAGCTCCTGAACGTCCTCACGTCCCGCGACTCCTTCAACCGGACCTACGTCGAGCTGGCGGAGCAGCTGATTGGCGCGTTGAAGCACGCGGGGAGGAAGAGGATGGCCATGCACGCCAGCATGAACTTCGCTAAGTTTCTCCTCGCAAAGCGGGAGTTGGCCAAGGCCCAGGATGTTCTGACGGAGGCGTGCAAGCTGTACTACTCGGACAAGTGGCCGGTCCTACGCCTCAACTCCCTCACGCTCCTGGCCGCCTCCCAGGACACGAAGGAGAATCCCCCGCACGAGTACCTCACCACGTGTGCACTCCTGGCCTGCACCCCGCCCATCCTGAACTCCCACTCCCAGCTCCGCTTCTTCGAGAGCTTCAGACAGAAAGTGAAGGAGCTTGAAGAGGCGAAGGACCAGGATTTGGTCCAGATTCAGTTCTCTCTGATGTTCTCCATCAACGCGGTCAAGTTCGAGAAGAGAGAGTGGCAGGCGGGTGACGTCATCACGCTGACACTCTCCCTCTCGAGCAAGGCGCCCACTCAGCTCCAGATCAGCTGCGTCAAACTGGTGTTCCAAGGAACTGAGTCGCTGATGTCGCCAATCGCTAAAGTGGCGGGATACTGGACGAGAGGGTTCAGTTTCTCTCCTCTCGACGAAGAGGCGGACACTTGTCCTGAAGCCGAGGCTAAGAAGGAAGAGAAAGTCCTCTCGAAGCAGAATTCCATGGCGGAGCGGTTCAAGGAGAGATTGGCAGAGAACCAGAAAAGGACTAAAGAGAAGTTGGAGAAGTTTAGGAGCAGCCGCTCGATGAGTCGCACGCATCTCCAAAACTCTTCCAACTTTGATTTCTTCTTCACAGCTAAGGACGTGACGGTAAAACCGGGAGAGAACCAGCTGGTCCTCTCCACCAGATGCAAGACCCCTGGCACCTACCACACAGAGGACATTTCGCTCGAGTACGCGTCCGTGGAGTTCCGGCACTCCGCGGATCCCGCCAGGAAGTGCAAGTTCCCCGCCGAGGAGATCGAGGTGGTTCCGACGGAAGCGAGGGCCTCTCTCTCTGTGGAGTGTCCGGGCGGGTTCTTACTGGCGGGGAAACCGACGGAAGTGACTCTGAGCATCTTCAATGAAGGCAAGACCATCATCCTGTGCGGGTCCCAGATCGCACTGACTGGCAGTCAGATGCTGCTACTGAAGGTGCTGACGGGGGAATTCGAGAATGAGGGAGAGCAGTACGTTATCAATCTGCCGGATGTGAAAGCGGGAGGGAAACACGAGGTACAACTCCAGGTAAGGATCCATGTGATGTGAACTGACCAGTTAATTCACAGCCAACTTGATGCTCCAAGTCATCAAGGATTAACAAATAGGATTCTAAAATTGAGTGAAAGAATCGTCTTCTCTTTCAAATTCTTACACAAACACGTGCATCCATGGTCCATTATATAATAATCTCTCCACAGGTGCAGTGTGACCCAGAGGCGCTCAAGATGGAGGGGTCCAGTGTGTCCCTGATGTCTCCCGTGCGCGGCGGACAGACAATCGAACTCGCCTCGCTTCGCACTCGCCTCCCCTCGGACGTAGAACTCCCCAAGGACAGCCTCTACACCTTGAACCCCGCCAGCGAGGAGGAGAGCTCCTGTGGCTGTGTGCTCCAGCTGACCGCTCGATGCAACTGGATCAGTAAGACCACCCATCACGATTATGGGGCGGTTATCCCGCTCGTTTTCTACATGCCGTTTCAATGCAAGTACGCGCTACACAGCAGTGGAGATATCTCCTTCGTTAAGTTGACTGTGCAGTCCACAGCCCCCTTGCCTATCCTGCTCAGAGACATGAAAGTCAAACAGACCAACTTGCTCAAATCTCTCTCCAGCGCCCAAATTCAGTGCCAACTGAACCCGGGAGATACTAGGGTCCTGTTATACCAGGTAACTCCACTGCCACCAATCCTATTGGATATACAGAGAACCCCTCGACACCAGTATAATCCGGAAGTATTGGATGTACGCACTGTTTGTAGGTAGACAAAGAGTTCAATCCCGTCCTGAGTCAGATCTGTCAGCTGTTGATTCAGTACTCAATGCTAGGACAGGAAGAGACCAGTCTAGAGCACTCGTTCAGATTCAGACTCTCTGACGTACAGACGATGTTCATCCTCACCTCACAGCTAGAGGTACTATCTCGCATTAACGAATAGAACTACGTTCATGTCTGTACCCCTGTAGCTACCAGGAGCGTCTCCTAGACAGAACCAAGAGATCTCATTGGTCATCAACATCAAGAATGTGCGGGACCTCCCAAGGCAATGGCAGGCGCCAGTGGACGACATCGTGGAAGTGGAGTACCACCTCTCCTGCGAGGACGGAAATTGGGAGCTTGGGAAGGGAGTGGAAGGGTCGCTGAAATTACAGCCGATGAAAAACGCGAGTCGGGATCTAATGTTCAAGATTATCCCCTTGCGACACGGTCAGCTGATCCTACCGGAGCTCCATCTCACCCTGAAGTCCTACACGTGGAACAAGACCAGTAGCTACATAATGGCACAGTTCACAGAGTCTGCGTCTCCAGACGAAGTCCCGTACTCCATGCTTCCACTGTCAAAGGTGCAGGCGTACAACTCGTGTGCATCCATGGTTGTTCCCATACAATCGCAGAACTAGCATCTTCAGGTGGACGCAATATTTTAATAGTTGGAAATATCTACAATTTGTTTTTTATTAGTTGGAATTGTTTTATATTTAATTTTAATTCTACTGAAACGGATTTTGCAGACATGACTTAAAGTTTAAAATGAAACAAGCTGCAAGTGCAATCACTCTTATTATCGCTGACACAAATATTCAATTGATTACTCAGTACAATCTTGAAAAGATCGGAGTGATCTACAGATATTTTTGTATTTTAAGCAGTGAGTTAACGCGACAATTATAATGCTCTAATTAGAAATTCTGCATAAGAGAAGGTTAGTAGATTCGGTTCATTAGATTTCTGCTGAAACAGCAAACTTAAATCTACTACTTGTACCTTGCATCAAACGATATAACTGATAGACTGGTTTTATGAAATGTAACAGATCAAATTTGCAATTTATCTAAGCTACAGTGAAAACTTGAAGTCATTTTAGTGCCTGTCGACAGGTTTCAATCCACTGCTTGGCCTAAAGCTAGATTGCTATACTTATATAACTGGAATTGATGAGTTCCAATTGTGAGGAATAGCTTTTCAGTGTTAGTGTAGATTGTATTGGGACCGAAATTAAGAGGTGAATTGTTTTTTTGGGAAAATTGTACCAAAAACAGGAATTTGATTCGTTTACTTATTCGCATTAGATTAATAATAAATTTAATCAAACTTTCTAGTTCCCAGAAGGTTGCTTAAGAAGTAAAGTAAGATTGTGCGATCGAATAAGTTCCTAATTATAAGAATAACAAACTATTCCAACAATTAATTAAGAAGATTTTCAATTGAATAATAATTCAATTCATTTTCACTCCTGCATACCTGGAAGCGACAGACACGAATATGCAATTGCATTGTTACACTACACGATTAGTTCTACAAGCATTTAGTAGGTGTGGAAATTAATTTAATTAATCAATCATGACGTGATACGAGCTATGAAGTAACAGACATATCTCAGTTTATTTAGTTCTAATATGGAAGAAGTGACAATTTGAAGAGGATTGCGTAGATATAATGGGGTGAGGATGAAACAATGATATGATATAATCTCATGTTAACTGTGTCTTCCATTCCTTATGGAAATACAGTCAACTCTGCTTAATCGGGACAAGTCTACAGGAACGGAATGGTTCCCATACATATAAGCTAATACTAAATTTCATCGGTTAATTGGGAACTCCGCTTAATCGGAGTCACCTGTACCTGAAATGCAAAGTTCTCTTCCAATATAAGTCTAAATGTTAGTTCGTTGCTAATACAAAATTTAGTCGATAATATCAATAACTGAGTAATGCAGTATTTGAGTGAACTGACCTGCCGGGAGCTTTGAAGTGCAGGAACTCCTTGGAGGGGTGGGGGGAGTTCCTCTTCTCGTGGAGAGAACCGGGGGGTGACCCATGGGTAGGAGGTTTCTCAACTGACGCGGGCATAATCTAGCTTTTAAAGACGGCATCCAATCAAATTGTAATTAGGAATACAGACTTCAAAAAGTAAATCAAGAGAGTGTCTTGTTTCGAAACGCCTTAACACACCACACATTATGTTCCATATAATTAAAGAATGTTTGACAAAACACATTATTAAATGAACCAATGAGAATCTACACAGCTGCTGCTACAGATGCTAGCTTGTAGAGTCTTTTGAGGTTAATTGATTTCCGTTATGAACAAAATGGGTTCTTTTTTGATAAACCACCAATTAACATACTCGCTCAATAGGGGGCGTTTCCCATAAATCGTAACTCAAAAGCACAAAGCGTACTTTGAAATGGAATAAAGTAACCACTTTAATTACATTGCAAAGTTTAAGCACACTTCCACTAACTATCCCCAGTAAATATGAGTCAACTACGTACAACATCCGCATAACCTTTATTTAAAATAAGTTACTTCACAAAAGTACGTATCTGTATCGCTTCAGCACTCTTTTACAATTTAATAAATTAGATTTAGGTCAATCTCGTGATTCGTTAATTACCGGAAATATTCTAGTTAGCCCTGATAAACTTGTCAAGGATTTAGCAAAGAAATGCTAAACTATGAAAATGATCCAAGCTAAAATGAAATATGGCTAAGTTATATATTTTTAATTGATTAGATTTAGTTCAGCTGAAAATCCATACAGCTGTTAAAAAATGAAGATAATCAAAAATGGAGATAAAGTTGAATGGTAATAATGAAGACAATTGAACAGATGTAAGCTAGGATTAGCGTGTCGAGTGCTGGAATGTAACCTGAAAATGACTTTTGAAGAAGTCTGGAGTAAGTTTTCATAAAAAATAACCAAACAATCACCAATTCTAGGAACTAAACAGAACTAGCTTTACCGTGACATTGTCCCATCAGTCTCAAACAAAGTTTACATAACCGAAAGCGGAATAGATGAACAATACAAATTTATTCCATATAGTTATCGGCGATGTCTATCCATGCAATGAGGTTGAATACAAAATTGTTGATTCAGAACTCGCTGTTCATTATTGAGTATAATGGAGTCCTTCTAGAACCAGTGCGGGAGTAAAGGAATAAGAAGTCTGAACTAATTCATTGCAACATTAACGACATTATCATGTCATGTAAATACGTAGTATATGACCACATGAGAAAAAGCTCTTTCAAAATGTAAGATACTGCAATGAATCTATTCCAAGTCTTGAACTGACTTAGGTGGAGAGTGGGTTGGAGTAGATTACAACTAGCGTAAACACAGAAAAACAATGATATAGAAAACTTCTCAGTCTGGGATAAAACTCAATGCAAGCATTCTACCGTATGCAGAACAAGATTGGCCCTCATTGCGTTATGGATAATTGCGCAAAATTGTTGCAGACATTCGATGTGAACAGATTACAACAGATCATGTCTAACAGTGAAAAATTTCCTTAAATCAACTTGACGTAAACAAGGAATGTTCAAAGTCAAAACCATCAAAAATGCATAAATAATGCCAACTTTCTCCAAAATTATTTGTAATTAGACACAGAGGCTCTTTGTTTTTCAATCACTTCCTTAACTTCTGTAAGTCATCGATTCGATTAGACATTATGGAGATGATTCTGAACTACTAACCACCAGGATAAAATTCAGCCACAACTATCTTGCCAAAGGTACTAATCAACATTTAAGAGAGGAAAACAAGTTGATGTAGCTTGTCTTTGAACCTTGGCCTAAAGAAGTTTTTTGCCATCCCCTTTACAGAAGATTATTCCTTCTTACCATTTATCCAATACTCTTGTAGTTAAAAAAAATAATTTTCAGCAGGTGGCAAATTATTGAAGCGCCTCCCATTAAAAATTATCCATCAATGGAGAGTTAATTACTGTAAACACATAGTTGCATTGATTAGCTTAGCTGTGACAGTCTAAACAAGTGTGAATTGATTAATACAATAATGTAAACTAAGCTATTTCTACAAAAGCTCAGTGGGTGTGACTGAAATGATACTTCTCAATGCTATGACGATGATGATGGTGCTTTTAATTGGAGCATCCAATTCTGAGAAGAATTTAATAAGTTCAATCTGAATACAATACATCAGATATTATGGATGGGAACTTCATTGAATGAAAGATAATATAATATGAAATGGGGAGTTACAACTTGATCAAGGAATATAGCTTAATTAAGGCTAGGCTAATACAGCACCTGCAAGTTACAAAGTTTATCTATGTCACATGTTCTAATCAATTAAAAGAGTATAGTTGGACTGTAAAATTGTACATATGCATTTAGCAACTATAATATGCTAATGGACCACTTAACACTTATGAAAATGTCTTGGGAGTTGACGTGTGTAGGGAAATGCTAATTTTGAAATATTGAAATGATTATACTTCACAAATTCTAGAGAATAGATGAAGTGTATGAATGCCAGTTCATAGAGCTTTGATCGTTCGCAAGCGTAATCGATAGAGGACATTTCTTCTCTTGTTGCTTCCATGTAACAAACCGCACCATTGAAGAATAAGAAGAAACTTATCGAGGGTATACGGAATTAATTTCCTCCACTTTGACAAAACAGGTCGAATATTATGGTATTGGGTTAAATGAAAGAATAGACAAGCATCTCGTCAATCATTTCGGTTTCTTATCAGTTCGAGACAAGTTTTTCCGTGCATTAAATCGACGAGATGTCGTGAACTGTGCCAAATTGAATGGTGTCAGCATTTGCACAATTACTCAACAGTCATATCTTGCACGAAATGCTCAGATGTATTGGTTCAACCAAAAAATTAATAAAAGTAATATTGGCAGTGTGGAGATGACAGAATATTAATGTGGATACAGTTCTGGTGAATAACAGGCGCACATTTGTAAGTGGATTGTAGAGCTTTTAATCATAAAATTATTCTGTAAGGTATTGGTAAGTTATCATTATTACCTCCCACGATGTTTGGCATTAAATTCTTACATTGAAACCGAGGCAGCTGTTTTGTGGATTTAGCAGCGAAAATCCACTCCACACGAGTGGATTGTATCAGTATCAGTTAGGTGCCGTGAAAGGATCAAGGAGGATCAAATAATAAAATCACTACATACTATCCATATTTAACATACCTACATTCTCTATATACAAATTATATAATTAACATCTTCTCATCAAGAGTATTGATTTACAAATCTCCACATCATTTGATAAACATACGAGATGCAGTTCATTCAAAATATACAGATCAGTACTAGGGTTCGAGCAGTGCACTTCTTAAAAAGTCTACAACAGTAATTTGTGATTTTAATCTAAAATGAGCAACTTTCTATCCCACATGTGGAGTTCATGAATAAACATAGTGCCAGTGCTAGGCATTTACAGTGCGTGGTTGCTCTAGAATAATGTGCTTGCATCGTGGTTCAGGGATACATGTTGATTGTTTTCATTTAAAAGAGGCCTGTAAGATATTCGACTGAGAGAGATAGCAGAAATGAACTGTACCCGTGTAGCGGTAGCAAGTACGATAGTGCATCGTGCCATTGTCTATCAAATTAAATTGTATTAATAGAAGCTTTTTGTGATAAACAACTTAAAATACCCACTTTGGGGAATATTTATTTTTTATGTATTTTTTAAACTTCGATCCTTTTGGCGTATATTAGCCATATTATTGAACAAAGCTTCAAAGAGGTTATGGGATTTAACTAATTAGGCGAATAATGATTCATAATGATAGTTTCATTTCGATAGTCTTCGAGTAAATGTGAAAATAAGTTTAGAGGTAGAGTCAGACTGTCCATGAGTCTTCACTTCCTCATAGACGAATTACTTTTATTATTAGAAATTCCTTAGATAGTATAGTTGCATTAGGTGAAGTAGCATATTTAATAGAGAATAATCGCTTTACCATTACACGATTGTTCTATCAATTTCCACTTAAAATTAGAACGAACGGTTCGATATTCTGCTGCTTAGTCTCGAAACATATTGAGAATAATTCATAATCGCCACAACAATAAATATTCACGAATCTAATGAAAGTGATTGTAATCACCACTGGTCGCACTTACATACTTACAGAACCGGTAGACAAATTGGAAGTAGTATCTATGCTAGTTTGATCTATTTCCAATTCAAGAATAAATATTGTATATCGAGTTGCTTGCAACCAAATTATTTATTCGACATAACAGAGTACGATCATTATCGTGGGGGTAATAACATGAAATTATTTGGTAAAGTCTTGCCACGGGTTCCATGAAGATATATGAAATTGACCCAGTGAACTGTTTGTTTACAGATAATGGAAGGAATCAATAAAATGGAGAATGCGAACAAGAACTGTCATATTTAGGGTCACAAACTGTTTCATGGAAAATAAATTCGATGATTTCAGAATAAATCACCTTTATTGTAGCATAATGATATCATTAATGACACCTTGTGACTATAACGAACATAATATAGTAACCAAAATCTATTAAAATAATGAAGCTTATTCAGTAGAGGCAACCACCATTCACTAGATGAGCTCTACACATTGCATTGATTCAAGTCACGACCTAAAAAGGCCATGTTTGGAAAAAAAATCTACAAATAATAAGATTCCGATTGTTCCTTGGTTTACCTATAAAGGATTTTTCTTATAGGATCTAGGGTAAATTGGTAATTTGTAACCGTTGTTAAACTTCAGAAGTCTTAATACCTATTCGGAACTTCCGAGGGTCAAAATAGTTTGTATCATAGATATAATTCATATTTTAAAACGAACTCCACTGAATATTTGACAGAATAAGGCAGAAACATTGAAAGGAGAATGCCATGGAGTGGTTGTAACATATCTCCTCAGTGATCAACCCGATCATTTACAGTAGGAATCTAAGCAGTGCTATATTTCTAGGAAGGAAGCTACTCGTTGGATGCCGTACAATGGTTCAGTGAGGCTTTACATTGTTTCGGGAGGAAATTGAATTAAGAGAGCAATTTCTAGATTCCCAATGCAATTAATTTCACTCCATTACCTGATGTCTCCCGATAATAAGACCAAGCGAATACACGGATCTCAGATCAATTAATTAGTCTAGTGAATCATTGTATAAAACAATCAAACATATGATTAATATACTAGATAGGTTGAAGAACGGTTAAAAACGTAAATCTCGAGTTCGCCTCAAAGTGAATTCGGTCCCTTCCAACAGCTGAGGTTAGATCATCGTGATTCTGTCCGGGCCAGAGTCGCTATCGTCTGGACTGTAGGGCAGGCCCTCAGACAGCGTGGTGCTGCTGAGGTTGCTACTGTTGCTTGAGTTCTTGCGTTTATTCGAGTACCGCTTGGGCTTGTAGCTGGACTGTGGGGGGGTACTGGTGCTCGTGTCACTGCTGGGGTCGCTACTCAACGTGTGTCGCTGCGGGACATCGTATATGGGGTCAGGTGCGGCCTTATGCACCATACGAGGCACTTGGTACTCCGTGTTGTTAATTATGATGTTCCCACCCTCAGAGAAGTTGGGCTCCTTCATGAGCTTAACTGGAAGAGGACCGATCGGGAATTGGAAGGTCGTGGGCTGTATGCTTGGGCGGACGTAGCAGGACCTGGAGTCGGGGAGGCGTTTAGAAAAGGGGAGCGTGTAAGCATCGTATCCAAGAGGGCCAACCCTCTGGAAAGACTTGTCCAGCTCCGAAATGATGGCTAACTTGGCGTAGTTGTCGGGGTACAGGGGACGGTTCATGTCCGGGCAGGGCGTCAGGGACTTCCGGACAGTTGTGCGGTCGACCGGTTCGTCCAGGCAATCATCCAAAGAACCGAGTCTATCCCGCCTGAACGAGTTTGCGTTGTAGCTCCACTCTTCGGCCTGTGGCGAGTTCATCCAGTGGAGCGAGTGCGCGCGCTGTACATTCAGGACGTCAGGATGCTCGGGTTTTTTCGGTTTCGCTTCTGCTTGCCGGTGTGAGTTGAGCGAGGGACTCTTAGTGAGAGTGAGGAGGTCCTCCTGGGAGTAGCTGGGCTGGAAGGAGACCGATTTGTCGATGCGGAAGGACCGAATGCTGCTCGGACTCGTAATGGCGCTTCTGGCGTGGACATGGCAGACTTCCTGCCGGCAATTCGGGGGAATGCTGGAGTGTCGGATGAAGGGGAGAACAGGGGAGTCAAGAGCGGCGTCTACGAAGGAAGTGGGGGTGGGGCAGCGCTTGTATTTGGGCTGAGGCTGTACGTGCTTGGGGGAAGTGGTACGCGTCCTGATAGGGTGGACAGGTATGCAGGAGAAAGAAGAGAAAGAAAACAGTTTGGAAGATCTGTGATTGTGATTAGGCCCCGACCCCGCCCTATGGAAGTAAATCCCTTCTTTGTCCACGCGTTTACAACTGTGCGGAATACGGTATACGTCTCCCGATATCGTCTTGTCGTGTGTTATTTTCTCCCCAGGGTAAATCGCGCCTAATCTCTCCTCTAAACTACTGACTATGAATATTCCGGTCTCTAGGGAAACGCTCTGAGCGAATCTCCCAGCGCATTTGTTACACTTCGGACAAATTGTGAATGACAGTTCTGTTTCGTTGAAGACGAACGAGACTATCTGTAAGAGTCGCCATGACAGTAGGATCTCTTCACTGAGGGGGTGCATGAGAGTGATGGAGCTATTGGAGATGTAGGTATTGATTGTTCTCTCTTGCATAAACTTGTTCGCACTCGTATTCCCAGCGTATACATCTAAGGAAAGAATCAGTATCAACCGTGTACAGACTCAAACAGTTCAAAAGGTTTCATGTCAATGGATTCCACAATCTGGCTAACCCGCATTTCTAAGAAAGTTTCTTCCACAGCAATGCAAGTCTAAATTGCCAGTAATTACTCAGATTGAGCACATTTAACTCGGTGATGTGACATATATGTTAATTCCATTTCGTGAGATAACTTCACTAGAAAGGAATGCTGTCACTCGAAAATAGATATTTGAAACTTATAAGATCGATTGCCTAATGAATGCTCAATGTTTTCTTTCAAGACATTCCTGAAACATGTTTTGATGAATCCCAAAGAATTAAATGTCACGTTGTTAATATCTCAGATAATCGCGCTCATCTCCAATTATAGTAACGCGATTGAGAATTCCCAGATAGAGGGCCTGATTTAAAAAATATTTAAAACGCATCGTCATGAATCAAAGTAATTAATTGCAAGACGGTGCAAATAGATTTTATGCAAATTTCAGTCTCGCCGCAAGCGAGTCGAGTTCGTGGCTGCAATAATCGCAGTGGAATCTAATAATTCACAATTCAAAATAGAAATAGTAGCCTGTATGTATTAGGAAGTAACAATGCATTCCACCAGGAGGTTAAAGGGCTGTTTGTGACTAGATATGAAATGGAGCGAGTAAGGAATTTGTCGCCGAACCATCAGACGATGAGTATTTGATTAATTAATAAACCTTGAAAATATCTCTACCATCCACTTCTCCAAGCTACTGGGATAAGATATATGCTGTGCAATATGAAATGGAATAGTCAATGGAAATCTCCACAATTCAATTATAACTTAAACTTTGGTTGAAAAATTAATTACCACAAATGTTTACAGTTATATTGCCCCGAATGTCTCTGGCAGAAGAATTTTCGTAAATAATTCATAGAACTTTACGGAGTAGGCAATAGTGATGCGAAGAGGAATGTATGATCGTTCAAATTCAATCCACGAATTAATTAATAAACATTTCTGGCTAAAGTCTGCATCGAAATTATTCGATTTAATTAAAATTTATAACCAGAAAATGTCAGCAATAATTCTTATCGACAAATTAATTTGCTTTTTCGCTGAGAAATGAAGTAAAAAGCACAAAAAGACAACTCACCAGTCATGACTGCCTCTCGAATATTCGCTACCCAGGTCTCCACTGGTGGTCTAGATTGTCCGGCGAAATGGTAGGACTCATTATCCGCCGTCTTGATGATGAAGTAGTACCCCAGCATAAACTGCTTGCATTCCTCAGTGAGGATGGCCATGCTAGGGAGAAGGTTGAGCGATCCTTTCAGCCTACTTTTAGTCTGGTCCTTGTACCAGCAGAGGAGGTATTGGAACTCTGCATTCGTCGGATCATGTCTCAATACGAACCAATACGTCTTCATCTCTACCTACAATAGACTCATTCATAGCGCTGGAATCAGAATAAAATCGATATGGGACCAGTCAACTCGTCCCAAATACCAACTCACCCGTAATTTTTGGGGTCCTATTTTGGGGGTTTCAGTTGTAAAAGTGGACTATTACAACCATTAATTGAATTAAAAACTGAGACGAATTAAGCTAATTAGTGGACGAGTTAACTGGCACTCATCGATATTCATTTCTAAAAATAGAAGTATACTAATTCAATGGAAGAAGCGATGAACTATTTTCATGAAATGATCCTATTTTTAGCTTTGGACAAGGTGTTTGTCGCTTAGAATATAATTTTGCGAGTTTGCCGCTGAGCGCCAAAAAGTTTAAATTTCGATTAGAAAAGTCTCTGACTTCTCAAAACGCTAAAATAACATCCAATCAAAGCAGTAGCTGAATAAACTTACTTTTCTGAATCTTAGAAGGCCTTTTTTGAAGGACAAATACCCTTCCATTGAGCAATAGCTGTATCGTGTATCTGGCGGGTGAACAAGTACAGTGTAATTCTGGTGTACTGAGCTCGAGCACTATTTATACACTAGTGCAGTACACGTTGAATGGAGTAGATAGTGGCTGTGTTTCTATGCATTGCAATGGAAGGAAGTGGAATAGATGGTTTCTTGTGACTATTGGAAGTGACGAATGGTAAATAACATAATTATTGTCAGTAAATTTTCCCATTTGTCAGTATTATACATACATATTAGATATTATTGTGTTTGCATTTTGAGAGGAAGTTTTACAATTTTTGGAATTTGGGAGATATTATGATAGACTTGATCATATAATTAGAATTGATTTCAATCTTGATGAATCGTTTTTTAACAAAAAATTCTGAACAAAAGTTACCTCAACAAATTGTATAATCCATACAGATTACTGACATGGTGATTCACCCATGAGACAACTCTAAAATATATCTGTCTGTGAACAGTAAGTCCATGTCCCTTCAGATTTAGCATTACTAATAAGCTCAGAATAATTATGTCAAAACTTCAAAATATCCGGTGGATATTTTGAAGTTAAAATAAGACTTGCCATTAATTAATTGTATTGAGCACTGCCTAGTGAATGAATTGAGTCGAGTCGAATATTCTTAATCAATCCGAACGAAAGAAACCTAAAACCGTAATTTGGGAAGGTTTCGCTTCATTGAAACAGAACAATCTCCGGCTGATATCTAAGCGGTGAAAGTCAACATAAGGTCACAAAGGTCACAACATAACTCAGAGAATGAACGGAACAATAGCATATGAGAAACATAAATTGAGTTATAATAATTGTGAGAACGAATTTCTGAAAAAGTGTTCATAAAATTCAAGAAATCTCGTGGTGTCATAATTCTTTCATAGACTCAGCCTTATAAGAGATTCGAGTGCTGAATGACATGAATAGATTGTACTCGTGAACAAGATTCAAATGGACTATAGCGTTCGAAGAATCAGAGTGCGTGAAGCGTATACTGATTAAGATTCTAATTAGGAATTTGCAAGACAGCGCAATGCCATCATAGATAAGGTTAGATGCAATCGCACTCTATTAGCAAAAGGTAAAATCTCAGAATGTTTAATAGACTTTGGTTTGGCGCACTGAAATCATTCAAAATAGCAGACGAATGCAGGAATTTTTTCTTGGAAATGTTCTCACTTATGAACTATAATCTATCTGTATTGCGCAATAAAGTTAAATTGTTCTATTCTACAACCAATCAAAATGATTTGTAAATACGAAACATCTTTCTACCGCAAACTCTCTCCATTCAGAAAATTCTCTTCGATTTAGCGATGATTGAAACTTTTCAGTCAAAATTTTGTCGACATGAACACATTTTATAAAATAAATCCTTCCAAAATATTCCAGAAAGAAAGTCCTAGACAATTAAAATTCACGTATCCCGCCCCCGCAGATTCAAATGTGCTGTCAGTGTTAAGTATTTCTTCACTAGAAATTTAATAGTATTATAATTATTATATTCAATTAGATTAATTAAACCTGGCCATTCCACATCCACAATAGTATAATGGAGATGTCTGGTACGTATATACGTAGATAAGGTCTTATTTTGATAAAAAAGTAAGCGACAAGTTCAAAGTTGCTCGAATTAATTGAAAAGTCACTATGCAGACTCTCGCAAGAATAGAGATACGTCTGTGTGAGACTAATCCTACACCTAGCGACGAATAAAGGTTTAGATGAGCTAGTATCAACACGATAAAAAATAGAAACTGATTTATCAACGCGTCACAAAAGGCAACTGAAGTCATTTGATTGAGTCTTGAGTCATAGAAAATAGGAATTATTCCATCCAATTTAAGTCATAATTTCACTGAATGGTCGTATTAGAACATATTGTGACTTACAAGTTGATAGTTCAACCAATCTCCACTACATAAGATGGTAGTGGAATGAGCAGACAGACTGACATAGATATGAGAACTACGTGTGTGGCGGAATGAGATAATTCACACCTTTAAACACATCCGACCTAGTAGAAACTAGAGAGAGTGAGTGCCTAGATATTTGACATCACAGAGGAGTTAGTAATAAATAGTATGAAATAACTGAGCATCCTACACTGATAATCTCCCACGTGGAATGGTGGGCTTTAAAACTTGACGAAAGTTCCCCTTTATCCAAATCAAAGAATCTAATACAGTCGACTCCGCTTAATAGGGGTCACTGTTTAATCGGGCCACTTTTGGCAGTACCGGAATAGCTCTCACACATAGAAGCTAATACAAAATATTTTCGGTTAATAGGGTTCTCCGCTTCGGGGCAAAATGTCCTCTGATCGATGTGACCCTATTAAGCGGAGTCGACTGTATATACTTTTACATAAATATAGGAGCTGATTGGACCTGGTGTCTACAAGCTGGGAGTTCATCGACACTACGACACCTAGTACCCCCATTCAAATTTGACCTACCCTCCCTAAGAAGGGACTATCTAGGAACGCGAGACGCTCCTTTAGGCGCATGATTTTAAGGGAGCGTGAAAATTTGAATATGACCCAAGTTACCCTATATTATAATGTTATTTATCGATTTGGGCGAGTGAAATTTATGGGTTCGAGACTAGGATGGTTTTCTGGAGGGCTGTATACTACCTTGCTCCCTAATTAGTTTTCCATGC
The DNA here is from genome assembly GCA_963281255.1 of Aphrocallistes beatrix. Taxonomy (NCBI): domain Eukaryota; kingdom Metazoa; phylum Porifera; class Hexactinellida; order Sceptrulophora; family Aphrocallistidae; genus Aphrocallistes; species Aphrocallistes beatrix. Next base: position 4,543,892 of record OY725497.1, read on the forward strand.
TTAATATCGGAACTTAATTAAGCTGAAGTTAAATCCAGATATATATTCTAGAGAGTTGGTCGTTAGGGCGATGCGTATTGATGCTAGAATTGTGTGGGTTAAATATGGGAGAAGGTATGTTTACAGAATATGGTGGACCCACTCAATGAGGTGTCGTGTTACCCGTGCATAACGAATCAGAATTCTATAAAGAGATGAGGCTAATGGTATTCAGCTGGATCATGACGGCACTGTGGACATAACTAATAACCATTTGAGATTTGCATAACTACCTAGCGTCATGATGAGAATAAAGCACAAATCAAAGATTGCTATTAGTTGCGTCGGTATTAAACTTCTCAAGTTTAAAACTCAAGCAGAAGTGAGTGAGATAAGAACTGATAAGATTCTATGGTTGCTCACCACCTGGAGCAGCTATGTACGAAGTAGCTGCCATACCTGACCAAGGACCAAGATAGTTGCTAGAATCCACAAATATTTAAATTTATTATTTCAAAAAGATGCGTGAATGTGTGGGTTGAAAGCATTAGATCATTATTATTGACATCAAGGAAGTTGAAATATCCAGAATCATATATGTGTGTATGTATGTGTGTTGAATGTGAGGGTATAATAGTGTATGGTTAATAAACTCATTAATGGACCATGGATTTTGCTAGTTAGGTAATAAATTCATAAGTAAGTCATTTCTCCAGTACTAAAAGATTTGATTAAATAATAGTTAGATGCACTGAACAGTCAGGAAAGAGTGATGTTAAACAGAATTACTTGTGCAGATATTCTAATATTTTTGAGGAAGGAAGTTGCTATGTGAATTTAATGATAATAGCTTTGCAATCATGGAGACAATCTGACACCATTAATTGGAAACAGGACATTCCGTGGGAGACACTGAGTTGTTAGGTCTATATTATTAAGGAGTCTATCTAAATTTACCATATGTACTGATCTGTATGATATGAAGCAGTTGGTCCCAGACAATGTGTTATAAATATATTAATTACTCTTCTCAACCTCTTTAACACTTCTATCTCAAAACCCTAATCGAAATAGTCTACGTAGTTCATGTCTTTAGAAGAGATAATCATCTCGTGTAAGCTACAAATCACCATTGACCTTTTTAAACCAGTTTACGGCAAAATTTTAATAATTTAATTTACACATTAATTCTTGGAGATATTCGTCCTAAAAATTGCAAGTCATTGATTATCAACTTCATGTTAATTAATGATAACTTGTATGCATATAATTGTAGGCTGAGTACATAATATACCTAAAGACAGTTGTATTGTAAAAAACGGCAATGAAAACAAATGGAAATAACACAAGCAGTGTGGCGGACTTGATAGAGATGAGTGGAAGAGATAAACAAGTTAGACACAAGAAAACAGGACCTCGCCTCACAAAATTCCACAAAGTATCCGCTAGAGTATGCTGTGTGATGGGAACATTCATAACATGGCTAATCGTGTCAGGTCCAATTGTTCTATTTATAGTACAAACCTTTTTCTCGAATCGAAACATAACATTTAACCTCACAGCCCAGATTCCTCCAATCAACGCTTCGAACTCGTCGAACTACTCAATCCAAACCATTCACTGTGAGAATAACTTCGTGTATGAACCTAGCGAGTTTATCTGCTATCCTCCATGCAATTGGCATCCCACCAGCAACACTATAGTCACTATCCTGAAAAGTTTTACAATAATCACTGACGTCATTGGGCTGGTTATAAGTGCGGGCACTTTCGTGGGTTGGGGAGTGGCCACCTATTTGGAGTTTAAGAGCAAGAAAGGGTACACATTCCAGCTGTCGCGAGCATCTCTATATATGGTAGTGCTAAGCAGCATTGGAATATTCGTTTTAAGCCTGATTATCGACGCTCTTGGTCGAGAACAACTTATGTGTAGTAGGACCAGGGATGGAGATATATATTTAAGGGCGCATTTAATCAGGCCATTAAACACAGACAATAAATTGCTAGTAAACATCCTGGGAGGTTTCTACCACTTCTTCTTTCTCTCCACTTTCATTTGGATCGCACTAGCTTTTATCAACATACTAGCCATCATCCTCCTATCGACTCGGTTTACTCATACGCTAAAGACAGAACTAACCCTCTTCCTAATTGAAATCCTAGTCGCGACCGTACTTCCACTGTGTGTGATAGCTATCGCAATCGGAACAAGTTCAGAAACAGCTTACATAGGGAACTACTTGCTGCAGCAGATCTTCGTACCCACAGTTACTGGAGTATTCTGCCTCTACGCTATTATAATAGGAATCAACTCTGGAGTCATACTCACTCTTTCCTTGATTATTCTCACTAAACTCCGCCTCGCAGCGCTAAGATCAAAAGAAAAGTTTGGAAAGAAAATTCAGTTGACTGAGTTAGAAAAACGTCTCTTGGCATACGCCATTATTATCAGTATTGCGTTTATCGCTACAGTCTTGAGCCTACAAGTTTTCATCTCGTCTCAAGAATCCTATTTCGGGTCCATCACTAATTACACTGTATGTGTGAACGTGAGAAGTCCCATCACTCTCAGACCAAGAGACCCAGCCAACACCTCCCTTGGTAACAGTTCTAGCCGTATGGTATTTCGGGAGAATACTAGGAATTCAACTGATTGTGGGACATTCTTGGCCGTTGCTAACGAGGTTCTACCCGTCTGGTTTTCGTTCCTAGGCTCCTTTCTAGTGAGAAGTGTTTACTTGATCGTGTTCATAATTCTCATTCCAATATGCACATGTGGTTGCTCAAGACGCACCAAGTATTCCCAAAATAAAACAAATTAATCTAACTTGTTTGAGTGTGGTGTGAAAGAAAAATTTCAAATCTTAGAGACGCTGAAATATCGATCTACAGCTATTCTAACCATCAATGGAGTAATAATTTTGATTTATTTATCTTATTATCCATTCATTTTGATGCATAAAATCAAGACGAAAAGTAGAAAGCAACTCTATAACTTTATTTGGGGTCCGCTACTGCTGACTGTATGACAACATCCACTTAACACACTCAGCTAATAAAAATTCGTAAAATAATCTGAAAATTGATTGGACAGATTAAAGAATGGAATAGGTAAATATCTTCCACCAATAGTGACATCATCTTTTCCTGACAAGAACAATTTAGTTAATATTGACTATGTAGATATTAGTGCTGTGTATTATCAACCACAATTGCACAATAACTAATGGAACGAATCAAAGTCCTGAGCGCTCGTTTGAAGAATAAAATAGAATAATATGATACGTGGCCAATGTAATTAATCTCGCCATCTGCAGAGGAGGAGCCGTAATCTCTAGTAATCATTATTAATAACCACCCATTTTACAAATTAATTATATATGTTATTGCTGGATCACTGACCATGGACACATGTTATGACTAATTTCAACACGAGACCACAGATCGCATTACCCAATCAGTGTCTTGACTTTTCTACAATAATTGTGCTGTAATGCTAAGGACTTTCACTGTAAGATAAATCGACATTGAACAAGGGAGATAGTGCGCTGCACAATGATAGTTTCCATGCGTGAAAGTGTAGTTGATCGGTGATATATCAGTTCAGAGAAACACAACCACAATATTAATAATGTTAGATGAATTGTATTCGGTAATTTTTGGTAAGAAATGTGCCTTGTCATAACGATAAGTTAGTTGCAATTGGTGGTTCGGTTTCAATATTAAAATAACAGTTCTACACAAACTCCCACACTCCTCGCTCACAAGATAAAACACCGCACAATAGACAGTTGGTTGAAGAACTAAGGATTGAGCTCAGAGATCCTTATAGATGAGATCGATAGCCTAGTTGGTTTTGTTTTAAAAGATTGAAGGACATCACTGTATGTCATGGGACAAATGTGATGGTAATTCAGCACGTTGAGTGTTGGACGCTTTCATACAGTCGAACCTGCCATAACGGTCAACTAAAAACAATCCTGTCCGATTCATAATATTCAAACTGTGCATAGCAGTCACTGCTCAAGAGGGGAACTGTTAGGACTTTCCTGGACTAACTGTCTATCACGGACATTACCTGTTGATATTGAGTTTGTGTTGGATTTAGTACTGAAGTTTAGGTACAGTAATAGCTTGATTAGTTACATCTTAGAAGAGAATTGTCCTATGTAACACCCCGTCTATAAAGACAACAAGCAAGTGGTACTGTCATAGCTACTGAACACTGATCTGCCACTGGTCCAGTTGGTACGATTTTAACCAAACCACTTTCAAAAGTGGTCCGGTTGGTTTGGTAAAAACCGGACCACTTCTAAACAGTGTGCCGGCGCTACCGAAGTTACAGGAATCAAATAATTTATAAAGAATTCATCGCCGAGAATGAGACAAGACCTCTTACCTATAGCTATGGGCGTTAATTATGTCGCGTGCCACTAAATTGTGTCGCGTGCCACTAAATTGTGTCGCGTGCCATTAAATTTTGTCATGTGCCACAATTTGGTGCCACGATGAAACCGATTGAACCACAAGGCCATTTGAGTAAGCCAAACAAAATCTCAGAATGCTACGATATCTAAAAATATTACGATCTCAAGATATCACGGTACTAAATCATCCATGGTTACTTAATACTAGGATCTCAAAATATCACGCAACAGAACCAATGAATTGCTACGGAAAAATCTAAATTAACAATGAAATGCGAAGTGAAAAATCGCAAAATATAAATAATTAGAAATAATTCGTAATCAGTCAGTATAGACAAAACAAAACGAATAAGAAATACCTTGAGACGAAAGCTGTTGCTAACAGCTGGCCAATAAGATCGTGAGAAGTTGCTAATGGAATATCTAGAAGTGTGAAATCCACTAATTTCTAATTATATATTCCACATAGAATATCGGGTAAGAATGTAAAGCTCGCAAATTGATTGGTTCAGAAGCTAATTTACGACCGAACTCAGCTATCGCATGCTTTCGCTTAGAATCCATTCTTAATGGAACTAAGTTAGAAAAATACTACCATAACCACAGTATTTTGCTTGGCTATCGTTAGGGGGTTGGACAGTCCAGTTTTTTGTACATTCTTCTATATTTAGTGTTTATTCCCAATCCTAAATATATCCCTGCCTACGCCCATACTAAGAGAGAAGCAGGTACGTGAATAACAATATCATTACAACACTCTGATCTATTTATAGAGTCAGTAATTCTACTATGTGTGTTAGGAAATAGACACTCAAGTCGTCATGGCAGCAGAGCTGCTCTGGATGATGGAGATGATCACGCCGAAGAGCCCGATCGCACTCCCGAAGATTTCTATTATTAGAATGCGGACGAAAAGTGCGCCATCTTGTGCGTCTGCCAGAGCAGCAGCTGACCCTACCTGTCCGACACAAATGCCGCAGGCCAGGTTTGTAAATCCGACCGTCAGGCCCGCGCCGAAAATCGCGATCCCTGCGAACAGCTGGGTTTGATAGTAGTCGTAATCATCATACGCTTTTGATGGGCTGAAATCTTGAATTTTGTTGCTGAGCACGATGGCCATGATGATTCCGTATATGGCGACAGCCTCGCAGAAGATAATGCTGATGAGGTTCCGTGTCCGAATTCTTGGCGCCTTCACTCCGCCGCCCAGGATGCTAGACCCAGTCAGGAAAATTCCCCAAGCCGCCCCGACCACGGAGACGGAAATAGCGACCCCGATTCCGATAACGGCCCACAGCCAGGGGGACATGTAGTTGAGTATCCATCCAAAGTCCGCCCTGTATCCGTAGCCTGAGAGGTTGTAGTAGAGGCCAGTCACCAGCAGGAGACTCAGGCCCGTGTAGTATGCCACCTGGTACGGGGTGGAGTACATGCTTGCTAAAGCGAGAATTGTACGGTTAGAATCAGTTGAATTATAAATAGAATCTTAGTTCGTATCTACCCGCCTAATAGTGGGAATTATAACCTCACAATTTAGCTAAAAGTTAGTTGGAGAAACTCTCAATAAGGAATAAATAATAATAAAATGAGTTCACTCAATCATACGTGCTAATTTGAGCCATGATAAAGGCGGCAGCGTTGAATTTCGCGGGACATGGCGGGACGCAATAGAAAAGTATTATACATAGAATCAAAAAAAGCGGGACACTCGTGAAAATTAGTTAAATAGAATAGTGAAAAAAGCGGGACAGTTGGCAAGTATGCTCAATAAGAAATAACTAATAAAACGAGTTCACAGGGCAGTGAGCAGTAAATACTTACTGGTGTGTACTACGCCGTACCACGTACTCGCTCCTACCTTGACTCAGTAAGTTAGAGCTGCAGGATTAGTGTAACGAGAGTGAATCGTGTCTACTTTAGGAGTATAACTAACCCAAATTATAATTACAAACAAATCCTGAATTTCATTGTGAGGCATAGCCACTACTCTAATAGGCAGATATAAGAGCGAGCAGCATCGTGTCCCTTCGATGCTTTGAGAAATGGCTTCAACCTTCAGGAGATATTCGGAGCTGGCTTCAAGATTTGCTAGTTTCAGATGTTTACCATTCATAGATGGCTTTAGTTACTATACATGGCAGATATGTCTGATGGTTTAGTGCCACAATTCACTTACAGACCACTACCAGGAATGAGAAGGGGGTGTGAACTGGTTGAGTAAACATATGATTGAGCATAATATATCGAAATCGTATAAATAGATGGATATTTCATATACAATTGTATCTTAAAAAAGTGTCTAAATCAGGACAGGACCGAAATTACGGATGGACGGCGGACACCAAGGCTAATTTTAGAACTGTTATTCTATTAATACATGGAATTGATGCATAGGTATCAATTTGTCCTGTCCCTTGGGTATTGGTCAGATAACAAGAAAATTTCATTCCCAGAAAATATTCAATGAATCCTGGTACGTACACTACTGTTATAATTACGTACAATGGATAAACTGCATCAGTTTGCAGTGAGAAGTTACAAACGTTTCTCCACCAAAAAAATCGTGTGAAACGAATGGATCAGTGACAGCCATTCTTCTAGCCATGCGATCATCTCGGTGGTTTTATATAGACAGGGAAGTCAGCAAATCTTGAGTTCTTTCTGCCTAGTCGAATGCATGATGTACAGAAGTTTAGAAAGCTCAATGATAGATACTATCGCTCTTTTAATTTTAAATTGAAAGAGCAATATCATTTAAGTCTGCAATATAAGAGTCAGAATTGACTTTTTCCCATTAAACAATTATTTGTGATTTATATGCATTAAAATTTAACGGCGACTCCCGAAGAGTCTCAATCATGACCACACAAATCAGCATTGACAAATAATGGCGAAATTAGAAAAAACAATGCTTTTGCAAATGCTACGTGGTCAATTCTATTTATAGAATGACCCCCGTATACTATGGCTTCCTTTTTACACCTAAAATGTTGATATTTTGTTCAACTTTGCCAGGAGTTTTGTAGCATAGAAATAGAACATCTTCAATTTTCATACAACATTGTTGTATCGTGTATGGACCTTTAATTAATCCACATAACTTATCAGTACTAAGATGGAGCCTTGCTACACAACAAAACAGTTGATTATAATTGAACTGATAAAAATTGGATGTGGATGCGGACAGCTGATTGTTTGTGGATTATTATTTTATTCATCCGTGATTAGAGATTCAGATTTATTGATGATAATTATGGTTACAGTTGTAATGGATTGGAATTAGCTCATGGGAGATCACCTCACAATTAACTCATAGTAAATGACAATGAAACAGTCCATCAATAAATCTAAATACTTCTTGAATAACTCCTTTTCTCCTAAAATTTTAAATCCCCTTCTAGTATAATGTTTGATTAAGGGGTTGGCAATATTTCCACTCCATAAAGGACACTGGTTGTCCCAACCCAGGAGAGAGATCCTAGACTTTTATAGTTCTTCAGCCGAGATAACGTACTAGGAACCATAAACTAAAATATTTTATTTATTTCAAAACAAATTGTTTATTGTAGAAAAAATGGTAGGGAATGAACTGAATGCATAAAGTCGATGATGATTTTTGTGATGTATTTCCTCCCAATATTGATCGAAATTTCGATTTATTGAATTGGATACTTTAATTATGAAATTAAAATTAAAATTGAAGTATATTACTCAATAAACGATAAAGAATGACAGTTTATTACCAGGTACAGCACAAATATATCTCCTACTATATACTAGTCCTATCTGCTTATTATTATGATAGACACAAACACAAACAACGATAACAAAACAACATCTGGAAAAGTAGATCAGTTTGGTGTAAAAGTAAAGAAATCTGTAACGAAGCCAAGTGATGCAAGGAGAGTGGATGTTATTTGAAGGAGCTTGAGTTTGAAATCGCCTCTTCGAGCGGTGATGAAATGTCTTTGGGGGTAGAAGCTTTGCTAAAAACGTTCCAAAACCGGAGTGTTTCGTCCCCGGCTCCTGTGACGATGGTTTGTCCGTCGGGAGAGAGGGCAAGGTATAGGACCCGGTTGGCATGCCCAGTGAGTTTAGCCACTTGGAGGAGCGAGGGGTATTTCCAGATTAGAATCTCGTTTTGAGAGAAGCCGTGGGTGCTGACGATTTCTTGGCTATGGAGGGACCAGCACAAGTTACACACTTGAGACCCGGTGTCGATGTGGCTCAGTTGCTGGCCGGTAGTCACATTCCAGAAGCGGATCGTTTTGTCCTGCGTCCCGCCCCCTGAAGCCAGGAGTCCGTACTGATGCGGCGACCACGCGATGGCTTTAATCGCCGCTCTGTGCTCCACGAATCGGTGAACCGGCGCGTTGCTGTGTTCATTCCAGACGAGCAGGCGGTTGTCATTGCCGCCGGAAGCCAGGTGCTGCTTGTCGGCGGACCAGCGCAGTCCGCACACCTCCTGCGAGTGGAAGTTAAGCCTCCGGGAGGGTCCATCCGCAGATGGCGCCCGTGTGTCCCACTGGCAGATGGACTTGTCGCGGCTGCCGGAGCAGACGGAGCTGCTGTTCCACGCGAGGCTGGAGACCCGCTCCGTGTGGCGGACGTAGCTGGCCACGCGGGTCCCGGCGGAAACGTCCCAGATTCCCACCACGCCGGTACGCGTGCCGACGCAGAGCGCAGTGCCGGACTCAGACCAGCTGACGGAGGTGACGCAGTCCCCTTCCCCTTGGAAGTCGTGCAGCTTGTTCACCTGGCTGTTGGCTGCATTCCAAAGGTACACTGACGTTCCTAGGCCGACAGCGAGCATGTTTCCAGCGGACCAGTCTAGGAGGTTGAGGTAGTAGTCGTCCTGCAGCTCTGGCGCGTCCAGAACTTTGTAGGGGGTCTTGGAGATCTTCCGAGTCACGCGCTTGGGAGAAAGCAGCAGCTTCTGGGAGGAGAGGGTCAGGGGAGAGAGCGAGGCGCTGTCCAATGAGTAGCCGGAGTTTGAGCGGGACAAGCTGGACCGGAAGTGAAGGATGGAGGGGGAGGAATGTTTCCGGGAAGGAGAGACGCCCCACTTAGCGTCCGTACCCGGGGACATCGGGACAGGGAGGTCGGTGATGTCCGATCCCAGGATTTCATTCCGCAGCAGACACGAGTAGGTCACCGCCTCCTTGTGGGACTCAGGGGAAGGGTCTCGGTTGGTGGCGGAGTTGGAAGGCGCGTTCGAGACTTTCCCCGCGCAACTGGACTCGTTCTCCGTCAGTGCGAGGATGCTGGACAGAATGGGACGCGAGCGGACCGGAATAAACCGGTCTCCACTGACCGGGCGTTTGGAGGGGGACAGGTCCGGCGGGGAGAGATTCAGGTTCCGCCGGATGGTGGGGGGAGAATTAAAGTGCGCGACAGAGGTCCGCTTCCCAAGAGACGATTGTCTGGAGGGGGTCTTGCATTTGAACCGCGGGGTATGGGGCGAGGAAGGGGGTGTGAGAGCTTTGGACACCCTCAGCGACAATCTACGTTCGTAAACCGGATCCATTTCTATAAGCGCATCCTAGACTCGACTTTGAATTCAGTTAGTGACTAAGAAATAATCGAATTTTCAAACGGAATATAAGCGAATTAAACTATGGATTCGGATAATGTTGTGAAGCCTTATAGTAAATGGTTGTTATTGTGTTAGTTAGATCGATAGACAATAGCTGTGTTGTAATGTTTTGTTCGATACGGTATCGAGTCCCATTGTTTACAAGTGTTAAGTCAAAATGATACAAATACTATTAATATACGATACAACTCAATGGTTCCGATTACATATGGAACTATCAGTTGGAAATGTTATATCGGAAAATAAAGTACGTATAACTAAAATATATACTTTGCGTAGAGATGAGAAACCTACTTTAGAATGCTGGTGAAGTGCGTATTAATAAGAACGGTTAACTCAACCATTGTTATATGCCATCAGTGTGAAAACTTTATTTCAGTTCATGTCTGTGGCTTTTGTGTCGGAACACACAATTGTTTGTCTTATACGTAAAGTTTGTTTTGTCGTGATAGCTATTAGCTAAATGTTATATAGCAGATACTACGTACTACATAATAAACCTTACTACAGCATGATAATGAAGTTAGTTTTCAAGAAATCAGTGTGTGTGTTCTTATCCAATCATTTTGATTAAAAGATCGGAGATATAATCCCATTTCCTTATTAGGAGCTAAAAATAAATTTACACTAGAGGTGTCACGACCATTGGACGAGAGTGGACAGCGTCAATGGCCTACAAACTACAGACATGCCAACTGTCCCGCTTTTATATGAAATTTCTCCATTATGCCTCGCTTTTTTGGTCCATATATAATATTTTTTACTTCGTCCCGCCATGTCCCGCGAAATTCAACACCGCGTCTCGCTCTTACAGGCCTCTTAACCTATAATAAAACTAAATCGTGTGACGGAGTGTAACAAACCGTGAGATATGGTAAATAGTATTATGAACAGCGTTCTAATTCTTGAGATAATAGTGAGTAATGGTCTCATATTACAGCGAAAATCTTGAGACACACGATGAGATTATGAGAGTTGAGAGTCCTGCTTTTATCATGGCTCAAGCTGCCATGTATGTAAAGTATTATAACACTTTAATCATAACCTAGAATAAGAGTTTAGAAGAATGTCTACAATTCTGCTTTAATTAATGTAAAGATTCAGACGCTGAAAGCTCTGACCTAAACTTGAGTGATCTGTTGTTGGTTGTTGGCATTTAGACTCTAGAATTGTGTTCATTGAGTCAATAATAAATTTGATATTTTTGTCCTTCGTTGTAAGACGGATAATTTAAAAATGCATTCTCTAACATAAAAGCAAGAAAAGGGTTGAGGGGATGTCCTAGTTACATAACTGTAGTTTAGGAATGCATGATGAAAGTACATTATTAAAGGGGATGGCTAATATACTCTGCACCTGCAATATTGAAATTAATATAGCAGCTCTGTTGTAAGCAAATTGGAGCTCATTGCAAGAATACAAACAAACAATATTTTAGACATAGTGGAAACGTAAAATGTGAGAGACAATAGTTGAACTGAGTTATGGGCAATAAACAGTCATTTGTTTAAAGAATAATAATAATAATATTAATATTCTGTACTGTATATGCCGTCAACTACTCTATAATAGTGTATAAAATAGACGTTCCTAATGGCTGTTGGTATCTCGACCTGAACTATCTGAAATTTTAGAATTGAATGGGAAATAGATTTACAGAAAGAATGGAATTAGTTCTGTGGTTCTCAACAGTTGGCACACGCACCCCTTGGGGGTACGAGGGACGATTCTGGGGGTGCGAGAAAGTACAGCCACTTGTTTAATATTCACTAAGTAATAACAAATTTGTCCCATTTTGCTTACTCAATGAAGGGTGCTAAGACATTTACTCGATAAATTCTCTGATGAATGATAAACTACCAGCTCATAGATATTAAATAATATATACAAGATACAGGTGACTCCGCTTAATCGGTACACTTTGGTCCCGGATATTTTGTCCCGATTAAGCGGAGTTCCCAATTAACCAATGAAATTTAGTATTAGTTTATAGTATGTATGGGAACCATTCCGTTCCTGGAGACTTGTCCCGCGGAGTTGACTGTATCAATGAGAGTACAAGCACTGTTTATAGGAAATCCTAGATATTTCGTTTATCAGAGGTGCGAGAGTTGATTTTGAAAGCTGAAGGGGTGCAGAAGTCTAGAACGGTTAAGAAAACTGAATCCAGGTGGAACATAGAGGAAACTGTCCCACTGAATGCTAATGACAAGTAATGGCTTAGAATTGCAAAGTACCAATAAAACGTATGAATAAGGATGTCTCTCAAATGGAGCTGGAAATGATCAGAGGCCCGTGACAAACCATCCATAGTCCTGTTGTATTAAACGTACGAGTATTGAGAACCAATACAGCTTATTGGAAGGGATTCTGATATCTGAAAATAACTCCTGAGTCATATTTATCGTTGTCTCCCGTTGCATGAATCACAAAATTAGATAATATGTGTAGCGAATCATTCCTATTTCAAACTTCATCAGTAATTTCACTAAAATGATGGAGAATAAAAAGCAATGTGACCTCACGTGTCCTATGTTTCCTCAGGATTATTCCAATGAGCGTTAAACAGATACTTTTCAGCGAGTATTCCGTCGAAGTGTTTAATAGATAAATCAGATACACTCGACTCCGCTTAATCAGGTCAACCGATTAAACGGGCCACTTTTGGCAGGACCGGAATAGTTCTCACACATAGAAGCTAAATACAAAATATTTTCGGTTAATAGCGTTCTCCGCTTAATCGGGGCAACATGTCTTCTGACCGATGTGACCCTATTAAGCGAAATCAACTGTATAATTGATTGTTGAGAAGTTTTATGAACCTTCAACGTATTGTCTCTGAGTAAATGAAAAGCTAGTACCCCCATTGGTGGATCCCTGTGGGTGCTGGGGGGCCAAAGCCCCAAAGTTGTGTCCCCCCAAATGTTATAAAAGGTTATCTCCTAGCGCTTCCTCTGAGGATACTCATTCAGTCATATGGACTTCACACCTCTGACCTATCTATTTGCTAGGAAATAACTGGTTAAGATACCACACATTGAGCTGACTGTGCTATTTAGATGCTTGATGGTAAAGTGACAACCATAGGTGTCATAAACCACCCATGCCACCCAGATATCCCGGGTGTATTCCAGAGAATATTCTGCCTTGATACTTCCCGCCGAGCGCGTTAAACGCGCAATTCAGCACGCTTAACTTGTCGAATACATAACTTTGTTGTTAAATAATGCAATTTACCCGAATAAACCGCACAAAACTTGAAAAATTAACTCGCTTTCCAATAATCCTGAGGGAAACACTGCCTTTACCTAATGTTCATATTCTAATAATGTTTCGACGAATCTAATTAGAGTTGATACACAATTATGACCCTCTTGTTGGAGAAACTGCCCAATCAGTGAGCCGAAAGACCTCGAACAAGGGTGACAGGATGGCTCAAGGGTCTGCCATAAGATTTATGACTATGGCGACAACTTAAAATTAATCGCAAAACTCGGCGGATACAACACATCAATACTAAACATTCGATTCGTGATATTATCCCAAATTCTTGTAAAATTAGTTCGTCTAAAAAATAAATTTGCAAACGAACTCTTCTCGTAAAATAAATCAATAATAAAGCCATCTCAAATGGAATTATTGAAAAACACATCTTAAAATGCTGATTAGACACAACATTGGTCAAATTGTCTACGAAAGGGATTTATCTTCTAGCATCGAGATATCTTATATCACTTTTCTATTATTAATTAATTCTTAAATTAATCTCACGAATGAGATTAAAACATTCCAACATTCCTGTCTTTAAAATCATGATCTCTTCTCTCAAAAACTTTTCAGTCTTAACTTCGGTTTAAAACTAAACCGTCTTAATGCTGTATTCACGGATGACATCGGACAAATACCCAGAATTAATATTACAAAAGTATAGAGTCCAATGCCACACACAGCGATCAGAACCAATTGGCGCCCGCCAATAAGAAACGATCGCACCAAACCTTTGAAGATTTGAAACTGTAAAACCATCAAAAATACAAATAATCTAATTTTAAGTAAACATTTAACACACTAGAGACCGAACATCATTATATAGACTAAAACACAGATTCCTACGATTCTATTGGCTAACAGCTCCGGAGTATTAAGCTTAATGGTCAGTCGAATATTTTCCTCACCCACTCTTTCTGCCCCGAATCAAACCTGTCCATCCTAACTCCAGGACTAAAGTGAGAAATCCACTGGTCAGAAATCTCCATGGGAGTGTGAGAGCTAGCTGTAGGGGAGAGTTTTATCTGTAACGGAGACTATATTCATGTTCAGTGAGAAAACGAATAGACGAGCAGATAGAAATGTAGATTTGTGTCATTATGCGGTCACTGTGTGAATGTGTACGATCTAGGAAGTGCTGTAGTGAAGGAGGATAGGTGAGGACACTCAAGCACCACTTGACCACCAAGTGGCATGGGATAGATGTGACACTCGCTAGATTCGTGAAGAACTATCAGATAGAGTTGTAGTGCACTTCAAATATACAGCTAAAGAAATTCTAGCTTCAATTAAAACTAAAAAAACAAACTGGGTTGCTATATGATAAGTTCATTACAAAATGAACCAATCTTGTTAACAGTAGAACGGGCATGCCTAATTTACGGGACGCGTCCCGTCCCGTAAATTAGGCATCTTAACTCTTCCCGTCCCGTAAATTAGGCATCTTAACTCGTCCCGTCCCGTAAATTAGGCATCTTAACTCTTCCCGTCCCGTAAATTAGGCATCTTAACTCGTCCCGTCCCGTAAATTAGGCATCTTAACCCGTCCAGTCCCGTAAATTAGGCATGCCTCAGTAGAACCTCCATTAGTTGGAGAGTTGGGGACGGCGAAAATTAACCTACTCTCCCACTCCTCACTTCTGACTCTGTACCGTAATCACAAGAGATTAAGACAAGATGGTTTGAATAAATCCAAGAATAGTAATTTCAAATCATTTTAGTTCTCTTTAGGCCCAAAATACATTTATTCGTCCATTTTCTGACTATTTTGATCAAATGTTGCAAATATTTTTTACCTAAAATTGCCCCATAAAAGAGGTTCCCCATTTATAGAGGTTCTATTGATAAGGAATCTCAAACTGAACTCCTATGATCCGAAGAAATCAATTACGAGGTCCGTTAGAAAGAAACCTAACACATTCCGCGAGAGAAGTATAGAAGTGTGAGAGACATCCTCACACTATGTGTAAGGGAGCTATTGGCATGGGGGATGGGAACTTTTATTTACAGTTCATAACATTGGAAAAGCGTATCCACTCATGCTCTCTTCTAAATTTAGCATTAGATTAATCAAACGAAATACTTCACATACTTGCCTATTGTCCCATTTTGGGGCATGCCGAACTTACAGAATGGAACGGAACCATTCCGGAAATCTGAGTACCTAAATTCCGTAACTTGACGGATCGGTTCCGGAATTTTAAATGCCTATTTTACAAAATATTCCATTCCGGATAATATAAATGCCTAATTTACGGAGTATTCCGTAAATTAGGCTTGTCTCGTTTTTGGTGGGACCTCCCGTTTTTTCGGACATATGTTGAAGGTAATGTCCCGCGAAAACGTTCCAAAAAGTAGAATTATCTCGCTTTTCAGCGTATAGGATTAATACAAATATAATATGTCCCACTCAATAACTCAGTGTCCCACTGAAAGAATACTTAGATCCCACTTTTTTCTTTGCAGAGGTTGCCATCATAGGCACCAAGTTTTGGAAAATAAAATAAAACCTGGGAGTCCAAGAGCGGCGAAGCGAGCGACGGTAAGGAGGGTCTGTCCTCCAGAATTTTTTTTGATATTAGACGCTCAAATATCGATCTACAGCTATTGTTCACACCTGGAGGAAAGAAAATCTGGACTATAGTGGAATAAAAATGTAATTTGGATATATATAGACTCAATTAATATAATTTTGCGGTTTAGTTGTAACTTATAAGTTCGTGTGAAGTCCTGTCATACCACAGCTTACCAGATACCCACAGTTGGCGCCTATGATTGTCATGCATGAGTTTAGGAATTTAATAATCACAGACAGAGGCATAGCCAAGATGCTGCATTGTATAAATGCTGTGGATGCTCCAAAGTCAAAAGTACTCAAAATTTCGTAATTTTTTGACATTTTAAACTCTTGCGGCGTAATTTAACCTTGACTTCATTGTATTGAATAATATCTAACACACACACACACACCTTTACCATACGACAATGGGTACGAGAATGGGTGTGATAACTCATTATACGAAGTACAGTCGATTCCGCTTAATAGGGCTACATCGGTCAGAGGACATTTTGCCCCGATTAGGTGGAGAACCCCATTAACCGAAAATAGTTTGTATTAGCTTCTATGTATGAGAAATATTCCGGTACTGCCAAAAGTGGTCTGTTTAAGCGGTTGACCCGACTAAACAGTGACCCTATTAAGCGGAGTCGACTGTATTTACATTTTTAGAAAAACTAGCACTATCTTTATTTCAAGTCGGTAGATAGACAATGCAATTATACTGGATTAATCGGAATTAAAATGTGACAAACCTCTAGTATTCTGTTTTTCTGAAGAATATTTGTTTGTTCAAATAAACACAACACACACAGCTAAATCCTTGTATCTGGATTTAGAGTAGAATGTTATTCTTGACAGTGCGAGCAGCTAACTCGAAGAAAATCTCTGAATCAGTCAATCTTCTGTTAGAACTCTTGGTCGCATATAATCTCGTTGCTAGAGTATGTGGGAATTATGTGTGTTAATCGATACGATTAATGAATAACAGTTGTTTGAGATGGGCAGGAAGGGGGACAAAACTATAGGCATAGCGGGTAACGAATCAATTTTTGATGAGCCTAAGATATTTTTCTGGGGGGGTACTATTCTGGTACCACGACGAGGTATTGAAAAGTCGAGTGCGCATGCGCATTCAAAAGGGTCGAGTTCGTATCCGCGATATCATCGACGGTGAACTCAAAGGACTGGTTAAAAGTGGCCGTCACGTACACGTGGCTGCTGTTACTGACATCTTGATTATTTTCCGCAAGGCTAGTCAGTTGAGTAAATATACCATAACAAACACAACGATGATATGCGCATGCGAACTCGACCCTTTTGAATGCGCATGCGAACTCGACCCTTTTGAATGCGCATGCGCACTCGACTTTTCAATATATGCCACGACAGGTATAAACTAGTCCATTTTCTGACACCACGACCAAGGTTGCATCTATCCACCCCTCTGAAAATATTTTTGATATCTTACCCCCCGTGCGGGTTTGCTATTTTCTGTCTCCGTCTAGGATTCAGTGTGGCATTAACGTGGCAGTTCATTTCATGTACCTAAAAAGATTCATGCCATTTCAGGAACCAAGAGCTTGTCCTTGCAGTGAGTTTTCCGCATGCGTATAAGCCTTATCCGCATGCGGATGAACGTTTTTAATAGCTCCAGAATATAGGAAAATTGCTATAGGGGATCCGCAGTCAGAAAGGTTGAAACCGCTGATCTAGGGACTTGGATATAAGAGTTTAGAGAAATTTTGCAAGGGTATGCTTGCTGCCCCACTTTTTATGAACTTCCGAGGGTTCTGAAAATAAAAATATCCCGGAAAATACTGGCGTATAAATTCCCTGAATCTCATTGGCTTTCAACAAAACCCTCGTTTTAGGTGAAGAACTAATCAAACTTTGTTATTGTGCAGCAAAAAACAGGAGGGAGCTTTTGTTTTTTTTCGGTACATAATAACAAGTTTAACAAGTTCTTCACCGAAAACGAGGCAATTTTTTGAAAATAATATATTCTGTATATTTTACCGAATATTATACTATTGATACGTATTATCAATTGACATAATTTTAGTATTCTGACACCTCACTACAAACATTAATAATTATTATATTTGTTTTAATTCAATAGAGTAACACAGAATACAGTGAGAAATACGCGCGCTTGAATTTAGTGGATAGAGTCACGCGCCAGATTAGAGTCACAGATTCACGAGGTCACAATTTACATGGCACAAAACTGTATAAATAGAAGCGCATTGATGGAGAATAAAACTAATCTAACTCTCTACAACAATCTCAATACACTACGAACTAAACTGAAGAATTATAACAGATTTTCAACTCAACCAATATTTCAAGTGAGTTTGAAAAACTAATTATTAATATACGTACTTGTAAATCGTTAAATAAAATATGTATTCAGTTTATTCATATTTGTATACTATTGAAAGTTTATTAATCTTTGATATAAGTAAAAAATCCGCTATCGATCAATATCACGATACTGTTTAAAGATTTTGTTTTCTGAAAATTATCAATTTCTATTCCAAAAATACTGGAAAAGATTTGTTGAATATAGTTTCGATATTTAGTGTTTTCATTTTTTAAAAACCCCCCACAGACGGGATGGAAGTGTGCTTCCAAATCTCATAAGTCACCTTAAGTCACCTTTATTATACTTAAATAATCAATTCCAGTCCATGTCGTTAAAAGTTATTTTATGATCGAATTGATTGATCGTAGCATATAACACACTTTAATTGTTGTTGACGATCAAATTATAGACTCAAAATAGCAGTATTCAATCATTTATATGAAATAGAATCGTGTGAATGGCATTATAAAAGGCTGATAATTGATTGGTTCACATAAACCAATGAATTTCAATCACAATTAGTTCTTTTGATTGTATGCATAAGTCACTACTATTTTATTCCAATGTACTATTTGCATTATAAAATAATCGAATTTGATTGGCCAGCACATTTTGTCACCTATCTCGGCGAGGTGTGAACTCGGCGAGATGTGAACACCGAGGTGCACATCTCCATATCACTTTGCACCTCCTGTAAAAATTTCAAGAGGATATCTCTTAAACTCGGGTCAGGACACGAATTTCGGACGGCCGGCCGGCCGGAACATCCTCATTTTAGTACTGTGCATCCTATACTATTAGTATAGTAGCTATGCTACTATACTAATACTATAGGAAGCACACTAAAAATAAGAGGATACATTTTTTGAATTTTCGAATACATATTTCAATATTTCTCATTTCTATTTCGTCATAATTTTCCCTAAAAGGAGGTAGATGGTATTCGTAACGATTGTTGTAAATCTTATATATTAAAATGCTAGGATTTTTTTTTGTTTGTTTTGTTTGTTTGTTTGTCCGAATTGATTGAAGAATTGGCAAGTCGTAGAGATACGAAAATTGGCATGTAGGTGTCAAATGGTGAATCTAGGATTAAGTTCGAAGATCTAAGCAAAATGTTCACACCTCGCCGAGATAGGTGACAAAATGTGCTGACCAATCAAATGTATTGTTCCTCTAATATCCCCAAGCTCCCACTGGGTAAATCTGCGGACACGTAGTGTCCGCAAGCCGCGCAGCGCAAGCAAGCGAAGCGCGCTTGTGTGAAGCAAATTTCAATAAGATTTAAGGTTAAAATGTTACTTTTTGCCAGAATTGACCGTTAGTACTGATCATAGAGGCTACCTATAGGAACCGACGATATAAACTGGAATGCATGTATGTCTGGTTTGAGTAGGTTGCTCCGTACATTCTTATTGGCTAGTACTACATTTTATCAGTTGTTAAGAAGCTCTGACACCTCAAACTTTTTTTATTTTTCTCATTTGTTTGTATTTATTCTCCTAATTTATTTGTAGTTCCACTCTACAGAAGATGTCCGTAGAGGAATACTCCATTCAGGACTTGAAAGAACTGACCAATAGACTGAGTCGAGATGACATCAAGAAACTGCTCAATGCTCTCTCAGTCCCAGAAGGAGTCTGTGGCTTCGAATGTGGAGCAATCGACTTTCTCCTCGCAATGAAAAAGTGGACAGAATTCGACTTTTTTCTCTTCTACCAATCCCTAAACAGTGTACGACCGGATTTAGTGCCCATAGCTGTGAGGATTCCTTGGCTCTGTACTGACAGACCAGTCACTCGATCCACGGAAGAATTGACCGTGAAAAGTCTGATTGAAACGCTAAAGAACGGAATAGGAATCGGGAATTTGAAACTAATAAATATGTATCATTCTTCTGAAAAGAACATTGGAGATGTACGCTTCGAAAGTACTATGAAAATGATTTTTGAGAAGAATTTGATCAAAAAAGATTTGACTCGCTTATCCAAAATACTCATCGACCTCGAACTAAACGACTTAGCTGGAAAACTAGACGCATATAAGAGAATATTTGAAACTATGGAAGAATATGAATTCACTTCCAAATTCAAGAACGAATTGACTCGCATTGGAAACCAAATAGTCGAATGGGAAAATTTAGTGAAAATCCACCTAGAAACCCAATTCAGGGACGTGAAACAGATGTTAGGGAGTGATACGGCTGTCAGCCTAGAGAAGGTGTACGTCGATCTGACAATACTCAAGCAGAAACCGAGAAGAGTGAAACTGGAAGATGAGACGACGTACAACGAAATTGAATATTTGAGGAAAATTGCAAATAAAGAAGTTGAAGTTACTCCGATAAACTTCACTGAGGAACTGAAATCCTGTGACCCGTCCAAGCCACAAATATGGTGTTTCATCGGAAACCCCGGTTGCGGGAAAACATTCCTTTGCAACCGCACCGCACTCAGATTCGGGAATAACGAAGTATCTGCATTCTCCTACTCTCTGTGCATCCCCTGCCGAAATCAAGAATGGCACGAGATGGAGTCTTCACGAGTGGACAAAGGTTTCCCGATTACCTCCGAATTCATCTGTAAATGGCTTTGCCTCGGTCTACCAGTCGGTCCCAGTTGGACGACACAACTGGCGAAGCACATCACAGAGACAGACGGAGAGGGACTGTTACTCATTATTGACAGTCTGGACGAGTTCACTAAATCTGTCCCCTTCAACAAAACTCTCCTCTTCCTCCTCCTAACCAGACAGACCCTAACACGGTCCTTCATCCTACTGACCAGCAGGCCTGGCGCCTGGACAGATGTATCAACTTCGCACCACCTCCACATCTCCACCTTCTTCCATGTGTTGGGGTTCTCTCCTGAACAGAGAGACCTGTACTTCGAGAAACAATTTGAGGACACTTCCCTGTTCGATCGGTGCACTCGTCTCCTCGATCGTTACGACGAGATGAAACAGCTGTCTCTGATTCCAGTGAACGCGTCCCTGTTCGCTGCCCTGCTGAAAAGTGAAGACGGAGCTCACATCCACACACTGACACAACTCTACTACGAGCTGATTCTGTACCTGATACGGCGACAGCTGGACCGAATGGGATTCGAAGAACTAACGAAAGTTAACGAAATCTGTGAGCTGGATAGCGGCGTTGTGGAATGTCTGCACGAGATCGGTTATATCGCGTACCAGGGCGTGGCCATGAGGGAGATGATCTCCGACAAAAAGGTGCCACTGCAAATTGGAAGTGTGAAGATGGCTAGCCACTGTCTGGGTCTCGTGCACGAATATGTGAGAGAGGAGAAGATGGGTCACTTCACGAAGGTGTGGTCATTCGCTCATCTGACCATCCAAGAGTTCATTGGTGCCATCTGGCTTCGTAGCACAAAATGGCACGACCAGTGTCTGTCCGTGAGGTTCATTGTGCATACGAACGACGTGTTCTCCCAGTTCCGCATGGTGGTGAGGTTCCTGTGTGGACTGTTGTCCGACCAGTCAATGAATGTGTTTTATCTCCTCTGCAAACACGTGACACCTCACCCTGTTCCCATCTCCCAACTTCCTGAATGTTTCCAACTCAGGTTTGAAAATGAATTTTTCAAATACACAGACTGGAATGAATTCACAGAAAGGTTTCTCCAACTGAACGCCATGCTACGTGAATCGAACTCTGAATCCATTCCGAAATATTTCAACGCGTGCAGACGTTTCCTGCCTAGATCATTCTCTTTGTACATTGAGAGTGCAGTGACTCCCAACGAATGGATTTGTTTCCTCGAATCCCTGCCACTTCTTGACCACATCCACCTCATTTGTGTGGATTCTAGATACGTCACTCCGGAACAACTCTTCCATCTATTAGAGTCCGTTGAACAATGCTCTGTGGATTGTGTAGCATTGAAATTATCCAGGAAATATAACACAGAAGTTCTCCCTTATGCAAATGCAATCCAACGCACTCAGCTGTCTAACACTAAACTAAGTTTAGACCTGCACTATAGTAAGCTAACTGAAACTGAAACAGTTAAAGCCTTATTCTCCTCCTCAACCAATCAGATTCTATCAGGCCTGCGTTTATATGAGAATGGATTCCCTCCTGACACTTACAGTCTACTGACCAATCAGATATCAACTTGTCAGAACATAGTATATAGTCACAGTAACACCTCTGAAAGTGAAGTTCTATTTTCAGCTCTTTCCTCTGCCACACACATCAATGGATTACACCTCCTTAAAATTCCCACTGAATACCATCAACAGCTGTTCTCTCTGCTGCCTACACTCTCTAACCTCAGAGAAATAACATGGGAGGATGACTACTCTATTCTACCTCACATAACACACCTCTCTACTCTCTCCTTCCTACGTATAACAGGATTCCTACGTATAGGATATGGTCAGTATACTCGTGTCAACCTCTCAGACAGTCTGCTACAGCTGCTGCACTCTAACAGACACTCAATCAGAGTATTGGGATTATGGTATTTAGAGAAGATTGGATTCAGCAGTTTTGATGGATTTCTCCGTTGTTTGCAGTTCTGTACTAACTTAGTACAGTTGGAACTACAATATGCTCGTATAAGTTGTGATGACGTCACTTTCTGGTGCTCGACACTTCACAGTCTCACCTCTTTACTATATTTGGAATTTTCCAATGTCTCCCTATCTGACTCAGGAATGTTGAGTCTGTGCAGAGGTCTTCTCTTCCATCCTACCATTAAACATTTGTTCGTATGCGACTGTAAACTGAGTTCCGATTCCTGTCTACCTCTCAGAAACCTGATTCCTACCCTCAAACAGCTGAAGTACCTGACGATGACGGGACTCTCCAAACCAAAAACTAAACCTGTCAAACTCCTCGAGCTAACAGCTGATCAGTATGCTATAGAGCATGACCTTGATTAGGTAATAATAAGTTAAATTTAGAATATGTCACTGGTGTCAGTTCGTAATCTCACTTCACAACACTAACTATTGACTAGCTTAATCATTCGTTTCAGTTTCACAATCAACTGTACACTAAACTGAGTTTCTGTTCCCACTCCTGAGACACTCACCACTTCACACCTCTCCCTAACTGTACTTTGCATTCATTCTAATAGAGCGACACTGTAATAGATAAACGTTACAGAGGTGTTATAATATGGAACTATAAAATGTCAGTTAGTGGCAGAGCTAGCGACACCAAATTATTGATTGTAGGAATTGACAAATATTTTTTGAAAATTGAATGAAAATCACTTTAAATACGATTTCACATTTAGATTAACCAATAGATTTGCAACTTTTGATTTTCATTATCAGTGCTTGTTGAGTCTGATATTCCAATCTGTTTTTCTCTGAGATAATTTCTGATTTTTGATTGGCCAAAATTGTAAAACATTTTGATTCGATAAGATCTTAAGACAGCTGTTTTGTTAATAGAAACATTTGCTCCTAATTTGTCATTGCAAGTGTATATACTTCTAACTTTGACTTCTTATATCCATGGTTCACTGAGTACTGTTCAGTTCGCAAAATACCTATTGTTCTATCATCAAGATTCATCGTTACGGGACAGGGGCAATCGAATTCCTCGTTAGAATGCGACTTTCTATTCTTCCGATCTTTTTTTCTCTCAAATAAATTCTGATTTTTGATTGGTTCAAAAATCTGGATAGCTGTTTTTGTTTGTATCAATACTTGACTCCTAATTTCTTATCCAATAGTTCCACTCTAAATTGGTTTTTTTTATGTGCATCCTATAGTATTAGTATAGTAGCATAGCTACTATACTAATAGTATAGGATGCACAGTACTAAAATGAGGATGTTCCGGCCGGCCGTCCGAAATTCGTGTCCTGACCGGAGTTTAGGAGATATCGTCTTGAAATGTTTACAGGAGGTGCAAAGTGATATGGAGATGTGCACCTCGGTGTTCACACCTCGCCGAGATAGGTGACAAAATGTGCTGGCCAATCAAATATTCGATTATTTTATAATGCAAATACATTGGAATAAAATAGTAGTGACTTATGCATACAATCAAAAGAACTATTTGTGATTGAAATTCATTGGTTCATGTGAGAACCAATCAATTATCAGCCTTTTATAATGCCATTCACACGATTCTATTTCATATAAATGACTGAATACTGCTATTTTGAGTCTATAATTTGATCGTCAACAACAATTAAAGTGTGTTATATGCTACGATCAATCAATTCGATCATAAAATAACTTTTAACGACATGGACTAGAATTGATTATTTAAGTATAATAAAGGTGACTTAAGGTGACTTATGAGATTTGGAAGCACACTTCCATCCCGTCTGTGGGTTTTTTAAAATATTTACTGTTCCCTGATTAGTGTTACACGTAAAGTTTGTCCATTAGCATCTTAACTTCATGTGCTAAGCATTCTTATCATGATTAATTCCATTTCCCTAGCAACAAGTTCTCCTCTTAGATATTTAGTTTCCTTTTAAACCCTAATTCTCTTAAATTCTGATAAAATTCACGAAAATATTCTTGAGTTTTTAGCGAATATTTGAGTTTATAAATGTGTATTCGCTCCTGTTTACAATCCTTACTCTCTACTTCTTGTTTATTTTTAATATTTTTATTTATTATTATTTGAATAATTATTTATTCTTTCTTTTTCTAGATAACATCTCAGACGACAGGCTGTGCTGATCTTCTTATCTCACACATTCCTATTCCCCCTTTCCATCTCTATAGAACTCTATTGGCTTGAACATTGTTTCTTGTGTTGTTGTTTACTTTTGAATCAAATAATTTTGTGAGTCTAATTTTGTTTCAAACACTTAGTCGGGTAATAAATCTCTGATTTAGTGCAACTTCTATTATAGAAGATGTCCTATGGGGTACGATTATTCATATTTTCACACCTTCCCTAAAAAATGGCAAATATATTAAACAATGGAATTTATTGTTATAACTGAAAAGCATACAAATTCTACTGAAATGAATGGACGCAATACTTCTGAATTCAGAGTTTTTATCGCAGTGACTCTTAATCCTTTCTCGAGGATACTGCATTACAAACTAAATTATTTTTTCTCATTTCCCAATGCATAATAGGTGTTAACCACCAAAATATAAACTTAGCAATGTGTCGAAAAAATTCGTGGTGTTTTTTACATCACGATAATTGCATACCATATTACAGTCAGGGTCGTTTATTATGAACACTCGTTTATTATAAACTAACCTCCTGGTCCCAATTTCATTTTTAGATAGGATTTGTATTGAATTAAGTTAGCATAATATGAAGTATCTCTATTATGAAGAGATTTTTTGGTCCCCTGGTGGTTCACAATAAGCGACCCTGACTGTACTCTATTATCCATGGTTCTGTTGCTCCATTATCTGCATGGGCTTATTAGAAGTGCACTAACATACGAAGTTGAGTTGTTAAATCAGATTTTTCCTTATCAAGGAAGGCAAAAACGATTTCTGATAAGAACTCTTCCTATAGAATTGCACTGAAATAGGGACTTTGTATATAATCGGTTAAACTGGTAATGTTCCAATAGTTCCAGCATACAGAATACAACCTATTTATAGCCACACATTGATTCAATCTACGCTAAAATTAGAACATCTGTATCATGCACTCAGTCTTCATATCCAACACTAGCATGCGTCCACAACATGTGGCCGCCAGTGAGAGTGGATTTGAAAACTTTCCCTCTCCCTTTCCCTCCTCTCCGATTGTTGCAATGCTTTTTCCTTCAGGTGAGAAAATCTTCACCTCATGTTTTTTGTTGTTAACAACAAGGAGTTTACCTTCTCGATCTAAAGTAAACATCTTCGCTCCTGCAATCTCATCCTTGAACACAATGGTTCTCTGTAATCTTCCGTTCCAACTGAAAGACTGGATGGGGTAGTCGGATCCCGTGAATAGGACTAGAATGGTGTCGGAACGTGGAACCACTTTCTGCATTTGTGTCTTTCCAACCTCGAAGTAATCTGTATAAAGTGTGAAGACTTCTTTCTTCACCAAATCCTTGTCCCAGACACAGATATTGGGTTTGTCGTACGAAGTCCCGATTAAGCGGTTATTCGAGTCAATTGCAATGTCCGAGATGAATTCTCCAGGTTCTATTCCTTGTGTTTGTTTGTTTGTTTTCGTTATTTTTACAAGAGCGCCATCTTTCACATTGCAAGTGACATAGCAATGGAAGTTATCAAGAACTAATCTCCGTGGGTAGTACCCAATGCTTTCTATAGAAGTCTTGTACTCTCCATCGTTGGTGAATATCTACATAAACAGGATTATAAATGGACAATGGATTATTATAAAACTCTATTCGTAAGACTCTCTCGAAGGCAATGAGAGGATTTGCATACTTTTTAACTGTCCCGCTTTTTTCACTCTTCTATTGAACTAATTTTCTCGAGTGTCCTGCTTTTACATTAAATATCTCCATTATGTCCTGCTTTTTTTATTCTATGTATAATATTTTTCTTTTTCGTCCCGCTTTTATCATGGCTCAAGTTGGCATGTGTGGATTTGCATTGTTTTCTATTCAAAATTAAAGCTCAGGTTTTCCCTTTTGATTATTTAATTTACTTTAACTTCCATATGTACACGGTGTCTCTAAAGTTTTCCGGTTGTACAACTAATAATTAATAGTAAACCAGAAAAAACTTTTGAGACACTCTGTAGAGTAGAATTCAGATAAGATTTCTCTAAGCAGTGTTTCCTTTTTAGGAATAATTAATGTAGAGCTAAATTTGCAACTTGTGCAGTTTATTCCTTTAAATTGCAATATTTTACATCGAAAGCATTCTCTCTGACAAACTAAGCGACAAAGCTGTAGTCACAAGGTGTGAAGTGGTCCGATTGAGACTAAAAAGTGGTCAGACTGAAACCGGATCGGTAGCTACAGTCCTGAGCAATGGAACAATTAAGCTCTCTGTGAGAAACACTGCCCGTAGGAGAAGTTAGAAAAAGTGCGAATTTATCGAAGTATTTCTTAACCGAATTATTTACTGCATTATATGGAAGAAACACAGTATAGCTTAATTAATACGAACAGTTTTTTTCCCATTCAATCAATTGCAAACCTTCAAAACAGCCAATCAATGACATTTCTTTGAATTGTTATACCGTGTAAATATTTCTTTTTTATCCTGCATGAAACTACTTAAACTATTGTAAGGTGTTATTAATAGAATACTTTATAATTAGCTACCTGTATCCGATGCATTTCGCAATCTGCCACATAGATGTCTCCGTTGTCCTCATCGATCGCCACTCCCGTCGGGCTGATGATCTGTCGCTCCCCCTTCCCTTTGTTCCCGCACGCTAGCACTGGCATGCATCTCTCTTCATACGGACAGGGCCTCTTCTCCACTTGACACATCTCTTCGATCGCCCGTTCTAATATCCCGAGGTTCCAGCATAGCTTTGTGGATGGAATTTCAGGGAGCAATTCGTTCTCAAGTTCTGAGATTTTAGTCGAAATTCCTTCGATCGTATCGTTCTTAAATAGTTTATTTTTATTCGAGGCGATACGTCCTTCGATCACAGTCTTGGTATCTTGCAGCTCTTCGATCTGTTTTCTCTGCTCCGCTACTTCGCTTTTAACTGTAGCCAGAATTCCATCAAATTTATCTATTATTTCACGTTCTCGCTGGTCCACCATTTCCCTGAACTCAACGAATTTTATCTTCACCTGTTGCTTCTGTTCTCGGATCTCTGCCATCAGTCTGTTCAACCCAGATTCCGCTTTGACCAGATTTGGAACGTAGGCGCAATATTCCGCCATCTTTTGTATTACTTTGATGGAAAGCTAGACAGAAGTATTAATATAAATACAGTCGAATCCGCTTAATAGGGTCACATCGGTCAGAGGACATTTTGGCCCGATTAAGCGGAGAACCCTATGAACCGAAAATATTTAGTATTAGCTTATATGTGTGAGAGCTATTCCGGTCCTACCAAAAGTGGCCTGATTAAGCTAAACTAACAACGCAGACATATCGTACCCAAAATTAGAATTTTCGTTTCTAAATTTCCGCCAGGA
Organism: Aphrocallistes beatrix; assembly: GCA_963281255.1. NCBI lineage: Eukaryota > Metazoa > Porifera > Hexactinellida > Sceptrulophora > Aphrocallistidae > Aphrocallistes > Aphrocallistes beatrix. The sequence goes on from OY725497.1 coordinate 4,572,121, forward strand.
ATTGGCATTGTAGAGCCAGGGCATAGTATTATGTGGCTATATCAGATATCTCTAATTACTCTGTTTTATATTAGCTTGGAATTCCTCCTGATTTTGTGGTTGCTACGCAGGCAGAATAGCATGTATTCTTCAATCAATGCAACTAACTGATTAAATCATTATTTTAGCTTGAAGGTCACCTCTGACTGACTTGGAAATAATTTGAAACTAACTTTAGACAATAGTTACTATATTCGCGTACTCTCATTGCGAGAATACTCGACAACTCAGCTATTTATGCAAACGGCAAAATGCCTCTGATCTACCACTTCGTATCTCGTGAGGAAGTTTGCAGTATTTTGCTTGCCTGTAGAAACGGTGGGATTTGAAAGCATATTTATTAGTAATTGCGGTGAAACGACATCATATTAAATATACCTACTTTATCAGAAGATGATATACGTAAATACTGCCACTCCGCTTAAATGGGTCACTTTTGGCAATACCGGAATACAGTGGAATTCGCTTATTAGCAACCAATTTTCAGATCCCAGGTGTAGATTTTGTGTTAATTCTGTTCCCTATTAGCAACTTCAGCAACCATCAGCAACCATTTTATGAGCAAAAGTTGCTAATAAGCGAATTCCACTGTAGTTCTCATACACAGAGGTTAATATAAAATATTTTCGGTTAATAGGGTTCTCCGCTTAATCGGGGCAAAATGTCCTCTGACCGATGTGACCCTATTAAGCGGAGTCGACTGTACATAAATACATATATGCCAACCGTCTCGCTTTTTCACTCTTCTATTGAGCTAATTTTGACAAGTGTCCCGTCTTACATGAAATTTCTCCATTATATCCCGCTTTTAACATTGTTAAAGTTGGCATGCATTTACACAGCTAAAATGATTGTATGCATTGGTAGGTGTTGCTTTTTGTTGTTGTTGATTAACAATATTGTGATCCATGCAATTGCATTTACACCTTTGACGACATTCCATCGCAGTGGAAAGAATTTGTGTCTCAAACTGCTCACTTTAGGTGCCCAAAAATGTATTCGTGTATGACTATTAGTTTGATTCAGCCATATATCCTCATAACTTGGTCGACTCTCATACATGCTAGCCTGAGTCACGATAAAAGCGGGACGCAGCTTGAATTTCGTGGAATATGGCTGAACGCAATAGAAAGTATTATACATAGAATTTAAAAAATCGGGACACTCGTGAAAATTAGCCCAATAGAAGAGTGAAAGAAGCGGGACTCCCGCCTAAAACGGGACAGTTGGTATAAGGAGTAACAAAATGCTAACACACCCTTAGGAGAGAGATTCTTCGAGAGGGACGGCTGATATTCGAGTGTGTTACGGTATTTATTAGTTTTAGCAGATGGTTAGCAACGAGCAAGCTGATTTCTCTCCCAAGTTGAAGCACTTCCCCTGCCTACCAACAACGATCAGGTACCCTACTCACCCCAAAGTCTCCTTGCTGGGGATTTGGTCCGCAGTCTTATTCGGCGTCTCCTCGTTCTCTCTTGTCTCCGTGAATAAAGTTATCCTGACAACATTCTCGTTTCCGAGTCCCCTCTGTCTAGCTCTGGGACAGATGGTGGCCTCTATTTCGGTGCTCAGCGCAGCTAGGCTGTTCGGGTTTGTGAAACTTCCAACTCTGTCCAGAGAAAACCTCATTCGCGTCCAACCAGTGCCAATTCTCTATCTTCTAAACGCCATTTCCGGTCTCACCTCTACCCAGCTACTTCCGCTTCCCATGTTCACAGTTCTAAGGAGGTTTGTTGTCTTGTTTATTTGTATCTTAAATTCTAAATACAGTGGAACCTGTATATAACGGCCACCCAAGGGGCTGGACAAAATTGGCCGTTATACACAGGTGACCGTTACATACAGGTGATTGTCTTAATCCTCAAAAGGTATCAACGTAGTGCAATATAAGAAGTTATTAGAAATCTATTACTTGAAGTAATTACAAAAAACTTGTTTATCGTTCGTAACAGGTCCTGTAATGAACACATTAAAAGGTGATGGCGTTATACACAGTTTTCGGGTCAGTAAGGGACTACAAACGGGTGGCCGCTGGCCGCGTTGAGCAGGTGACCGCTATACACAGGTTCAATATTATGGAATTTCGGACGGGACTGTTCATTGGTGACCGCTATAGACAGGTGACCGTTATATAGAGTGGCCGTTATAGCAGGTTCGACTGTATACTGCTTAGTTGTAAACAAGTCACAATTCAAAAACACAAATATTATTTAGTTATTCCCAGTCAGATATTGTTCATATACATATTGTTGTTTACTAAGCATGCGTACTATTTTCTGTTGAGTTTATTTTGAGTTTTGACCAATCAAAAGCTTCTTCTGACAAACCTGAACCTGATTGGCTGAGCGCCGACTCCACGAGATATGCAGACCCGGTTTGAGTATAAATAGGATCGTTCCTCTCTCACTGCACTCATCTCCTCTCATTATGTCCCACACATCCAACCGATCCCATTCCTCCTCGGTTAACGCCGGTCCCAGCCCAGCGTCCTACCTACTCCCATCTCTGTTCGGGTGCGAAGAGCACGACATGCGCAAGCACAAGAGTCCCTCCTACACGATCGGAGAGCGGATCTACTACGTCAGTCCGAGCAACAGCCCGGGGCCCAAGTACTCCGTGCCTAACTACGTCACTCGCTACGGCGCCGACGACCGCAAGAACTCCTCGATGCTGCTAAAGTCCAGCGAGAAGAAGATAGTGCAGACCCCGGGCCCCGGGGCCTACTTCCCGGAGAACCACTCCCTCCCCAACTTCACCACTTCCCCGGCATTCAGCATCTGCGAGCGGACAAAGCTGGCCAAGTTCTCCCACACGCCCTCGCCCAACGCGTACACCCTCCCCGCCACCTACGGGCCCACGGCCTGCCACACCATGGGCATCAAGCTCACCCGCGGGAGCTACGCGGCCGACCACGCGGACGCGCCGGGGCCTGGGACCTACGACGTCACTCCCCTTGACACTAACAAGAGCCAGGCGCCCAAGTACACCATGCTAGGCCGCTCTCACCGGTCGCTAGACCGGACCAAGAAGCCGGGACCGTCCGCCTACCAACCTTCTGTCGCGGTCTGCAAGCCCTCTGCGCCCAGGTTCTCCATGGGACGGCGGGACTCGCACTGTTTCTCTCCTCTACGCAACTTGTAACCTCACTTCCGTACTGGACTTTATTTTTGTAAATTTCATTTGAGTGAAAAGAATTAAAAGGATTATCACACTTGATTTGTTAATATTTATGACAACAAATATACAAAGTAATATTGGCCACGTAGTCAGTCTTAATTTCCAAACCTGTCTATCTGTTATTTCAGTATAAGTACGTATCCACTTTCACTTTGTAAATATTGCACTAACAACCATAAACAGGAAAATCCACGTTGAAATGACTGACATCACACATTGCACAGGTCCATACTCAGGAATAAACTTATTTTTCCGAGGACGATAAAAGCTAGAGATTAGCAGATCTCATTCTGATCTCCTCCACTAGGTTCTCCATCCTCTTCACGATGGTGGGAGAGTATCTGCTGCTGAATCAAACTGTAACTAACTCCGTCGTAGTTTCAGTTCTCCTCATGGTTCTAGGCGCCATAGTGGCAGCATCAGCTGATCTAACCTTCGACCTCTACGCCTACGTCATAATTAACGTGAACAATCTGTTCACGGCATCTCTCAACGTGGTCAGCAAGCATAAGACGGCGAACAAGGTATTCTATTAATAGCCACTATGCCGCTGCCATTCGTTCATATTCCAATTTCTGATAATCCTTTTACCGTTTGCAATTCTAGGAATTCGGCGAATACGGACTCGTCTATCTTAACTCCCTCCTCATGGCCATCCCCCTATCACTCCTGATGTTTTATAATGGAGAATTCAGCCTAGTTTACGCTTACGAAGATTGGAGCAATCCTTTCTTTCTAATCTCCTTCGTTAGTTCCTGCTTGATGGGGTTCGTACTCAACTACTCAACTATGCTCTGTTCTCGAGTCAACTCTGCTCTCACCACAACCGTGATTGGAACTATGAAGAACATGTTTATCACTTATATTGGAATGGTACTGGGTGGCGATTATGTTTATTCAAATGTCAATTTTGTTGGCGTCTCGATTAGTGTACTCGCAGGTATGATGTATTCTGTTTTCAAGTTTGCACATTGGTAAACACAACAACAACAACAACAACAACAATCCTTGTTTTAATGCACTTGTTACAGCAATACTTAATGCAGCCATTATACTTACATTTCACTGTTGTATATTTATGATATATATAAATTATGTTTAAATTTATCAATTGTATTGAAAAATATAATATAATTATTGGTCTCACAATTACTGTGTGATGATGGATATATTTATTTTTAGCACATCCGTGTATACATACTATATTCTCACACCTTCACTAAAACTTTAAGTTATTTGAGATTATTGTTACTCAAGATTCGATAGATATGTATGTTTCTTAGGAATCAAATATTCATTGGTGCGGCGAAACCAATTACTGCCACTTTCCAAAAAGTGGATAATGGTAGAAATAGTGGTGCGGGGACAAAAATATTTGAACTCTGTGAAAAATTGAATATATTTATCTTCAGTGGCGCTATTTTCAGCCACGTGGCTGAAAGTCTAATCTAAAGCTTCCTTGCGGAATCATTAGAAATGTTTCAACATTCATACATACATTTATTTAATATATTTTTTCTTCTTTTTTGGTATGGTATTATTTTAATAATAATAATGATAATATTAATAATAAGTTTATTGTTGATAAACAACAAAATACGTAAATGAGTAAATGCAAGTGTTAAAAATTGATGAATATGTATTGTACATATAATATTCTAATAATAGAACAAAGTAATGGCTCTTGTTATGATTTCTGTTTGAGAATGGCACACGCTAGAGTTACAAATGACTCCTCCACTTGAGTGGCAGATTTGGCGCTCACTTGGAAGAAAATCATCCCACACTCCTCTGCAACCAGCTGACACCTCCGATCACTCGCATTCTTCAAGTCTGTCTTGTTGCTTAGCAACATCCTAGGTATGTGCGTCCGTCCTTCCTGTTCCAATTTCTTCTGCCATTCCAAAATAGTATCTGGAGTGTAAATATATAAAAATAGATTCAGAACTATTCAGTGATTGGTTAAGAAATAACTAAATTACTGAGGAGTAACATACCTAAAGAACTCTGGTTAGTGCAGTCATGTACAAATACTATTCCGTCTAAACTTTGTAGTCTATAATTAGAATACTCATCAGCTGTTGTGTTGTTGTATGCATCACAGAGATACATATACACTAACTCATCGTCAACACGAATCTTCTTTACACCCAAATGTTCTCCTGTAGTTTTATGGTAATTTGGATCAAAGGTTTTTTGAGTGAATCTTTTCAACAAAGAACTCTTTCCTGATTTGCTCCCCCCGCAAATATCGATTGTCAGACTCACCATTGTAATGTAGATACTCAGTTGATTTAAAATATATTTTTTCATATCTATATATATCTATATCTATATATAATGTGTGTGTATAGTTTGTGTTGCATCATAGCCATGGATTGAAACTGCAATCCTGTTAATTAATATATTAGCTGTTTGCTGGTTGAACAATTCGATGAAGCAGAAACTGCAATGATATATAATTTTGGCGGGGAAAGGTTTCCTGTTAACAGTTTACAACATTTCCTCCATTCCTGATCTTATTAATCATGGAAAATGGAAGTATGTTCTTAGTATATATCCATCCATGGTTGATCCGTGTGCTTCAGAAGCTTTCTATAACGTTTCTATTGAATAATCGGTTATTCATTCAAAAGTTTCTTGGATGATGTCCTACGTTGTTCAAGTTCTGACATTCTGATCTAAATATAGAACTTTACTTCAGGAATAAAAACTCCGATATTCACTAAACAATTGAAAGTTTTGTTTGTTTGTTTGCTTAATAAATTACAACTTTTGAAATATCTCTAATACCTTTGCATTGTAAGTCAGAATGCTTGACAAAACACTATCTGGCCTGAGACAACCAATCATTTTGCTTTTCCCTGAGACTACTCCACATTCCTTTTCATTTAATTTGATTGGATAATAGAAAGTCCACATTGGTTAGTATGCTCTCTCTACTATCATATGCGTTCGGTGACAGTACTGATTATTTTTTATTTTATACAAAGTTTAATTTTTAGTTCGTTTTAATAAATAAAAAAGCGTTTTGTCTAGTGCATCTTCCACAAATCCAATTTAGGAGTAAATTTGACTATTCAGTATCAGCAAACTGTATAGGATTTGAACTATAAATTACAAATTTCGCATTGTAGAAACAACCAAATTTATTAATATCTACGTTACAATGGTGAGTCTGACAATCGATATTTGCGGGGGGAGCAAATCAGGAAAGTTCTTTGTTGAAAAGATTCACTCAAAAAACTTTTGATCCAAATTACCATAAAACTACAGGAGAACATTTGGGTGTAAAGAAGATTCGTGTTGACGATGAGTTAGTATATATGTATCTATGGGACACGTACAACAACACAACAGCTGATGAGTATTCTAATTATAGACTACAAAGTTTAAACGGAATAGTATTCGTACATGACTGCACTAACCAGAGTTCTTTAGGTATGTTACTCCTGAATAATTTAGTTATTTCTTAACCAATCACTAAATAGTTCTGAATCTATTTTTATATATTTACACTCCAGATACTATTTTGGAATGGCAGAGGAAATTGGAACAGGAAGGACGGACGCACATACCTAGGATGTTGCTAAGCAACAAGACAGACTTGAAGAATGCGAGTGATCGGAGGTGTCAGCTGGTTGCAGATGAGTGTGGGATGATTTTCTTCCAAGTGAGTGCCAAATCTGCCACTCAAGTGGAGGAGTCATTTGTAACTCTAGCGTGTGCCATTCTCAAACAGAAATCCTAACAAGATGTTCTGAATGATATTATAGAACCGTAGAGCCATCATTCTATATTTCGTTTGTTCCACGGATACTGCTAGGTGTAATAGGAATGTATATTTCCATATTTATATTTTGAGATAATTGGTAATTAAACAGGTGATTAAGCTTTAGGAAATAATATTTTCTAAAGTGTAAAAAATCATTTGTTTATTTTGTTTACATTCCCATTAGATAAACAAATTAAAGAATAGAAAAGACTAACCACTGAAGTCAATAACTTGTAAACATAATATTGTTTGAACGAGAATTTGTAGGAACTACTAGTGTGTTGCTGTTTACGTAATTGTAGTTTGTTTTGCCGGATGTCTATAGTGCACGTTCATGTACATTGGAATGTATGGGCGTAGTTAGTACGTATTTAAAAATAGCTCACTAATCCTTTAAGGTCAATCACACGTAGCATGAGTTGTAAAACTGGTTTTAATAACCTGATACGCAGGCTATCTGCCAGCAAATAGGCAATTGAGCTCTGAGAGCATACGTAGGATTTCATTCGACCATTATTGTATCTATGCAATTACGTAAACCTATAAATAAACTCATTTGTCTATTCAATGATCAACTGTTTATCCTTCAAAAAAGTTCCTATATATAACCTAAGTTTTTAGTTGCCTAGGAATTATAAGTGTTTCTATGTAGATAGATAGTATATATAAATTTAAATGTATATATATTGATTTAAATGTGCTTTTCAGGACTCACTCGTAGAATGGGGGGCAATGCATCGCGACGTGCTAACATCGAACCAACTCCAAAGCCGGACAAGAAAGACAACGGAAAAAAGCCGGTAAAAGCCGCTTCGGTCGCGGAGAAGGAGCAAGGGAGCTATGACGTCACGATAACTCACTCCGCTCGGGACAAGGGGTTCTCTGAGCAGGTGTTCCAGGCCTTGACGGGACAGGGGGCGAAGTGCTTCCTGGACGAGGCGGAGAAGCAGTCGGGCCCGCCGCTTGCCTCTGGGGGCACTCTCGTCTGGGTGCTGAGTCAGCACAGCGTGGGGAGCAACTACTGCTGCGACAGAATCGCCTTGGCATACATCGCCAACGTCCTCATAATCCCCGTCTACCTCGAAAAGGCCGAGGGACTGAAGGAGAAACTGGAATTCGGGACCAAGCTGGTTCTCCAGTCGGTCAAGTGGTACGACTGCACGGAGGAGGACCACCACGCAGAGAGGATCGCCTCCATAGCGGACCAGGTGGCGCAGAAAAAGGCGAAGGCTGCCAATCCAACTGAAAACCCAGAAGTCAACGAACAACTCAAACACGTGTCCAACAGACATAAGCCTGTGAGTAGTTGGCGCCTAAAACGAGCCAATCAATTTCAAGCGTTAAATAAGTTTAGGCGCCATCTAGTATTCTGGCGCTCAATCTTATTAATCGTTGGAACAAATCTATTTATAGCTCTCCTCTAGGATCGTTAGAACAAATCTATTTATAGCTCTCCCCTAGGATCGTTAGAACAAATCTATTTATAGCTCTATATATATCGTAGAACAAATCTATTTATATCTCTCCCCTAGGATCTTTAGAACAAATCTATTTATAGCTCTCCTCTAGGATCGTTAGAACAAATCTATTTATAGCTCTCCTCTAGGTATTCCAAGTAACTCTGGAGACAGATCCGAACTACGACTTCTGGGCGATAAAGTTGGGAGACGCCGACTCGGTTCCTTGGTTCCGGTTCGAGAAGAGTATCCTGGAAGAGTTCGACGAAGAGCTGAAGGGACAGTTCGCAGAGGAGCAGATCGCTTGGCTGCTGAAGACACTGAAGAAAGAAATATTCTATGACAGCGACCAGGCTTCTAAGAAGGACTTTCTAGGGTTCACCGGGGGTAACCCGGGCAAGGATTATCTGAACAAACGCATCCTCTCTCTCGTGACTGAGAAGCTAGCCATGATAGACGTGTTCTCGATGAAGTCCACTGTCCGTCTACAGGCAATCGATAATCTCACCAAATTCTCAACCCCCGCGGTCATGCAGTCGCTAGCCGAACTGCTCGCAGAAGAAGATGCCAACGTCCGGACAGTGGCTTGCATTACCCTCGGGAAACTCGGGAAGGCCGGGGTAGAGCTAGCTCCGGGAACCATGGACTCACTCATGCGCATTCTCGGAGACAAAGACCGACTCGTGCGAGAAGCTGCGTGTATAACGCTCGGGAGATTGAAAGCTAACCAGGCTGTCCCCACTCTCGTGAACATCTGGAGGAACGATTTCATCCACACTGTAAGGGTAGCTGCGAGCAATGCCCTGAAACAGATGGACAGTGAGCAAGCGAACGAAGCTGTGTATCTAACTGAGAAACTTCTCAGCGAAGTTAAAGCTTTGAGTGAAGCGAACTGAACTTTATTCCCTGTTGTTAGTTCCCTTAGGTTGTGTGAGTGACACGTATTCTATTTTTATCTTGATTCATGAGTATGTCTATTTATATACATGTTTACTCAACTTCTTATTTCGTATTTGAGCCAACACTAATCTGACAATCCCGTAATTCCATTGGTCACTGTTGGTTGGTTGGACACTACCCCCGTATCTAATTTTAGTAACATTATAATGGCATATTTGGTGTCATTTTCAACAATGGCGTCATCAATGCTAAGTACGCATTTCATGGAGTTGGTAATGTTGTTGTTGTTCTGTTTGTTATTTTATCGGTCGTAGCAGTTCATATCTCTGCTCCATCAATTCATGACAGATTCCATCAAATTGTATGAGTGTTTAGTACAGTGTAACTCTCGACATTCCACGGATTTATAAAATAGGAAACCTCTTCTGAGGTACGGCACATTTCTGAAATATGGTACGAACCCATTCTCCTGATTAACATTTCTGCTATATATAAATGATACATTGTGAACCTTCGAGATATGGCACAGGCATTCCCATAGTGTCGCATTTCAGAGGTTTACTTTTGTGGAACCTCCCCCAGATACAATTTTTTTAAGAAAATCTGGTATATATTTATCTTAGAGGCTTGTTGGTCTAGTGGTATGATTCTCGTTTCGGGTGCGAGAGGTCCCGGGTTCAACTCCCGGACAAGCCCTATCTTTTTGACTAAAACCCAAACAATACACAGTTACAGAGCAGAGTCCCTGGTTCGAATCTCACAGTTGTTAGATTCGTTTATTTGTTAAATTGTTCCAATTATCCATAACGATTTTATTTTACGTATCCCTGGTCATTGCATTTCAAATATTTGGATATGTACGTACTTGAGTGGGGAATAATTATAATTTACACAATACATTGCAATATACATTTTGAGTGCAATAACTCGAATTCATAATTCTAAAATATTATTTACTATTTTATTTTTTAAGTAAACAAATCACTCCAATCTTCTGATCTTAAACTCTGAACCCAGCAGTCCTGGCATTTTGAATCCATCCAAAGTCTCCCCATCATCTGAGTAGAAAAGCAGTTTCTCTCCGTGCACCCCTTTCACTTGTCTCTCGTGGCATGAATGGCCATTTTGCTCTCTTACTCGGACCTGTAGCTCGTTATTCCCAACTTCCACCAAGTTCAATTTATCATACCCTAACCCGTATCCAACTAAATCCAACCCTAACACCTTTATCTTCATAACCGACACATTGTGTACTCCGTAGTTCCCTGTATATCTCCTCAACAAGTCTAGTCTCGCCGGGCTATGCTTGCTGATCAGGTCTCTGGTAAGACTGTGAGAGACCAGGGATGGGATCAGTTCTCTGTAAATACGCGCAATTAGCCAGTCGAGCTCGTAGTTCACTGCTCCATTCCATAGCGACACAAACCCAACCTAGGAATGTACATAAAATAAGTTGTATTGTTCAATAATAACTTAATCAAGCTTATCATACAACACTATGCTAGCAATTTCTTCATCATCATCATGAATTTTGTTGAATGGAATGAATTTGTGTTAACTATCCCTGTTCCACCACTGTTGCATCAGTTCAATTCAATTATTTATAGAATCAAGTATTATGTATTTTGATCTGAACTCACTAATACAAACACCATGGATGTCGAAATTTGTTCGTATTTAACATATTTTCCTCCGTAATGGGTATAATACAGAAGTGGATGCGTAACGATGGTTGCCTTTCTACCACTTAGAAGTAATTACATTCAGTAAATAAACAACAACAACAACAACAACAACAACAACAACAACAACGAGAAACAAATGAGTTTAATAAGTACAATATTATCACCATGGACTGACCTGGAGTTCTGTGATGTATGAAAATACACATTTGTATCCAGGCAAATCCCCCACGTAGAACCTGACAAGGTAGCCTGCCACCATCTTCAAGTGGAAAGGCATTCCTAAGAGGGACCTTCCGTCCGGGAATATAAAGCTTGGGTGTCCCATCTGCTGCCTCCACGAAGGCGACACGAAACTCGTAGCAATCTGACCCCCAAACCTGAAAAAAATGTGTAACACATCTGAATTTAAGTTATTTCTGTTTGCGCTGACTCGTAATAGTTCTGCACGTGAAATTTGGTCCGGATTTTACGAAAAAAATTTCAAATTTTATTCATGATCTGTTGCATTTGAATACAAATAATAGAGAATATTTATATTTCATTGGTGGAGTATATTTTATGTCGGTTAGTTACAGTTACAGTGGAAAATTGATTATTTCAGTGAACATATCCGTACATAATGATCTTATAAAGCAGGCACCTCACTCTCCCTTACAACTCATTGTACCTAGCACTTCTTATTGTTAATTACCTATGAGCTTCGTAGAACAACTCTGTGAGTTGGCAGAGATCCTTGACACAGGAGTACATCTCGGCCGCGGGAGAGTACCACCCTGTGGTCATATTGAAAAACACCTCTCTGAAGTTCTCTGTGTACCCAGTTGCTCTGTCTTCAGGGGCAGAGTCAATGTCCACGGAAGTGGAGCAAGATCCCATCGGAGATAGGATTTTATTTTTCAGTAAGGAGGCGTAGCTCGATGAATCTAAGACGGTTATCCTAATCAACTCGTGCATCCGAATTTTAAATTGAAACTTTTGCAATTTATTTTCTCTCAAATTCTAACATTAGACGAGGTGTTAATGGGAATTCGTACTAAATATAGATTGCTAGAATTTAACAAAATTCCACTTACTTGTGATGTCCACTAAAAAGTGTCCGAGGATAGAGAATGCCAGGTTGCTAAGGTGCGGAGTATGGAATGCAGGTCCGACATAGTGCTCAGGCCTGATTCCCGCTAGAATCTCATCTGTCGTTTTCTCACAGTAGTTGTGCGTGACGTAATCAACGGGGTGTTGACACACACCCCATTTCGGTAAGCCACTCATGTGTGTTAGAATCTGTCTGAAAGTCAGTTGTGTGTGAGAGTATGGGTTTATCAGTCTATATTTAGAATCGTACTTGGACAGTGGATCATCTATTGAATCCAGTGTGCCATCATCTACCAAAGCGAACACGAGAAGAGCTGTGTATATCTGAGAGAGGGGAATACGTCAGTAGATATTGCATTTACCAGATTATCTCAACCTTTTTGGCTCTTGAATACAAACCACAATTTTAGATCTGATTCTAATAATATCTATGTTCAACTAGGTATACCTATTCTAATTTTAAATCGTTATTGACATTATGTTCAATTGTCTCTTAAAAATCTCTTAACATTTTCCTAAGTACATTTTGATATCAAAAAAATTCCAACAGATCAGGAAATTTATCTGTGGCATAAATATGGTTAACACCTACTGTAGACACACAGTACCTGAGTGACTTCTGATATCTTGAATGGTGTTTCTGTGTTCGGCCGTCGAGTAGATCCTGCTTCGATCGATCCGATCCCATTGGCCCACAGAACGGCCCCTTTGTAGCTCACACCTGCCATAATCCCTCTGGCGGAAGTCTCCGATATGCTGGACTGAAGAAGTTGCTTCACTCTCTTGAGGGAATGTTTCAAGGACACTGGGATATAATTCTTAACCGGCGCCGGTTTGGGTTGGAGAGGGCAGTATTTACTCGAAAATGCAGAATCAATTACTGCGATTAACTGAATTGTTACTATTATTATAACGCGAATTAGCATTTTTTCGCTTTTAAGACAGTTTGGGTTATTTGATACGAGTTTCTCTCTCTAGTCTTTATATACAACCTTGCGATCTGCAACACCTTAACCTTCTAGTTCTTCTAACAAAGCCGAATCGAGCTATATTAAGCGGACGTTTTTCGATCGATAGAGCAGAGTTATCTTGTCCTTATCTGGTAGATATTTTCCTGTTTGAGCGATTAGGTTCATCTTCATTCTGCGGTTAAGAATTGATATCTAAGTCTGGAGATTAGATCTTATTATGATTTTTCGGTTTGCATAGTTATTTCTTGGCTTTAATTATAATCACTGATTATCTTTGGGAACTTCCTAGGATTCTGCGCTGTGTATCTACTGAATGGCATGGCTGTTTCCTAACATTTATTAGCTTTCAATGTATGATACCTAGTGCATTGAGCTTTTATCACAGAAATATTTAGCACGTGTTGAATCAACTATGTAATCGTAATCTCCACATTTTAACAAGTTAGTGAACTAACATTCAAATTCTGAATCGATTCATCATCCCATACAACTCATGTGCACCAACCGGACAAAAGTATTCCAACACTTGATTCTTTTCCATACAAATAATACTAAAATGGGTCTATTCATGAAGAGGGTTGCTTCTAAACGGTATGGGATACAGCTAATCGGGTTCCAGATTCGAATAATACGCATTCAAATTAGTCACAGGTTAATTTTTCTAATTAATCATTCATTCCTAACTTTTTGTAATTATCAATCAGTGCCACTTTATGCCACATACACCCATTTTGACCACTATACATGATGGCAATGAATTACCTATGGTGGCTCAGGCTGATAAGATTGTTCATTGAGTTGAGTAATTTATTAGTTATGTTAAACTATGACTAATTCGAATGTGTAGATTTCGAATCTGAAATCAGATTTTTAGTATCTCTTAGAATTTGAACGTATTGCCCTTCATGAAAAAATCCGATTTAGTATTATTTGTATGGGAAAGAATCAAGTGTTGAAATACTTTTGTCCGGTTGGTGTATATACGACACAATGATGTTTCGTTATTACACTAACTTATAGAAATACGTTCACTTTAGAGGAATGGAAAGAGTAGAGAGGCCTTCTGAGATTGAACATAAGAAAGATATTTGGGCAGCAGCCTTGGATTTAAAGCGCCAAGCTCCTAATAAGCAAGTCGAGTCCGCCATTTTTCTGCTTGGGAGTTCGTTCTCTGGTAAAACCTCGATTATCCTCCGTTTCTTAGATCGAGACGAGCCCGCCAATCCATCTATAGCCTTAGAGTACACGTACGGCCGGCGCACAGTCCCGGAAACCTCCCTACGACAACTCTGCCACATTTGGGAGTTGGCAGAGGGTGGGGCGGGAGAGTTAAGCGGCCTCTTGAGTATCCCGATCACTTCGTGCTCTATAAATAGCCTGTCTATCGTTCTCGTACTGGATCTGTCTAAACCGACAGAATTGTGGCTGACATGGGAATCTTGCATTACGGCGCTGAAGAGTAGGATTAACCAAGTGGCACAAAAGTGTCACAGAGAAGAAGTGGCCTTGCTGAAGTCTCGTGCCACTGCACCATATGGCCCCGACCACCCCGACAAAGATCTTTTGGCGCCACTCTTAACTCGGTTTGTGATTATCGGCGCAAAATACGACTTATTTAAGGAATTCCCGATTGAGCAGCGGACTGTCGTCTGCAAAACTCTGCGTTTCCTTGCGCACATCCATGGTGCGACTCTCCAGTTCTTCTCAACCAAGTCTGAAGGCCTCTGCACCCGAGTTAGGAATCTCCTCTCGCACCTGGCCTTCGAGAACCCGTCCAAGCCCAGCCAGACCCTCTCCCTGGACCCGAATAAACCGATCATTGTCCCCGCGGGTCGCGACACTCTCGGACAAATCGGGGCGCCCTCATTTCCGGGCGACCACTCTTTCAAAGCGGATAGCTCCAGCATCAAAACCCCTTCTGACCTGTGGAAGACAGCCTTCGTGTCCTATTTCTCCCAAGAGGACAAGACACACGCACCCAGACAAGACCCAGCCACAGACCCGAAATTCCTGGAGCCCAGAATCGATGCGATGTTCGCTAAGAAACAAACAGAATTGGAAGATTTGATAAAAGAGAAAGCGACAGCCAAGAAAAATCGGAAAGAATCTTAATTCCATTTTTTACGGTTGTCTCTTGTATTAATTTAGTTACATTGCACTTGAAAATTGATCAGATTGCATGTGATATATATTTAGGATTGTGAAGATTCAAACTTAAACCTAACTTGCTCGACTGTTAAAGGGTTTGAATTAGAAGCTTGGCCTAAGTGGTGGGTGGCAGTGCGACACATGTCTACAAACGAACCTAACATCCTTGAATTTGCCAGTTCATGTAACTTCATTCCACAAACATTTGAACATTTATCATTAGTAATATTCTGCATTTTTGAAACGTGTAATGGTCTGATAGAACATGTTGTTCGCTTTATACACGTGTATTCCCAAATCGGGAACGATGCTCGTTTAGACCACACAATTGTGCAATTATGCCATTGGAATCGATTTCATCCGAAATCTTTTGATCTAATCTCTCCTGATTGCTACGTAATGATATTAATCAACTCGAACTTTGCACTTACACGTTTCACAGAGCTGTTATTTCTCTCAAATCCTTAGCAATAACATAAGTTTTGATTACAATGTTTAATATTCATCATCGGCATTCCATTAAAAATTTTTAATGCACTAAAGTTCCCTCATTGCTTCGTTCAGAATTATTTAAACTATCAAATATTAGGAGAATTCTCAATCACAATTTTTTTCGATTAAAATTTATTGTTGATATGATTATAAGGGCTTCGAGGTTAGTGCACCCAACGAACAAATTGAATCTTGGCATGTCTGTCCATTTGGATTTGATGTATTTCTTGGAATATTTAGTGCAATTGAGTAAAGTGTCCCGATATAAATAATTTAATTAGGTCAGGTTTCCATTAATCCCTTTTTCTTTTGGTTCATGGAAGATATCAGAGGTTCCACGAATCTAGGAACTCATATAACAGCGAAAATCGTGTGAGAAACCTGAGTGATTCTTTCGGTTAAAACAGCCTTACATTTGAACAATTTTCACGAGTTACATACAGTCGACTCCGCTTAATAGGGTCACATCGGTCAGAGGACATTTTGGCCCGATTAAGCGGAGAACCCTATTAACCGAAACTATTTTGTATTAGCTTCTATTTGTGAGAGCTATTCCGGTCCTGCCAAAAGTGGCCCGATTAAACAGTGGCCCTATTAAGCGGAGTCGACTGTATTTTCGAAAAAGATCCTTTTTCTAAATCAATTCAAATACATTCCTAATTACAAGTCTCACGACTATGCAACTAGCCAACTATCTTATGACTGATATAAATACTCGGGAGAATGTATGGCAATATCTTTCGCTAACTCTCGAATTCTGAATGGGTAGGATTACTGCTTGTATATCAAGCACCGTAGCGTGCCTTGTCTGCTATTTTATCATCATGATATTCTGGATAGTTTTTCTCGCTTTACAATTTTCTGCCACTCCTGAAAACATTCCAATTCCATTCTCCATTCCTTTCGGATCTGATATGCGTATTGACTATCAAGACAGTCCTTGTAGCAGCATCGAGATTGACACAGTTGACCCTGTGTATGAGTTTACTGTGTACTTAACCATTGAGGATGAAGTCCAAGCCAGAGAGAGTGTAGAACAGGTTCTGGTCAATGCTACGTTTGGGGTTGGGAGGAATTCGGGTCAGCTGTCGTACTACGGAGTGCCAGTGGTCGCTAGGGGAGATGAAGTCAGTTTGTCTGTGCGAGCTATCGACCAGGCGAGTGCACCGCAATCAGTGGACATCTCTGTTTACGATTTAGACGGTTTCTCGCAGCTAAATGCTAACTCAGCCACAAACCCCAAATTCATTTATAATCTCGACAGGTCCTGCCTCCTCTCTGCCACTGGATGTGTCGCCAGTCCGACTGTAGAATCTGAGGGTTGGGTCTACTTTGTTTTTGAGAGTGAACCCACTCCCTCCTCACTCCTCGTGTCCCTTAGTGCCACTGTCCGTAAGTACGATCTCGACCAATCAGTTTCAAGAGGCCAATGCACTCTGAACAGTTATTCCAAACAGTGTCGATTATTAACACCAAAAGAGACTTACAGAGTTAAGTACCAGCCGGTCACAGACTACATTCCCTTCTCCCTCACCTACAAACCCCTTACCCGACTCCCTGCCAGTACCCTGCCACTTCAAGCCATCAACACCTCCACCGAACTCACATGGACGTGTATAAGGGCGGACACCTGGAGTAACACAGTCGTCTTGAGCATATTCAGTGTTCTGTTCGGTTTCATGTCTATCTTGGGGGTTGTTGTTATTGTTTCTTTTTGTTGTGATCGTTACATCCCGCAATCAACACGTACATCCTGCTTGAAGTCTCATTGCACTAAATCTGCCTCCTCTAAGCGTGAAATGCAACCACCGGAATATTCAAACGTTGAGTCGTTGCCTCCATCTTACGACAACGCAACAGCAAATAAGGTGTGACTTTAGGAATATTAGTTAATTACTTAATTAACATTGTTTGTTGTTTGTTGTTTTATGTTTTTATTGTCATTTGACACTCAATTAAATGTTGATTAGTTTGAAATTAATTGAGTTTTGCCTTTGATGAAAACATAAATTCGCTAACGAATCCCAGTATCGACTTTAAAAGTTCTCTTTTCAAAATGTCCAATAACATTCTGTGAGTTTCATGAGAACAGCAAGCCATGCTTTGAGAATTCATGTTTGAGTGACAATGCAAGTTTGTGACACGAATCAATTATTTGAGTTTTCAATAGCTTAGAATCATTAAAAGTTCTTAAATCCACGCAATATTCCACATTCGTTAGTTTTAGGAGATTCGGTTTGTCTTTACCCGAATTCAATCTCGAGTTGCTAATTGATAAAATCTGACCAATGAATTTAATGCTTTAGACCAGTGTTTCTCAAACTAATTTAACACACCGCCCCCTAATCAGGATTTTACTGTCGACACCGCCCCCGCCCTTACTCATGATCCGTAAGCATCAACAGTGTAATTATTGTATTAATTAGTCACGGGAAACCATTGACAGTGTGATTATTGTACTTTCTAGCTCTAACGTTACAACTACAGTGAATGTTGAAATTTGTTTCAAAGATTGACCATCAATATTCTGGAATACACATTTTTTTTGAGGTTCGAATATCTACACAAAACACATTAGCGCCCCCTTACATTATAGCGCCCCCCAACAACCTTTCAGCGCCCCCTGGGGGGCTCTACGGCCCACTTTGAGAATCACTGCTTTAGACGAACAGCAATTCGTGAATTGATACTTTTTACCATTCAATTTCCTGTTGACACTTTCACTGTTCTATAATTAGATAATTAGCGAATGAGGTGAGATGAGTTCTAATTCGGGTCAGAACAAACGTGCGCCCGATTTAGATCCCCAGACTCGTGGGGCGGGCAAAACGACACCCCAGAGCACAATCCCCAATCTCTCTCCTCCCCCTGCCACCACCACTGGTTCCCATTCTGCCCCCAACTCCCCAACCCATCCGGTCTCTCCTTCAAAATCCGAAAAGACCTCCGATAATGCGTCCAAGACGAGTCAGCTAGAAGCTGAAGTCGTGAGGATGAAATCCAAACTCGACGAAGTTAAGCGGACGATGCGAGATAAAGAACTGAGGGATGTTTCGGGGAGGATTTCTCCAATCGATTTATCGCAAAGTCCACTGCCAAATGCCCGCGTCCGGCGGACACTGAAACAGCACTCGGGGAAGGTTCTCTGCGTTGATTGGTCCTCCGATGGTGTCCACTTATGCTCATCCAGCACGGATGGAGATGTGATCATATGGAATGCATTCACGAAAGAGATCGTGAAGATAATCCCATGCAAGATCCCATGGTTAATAACATGTGCATTCTCGCCAGTGGTGACATCTCACGTCATATGTTATGGTGGACTCGACAACAGGTGTTCCATTATGCGGATTTCAAAGCAACCTCCCAACGAGAATAAAGTGGTTTCCAAAGCATCGTTTGCGTGCCACACTTCTTTTGTGTCGTGTTCCTCCTTCCTTGGAGAGGACCAACAGCTGTTGACTGGGTCTGGGGATGGAACTTGTATTCTGTGGGATGTCGAAGGACAGAAAGCGGAACAAACTTTCAGATCGATAGGCACACAGATTTTGTGTTTGGACACGAATCCCATTAATCCGTGGAATGTGTTCTGCACTGGGTCGAGTGACAACATTGCTCGCATCTTTGATATACGAAGTGGCGCATGTGAAATGATGTTTGAGGGCCATGTGTCCGATATTAACACCTTGAAGTTCCTCCCGAGTGGCGATTCCTTCATTTCCGGGTCAGACGACAGCACTTGTAGACTGAACGACTTGAGATGTGATCAAGAACTCCAGGTACCTACAACGGACAATTATTTCATGCAACGTCTTATCCATGGTCCTATTATACTGCCACAGACATGGCGACTTGAGCCATGATAAAAGCGGGACATAATGGGGAAATTTCATGTAAAACCTTTTCACAATTAGCTCAGTGAAGAGCGAAAATGTCAGTCGAGACTGTTAGTGCAGCTCCATTGAGTGACTTGTAGGGCATTTGCATAATGTACATCCATAATTGCGTTTATAGTTTCTCCATGTCAACCAATCAGATTTCAAGTTTAGAGAGTCATTGTAATTCATTTATGTTCATTGAGTCAGGTATAATCCCTGGATTCTGATTGGCTAATACATTTTGACACCTTTTGAAAAAAGGTGTGAAAAATTTCCAGAATTTGGACCCAGGTCAAAATCTCCACCATGATATACCACTTTTTCACAATTAGCTCAGTAGAAGAGTGAAAAGGTAGGACATCCTTCTTTCTCATGTACGTGTCTGAATCTACACAGTTTAGTTCATAAAGTTGCTTAGAACTGAAACATTCCGCATCCGTAATGATTATTACGGAAACAAATTCTTGGTAAATCATTACGTAATTGTGAATACCAACAATTTGAGAAACTATTTACGTAACAGACGCTGTTGTTATCCACAGTGTATGGTCTTATCCATACTAACTCTGTAGGTGTACAGAAATGACAGCATAATATTCGGTGTCTCTTCCATCGATACCACCCTGAGTGGAAGAGTATTCTTTGCCGCCCACGACGACTCAACCATCAACGCGTGGGACCTACTTCACGGCAAAAGAGTGGCCAACTATCTCAACTTCCACGACGACAAAGTGACACGATTGAGATTGTGTCCGGATGGGTTTACAGTGGCTACCAGCAGCTGGGATAAATCTATCAAGATCTGGTGTTAGATATTTCATAGAGATAATAGCTCTATTTCTATCAGAGTTGTTATAACCGGTGCTTTGTTAACATTGTGGATATATTCTATGAAAACAATTGCTCAGCATTCAAATGCAAATTATTGCAATTGTTTCAAAAGATATTTTCGGGAATTGTTCTTATTACGCAAAAGTGAGAAGCGTTTTGTGAGGGCGACAGCTTATCACACCTTGATTTCTCTGTAATGCATTAATTAACAAATGTTGCTCATCAGCTTGTAAGAACTAATTCAAATTCTGATAATGATTTCGTTTCGACAATTGTAGCTTTCTTAGAGGTAACTGACCATGTAGTTCCTTGTATGAATAAGAATACGAAGACTTTATTTCCTAATTGTTAATGTTTTCAGGATTGGGATTGTTAATAGTTTCATTATTTGTAATATTCCATTATCCTCAGGTCCATGAATGAAAGTCAATATTCCGTTGCAACGAATACAATAGTCGCTTATTATGAACCCGCTATCAGGGACTGAATTGTTCATAACAGAGTGATATTAAAACGAAACCACTCAATACTAAAAACTATGACTCACTATGAAATTAGGATCAAATGTAAATGCATAATAAACGAATATTCATATTAATCCGCCCTGACTGTAGTCAGTTTGTGTTTGTGATTGAAATATGTTTATTCATACTTGCCAACTGTCCCGTTTTTGGCGGGACGTCCCGCTTTTTCCACTCTTCTATTGAGCTAATTTACGAGAGTCCCGCTTTTACATAAATTTCCCTTTTTTGTCCCGCTTTTTTCGCTTTTATTTTATGTATAATACTTTTCCATTGCGTCCCGATTTTTATCATGATTTTATCATGACTCAAATTGCCATATAAGTTTATTTTGAAAATGCATACATATATACGCATACTGCACGCCATTTGATTGTCAGCATATTTTGGGATAAAATATTTGGTTCTTAAGAATTCCTACTATGTAGGCCAATTATATTTCAATCTTGCATTTTTGATAAAAAAATCACACCTTCATATCAACCTACAATAAATTCACACTTATGTTAGGTTAAGACTTGCATAATTATGACACAGTGTCATTAATAACTGCAAACTGTTGACTAATGACATGAGAAACTTTGAGTAATAATATTATCAGGATTCCTCATTCCTTATGGCATATCAGCCAATCCACCTTCAGAAAGATGAGATATCCCTTTTGAATACTTAAATATATACGCTAGCATGTCTAATATAACGACACTAATAACCTATCAGGAGATAAAATGCAGTTGCAATAACATTCAGACCACTGTGTATAGGTACCGATACGCAGTAGCGTAGCCAGGGGGGAACAAGGGGAACAAAGGCCCTCCGTCAGGATTTAATGTACTAAATTTTGTGTGAAATTATATTGATTTCAATACATACTCATTTTTTTTGAGACTGAAAAATGATTGGCTCATGGGAACCAATTAATTGCCCGGATTCTCTGTCATTGTAAAACGATCTACGCATATGATCAGTCGATAAGCTACATATTATCCAGCAAAGTGTCTGTATCTACATGGCCACCCACTGATTCCTATGTGGATACAGACACTGGTGCTTTGTGCAAGTGTGGCAGTGTGGTACGGTAGGCGTGGCTTCGCCGTACCATTTACAATACAAAAACCAGTTTTAAATATTTAGAACGGCGTAGATTGGATAAGCAAAACAAATTCTTGTGTGTGATATGCTGCCAAAACAGGAGGTGATAGCATATTTAATCAAGTATTAATAGTTGGTATCGATTTACAAACTGATGGTTGTTCCATCAGAATCGATAAAATGATGGCTCACTTAGCCACCACACATTTTTTATCTGTCGAGCTAGATAATTTTGCGATAGTTTCAATTAGTTGATAGATCTTACTATGAAACCTCTTTTAATTCCTATTCATATATAGTGTTGATTTGTTTTCTCAAAAAATGGTATTACCAAGACGATTGTACGTAACGAATTGTTTGATGAAGTTGCAATACATAAAGTTTATTCTCATACGCCATCCATCTATAGGAAAAAGTGGTTATGGAAATCTAACAGTCCGAATTCTCCTAAATATAGGTACTATGTAGGATTGTAAATGTGCCCTGGCATTTATTTATATAAATGCTATATCCATATTTTGACACCTTTACACAAATCTGTATTTTATGGTGGAAACGAAGTTTCAACAAGTTTATATAACATTTACCACATAAAATTTAATAGATAATATACGTTATTATCACACTTCTGAATGCATTTCTACCTGTAAGTGCTACAACACTTGAAACGACACAGAATACATTACAGTACACCCTCGCTAATCCGAACAGCTCTGTTCCAATGTTTGAAAAATCGTTCGGATTAGCGAATTTATTCCGATTAGTTAAATAACACTAATTCAATAGGGCATTAATTATAATAAATTTGTATTGTTATATTATGAAGGATATTATTTCGCTATGATTGCTCATTTAACGAGGTTTATCAATCTTATTGATATATTTAAGTTTATAAACGTTTATTCAAAGCATAGAGGCGAACAAAATTATATTTTGGGTGTTCGGATTAGCGAGGGTTCGGATTGGCGAGGGTGTACTGTATTATGTTCTGTATATAAGCATTTGCATATGGATATGGAATGTTCGCCATCCACGCATACCACCCTAATCGTAACCAACACCGCCATAGCATCTACCATTGAACCTGTGTAGAGCCAATTTCAATGCTCCAAGTATTTAGATATGGAGAATTTGCTTTGGAACTGTGAGGTGGGTGATTAGGCATATTATGTACAATTCTGTCTATAGAAAATGCTTTGTTACACTTGCTAACAGTTCTAATAGGTGCACGCGAATATGTTATGAAACAGCTGTTTTTCACAGTTTTACCGAAATAGATATACTTATGATTTAAAGCTGATTCGTCGATTTTGAGAAACTACATCAACTCTCGCTCTAAACAAAAACTTTTCTTCCAACTGTGAAATTTAGAGGTATGATTGTGTGGAAATCCTCTACTAGAGTTGCTTCAAAATTTCTAATTGATTCCCCCATGCATTGAAGACAATAGAGAATCTTCCAAATGTGTCATTGTATTCTCTGGTTTCTATTTTGGGTACGTGTGATATTACAAGATACCTATTCATTACCCAGCCAATGTGATATATAGTTAGCTTCACACCTGTTCTTTCACACCCTAGTCGTTTCCCTTTCACTTCGATGGACAATAATTCGCATTATTTTACATAAATCACACGCGTTTGCCTATGTCAAGCGTTACATGTACGACAGTATAAATAGGCACAGTTCCATTTATTGATATAGACTTCGTATTATTCCTGTTATTATTGTGTTTATTTCAAACAATGGCGTTTTTGCAGAGTTTAGTGACAATTTTGTTTTGTTTCGTTTTCATTTCTATTCTTAAACAAACAGAGAATGCTTTGGCAGAGGAATATACGTGCAATGCCCGCTGTTCGTCTTATGCCTGTATGACCAATGCCACTCTCTGTCAGCGGAATAGATTCCTTTCCCAGTGTGGTTGTTGCCATTTGTGCGTCAAAGGTAATAATGAATTGTGTGGAGGAGAATTCGGGAAGTATGGGATATGTGGGAGAGGGTTGAGATGTACAGTTAGGATTAGACGGTTCCTCCTCTCAGAAAATGGTCCCACAGGATTATGCAAACGTAAGTAACCAATTTATTCCTGTAAGTAATCACTTTTTGTAAATATTGCTAGAGCAGTTTTGTAAATATTATCGGCTGCAATATTTTCAGGTCAGTCAGTAGTTTTGTTGTAATAAATAAGCGAACCCAATTTTAGCTCTTAAACTGTAATTTAATGAATTTAAGACACGTTTAATCCTAAAATAAAATGTTCTTTCAGTGTTTTAGATCTTTTTCAGATAATTTACTCTCTCCTGTTGTTTATTATTATATTTAATTATAAACCGACTCAATGGAGTGGCTGATAACATGTAGCATTTTTAACAAACTCAATAATTGTGTCGACTCCAGATAACAGTTACTAGCTTATAAAAGCTATATACAGTCGACTCCGCTTAATAGGGCCACTGTTTAATCGGGTCAACCGCTTAATTGGGCCACTTTTGGCAGGACCGGAATAGCTCTCACACATAGAAGCTAATACAAAATATTTTCGGTTAATAGGGTTCTCCGCTTAATCGGGTCAAAATATCCTCTGACCGATGTGACCCTATTAAGCGGAGTCGACTGTACTTTAATTTTGTGGGAGTAACAACAATGTTAACTCGTGTTGTTTACTGTAAATAAAGTGAACAATAACAACAGGGTCTAAGTACGAATATCACATGTGAACGCGTTACTTTCATGATCTCAACTTTGTATTATCTAAAGTTTTCACTGTTGAGAATTTGTGATATATGAAAACGTACCGGATAAGACATTTCAACAATTAGCTTCATTAACCGTACAATCTGAAAATGCATATTTCCTTTTGAGTAAATTTTTGGGTTCAAATCAATAATAAATTTTTACTATGGCAGTGATAGATGGTGGCATTCACCACAAATTCTACCACTTTTCACTGTATTTCCATTTTGGATTCGGCGAGTAGATTCTAATATGCTTGACATAATGTAGGCAGCTGAGATGTCATGTTTTGCAAGTTCTTGATTAGAATATCAGTTTTTTCTAATACTACATAGTTTCAATACTAAAGTTGAGTTTGCAAAGAGTTGTTTACAACGAGGACAATACTGGACATATTCCTGTGAAACTAATACTCTGTTAATATGGTAATTGCACCACATAAGGTGGGATAAGCCTGTTTCAATATATTATTGAATTGTGAACCTCAGTTATGTTGAAATTTGAAGAGTCACAACTTCCCTGACTTTAATAAATCCCCAATGAGTCTAGGAATGTTGCTAATTTGGGCGGGCAAACCATTAAACGCGGGGGAAGTTACTATAAATAGAATATACTCTGTATTCCGAATTTGGGTTCAATTAAACTGTTAGTTTTGCTAACTGAGTTCGAATTATTGTTCTGCTTCGAGATGTTGTAATGTATTGTATTGTGTTGTATTGTATTGTTGCAGAAATCAGCCAATCAAATATTTAGATGACCAACTATTCTATTTTTAGCTATCGCCTGCCTCCAGAAATGCAAGCGTCCAGCTCCAGTCTGCGGTAGCAACGGTTTTATCTTCAAGAATTTATGCGAAATGGGGAAATTTGCATGTTTAGGCGGGACGAAGATAACTTCCAGACCTCTGAGTGAATGCATTAGCAATAGTAAGTCGCGACACATTCTACTTCACAGTGATATTATATTACGATCGGAATGTTCAGGAATTGTGAGAAAACCCAGACAAACAAAAAACACTAAAATAGTTTCGCCACTTTTGTTATTTTCGGCTTAGTAATTAATTTCAACCTATTTTTGGTTCGAAAACTTATTTTTAACTTCGCCCGTATTTACCCTTAAAGACCACGACGAACAATTTGGTCGTAAAACGCTATTCTAAGCGGAACAACTCATTTGACGCAGCCTCCACATGTCTACATGTCTACGTGTTAATTGGATGTCCCTTATAGACAGTTTCAGTTCAAGTTTCAGCTTAGGTAGAGCAAAATATTTCCATTAGTATCTGACACCTACATTCCTGTGTTTCAACCAACCAAGTTCAGAATAGTTCCCATTGTCCAATGAGATATCCTCACTTTGTTACTAATTCACATAAGAATTGTTTTGATCCGTTGAAATTTGCTAGTTACCTCGATTAATGTATTATCAGTGAGTATCGTAGGACGTTGCGAGAGAGTAAGAGGAGCTTGTGACTTCGTTCTGCAGTCAAGTGTACACTCAAGCTTCCACAGTGTCCGTAGGCAATCCTTCGGGAATTGCCACGGACTAAGCAGCTGTTCATCAAGGAGGTATGCGGCGAAATCCAAATGCGCCAACAACCTCCTGACCTACACGAGTAGGTGTCAGAAGAACATTCATGCCTGCATCCTGGGGGAGAGATTGAAATGGGGGAGCAGTGGAAAGTGTCAGAAAGGTAAGTCATGATGACGAGAATAAATTACGTTCCTGTTTTGCTATAATCCAAGCCTACAAATCTATTGGTCAGCTCCTGCATTAACTATATGGCACTCGAGCCATCTAGATTGTGGTTTTCAGTCTATCTTGATCTCACCTGTAATATAGCAGTACTATTAACTTACAAAGTATGTACCTTAATTTACATCATACTCTTACCCTTCAGGTTTCAGTAATCATGACTGCATGTGAAAGTCCATACCAGTTTTTATAAGTCTTTCGCAACTGCTCTACTGTCCATATAATGCACTACATTAGATCAAATTTAATGTTGTCGTTAGATTAAATTGGATTTGATGGAGTTTCTAATGTTCTCATTTTGCTTGTATGGAATCATATCCATTTTAGTAAGGCTTTCGAGTTAGCTATTTTCAACTGTCTATCTTAAAATGACTATGGAACTCAATCTATCCTAATGGATGGATTTTCATAACAACGACCTAGCCTGCTCGGAATTTACTATATACCAACTTATGAGATACCGTATTTCCGATTTTATTTATAATTATTTCATTTTTGGTTTATAATAGTCCATGTATGCATTAAGTTACAAGGTCCATACTAATGAACTGAATTAGATCTTGATTGATTCCTAATTAGTTATAATCTGGCATACATGATACGGTAGCTGTTATTCAGTTAATAGTTATAATCTGGCATACATGATACGGTAGCTGTTATTCAGTTAATAGTTATAATCTGGCATACATGATACGGTAGCTGTTATTCAGTTAATAGTTATAATCTGGCATACATGATACGGTAGCTGTTATTCAGTTAATTAGTTATAATCTGGCATACATGATACGGTAGCTGTTATTCAGTTAATAGTTATAATCTGGCATACATGATACGGTAGCTGTTATTCAGTTAATAGTTATAATCTGGCATACATGATACGGTAGCTGTTATTCAGTTAATTAGTTATAATCTGGCATACATGATACGGTAGCTGTTATTCAGTTAATAGTTATAATCTGGCATACATGATACGGTAGCTGTTATTCAGTTAATAGTTATAATCTGGCATACATGATACGGTAGCTGTTATTCAGTTAATTAGTTATAATCTGGCATACATGATACGGTAGCTGTTATTCAGTTAATTAGTTATAATCTGGCATACATGATACGGTAGCTGTTATTCAGTTAATAGTTATAATCTGGCATACATGATACGGTAGCTGTTATTCAGTTAATAGTTATAATCTGGCATACATGATACGGTAGCTGTTATTCAGTTAATTAGTTATAATCTGGCATACATGATACGGTAGCTGTTATTCAGTTAATAGTTATAATCTGGCATACATGATACGGTAGCTGTTATTCAGTTAATAGTTATAATCTGGCATACATGATACGGCAGCTGTTATTCAGTTAATTAGTCATAATCTGGCGTACATGATACGGCAGCTGTTATTCAGTTAATTAGTCATAATCTGGCATACATGATACGGTAGCTGTTATTCAGTTAATAGTTATAATCTGGCATACATGATACGGTAGCTGTTATTCAGTTAATTAGTTATAATCTGGCATACATGATACGGTAGCTGTTATTCAGTTAATAGTTATAATCTGGCATACATGATACGGTAGCTGTTATTCAGTTAATAGTTATAATCTGGCATACATGATACGGCAGCTGTTATTCAGTTAATTAGTCATAATCTGGCGTACATGATACGGCAGCTGTTATTCAGTTAATTAGTCATAATCTGGCATACATGATACGGTAGCTGTTATTCAGTTAATAGTTATAATCTGGCATACATGATACGGTAGCTGTTATTCAGTTAATAGTTATAATCTGGCATACATGATACGGTAGCTGTTATTCAGTTAATAGTTATAATCTGGCATACATGATACGGCAGCTGTTATTCAGTTAATTAGTCATAATCTGGCGTACATGATACGGTAGCTGTTATTCAGTTAATAACGTCACAGCCTAACATGCATTTTCTCCGAGGGCGTAATGCCCCAAAGGAATGCCTCTCAGATTGTCAAGAAATACTAATTATAGTACAGCTGTGTTAATCCATGATTATGCCTCTAAAATGTTAATGTCGTGTGCTCCTAGACAAAATTCTTTGACACGTTGACTCCACCTGCTAAAGACTAATGAGATGTAACAACCTTGTGTCACATGGAAATAGGTGTTCTAATAGCATCAACACACACAGCTCACACTCTTAACTAGCTGCACGTTGTTTTAATTAAGTACATGGCTTGAAACTAAATACTTTAACTGTCATTGCACAGAACTCCGTCTCGGCTACTTATCATTAACATGGTGAACTGAGGTTTGATAAGCTTTTGAATAAGAATCTTTTTCGTTAAATCGCTCCTTAACGACCTAAACTATGTGAATACAGCTGATGTTTAGTGAGTCTGTTTGCCTGGTGCTGGTGATTACCATTACGGTGCGCAGTTAGAGCAAGGTACTGCATTGTTGACATGATACGATAAGTTTTGTATTGTTCTTATTAGCAACCAGACTAAGCCTTTGCTATGTCTTCCCAGAACGCAGGCTTTACAGATAACTAAACTGCTTATCTCAATGATAGGATTAAATGCAAATTTAGTGTAATTGATTGGTTTAGCTAATTTATGTAAACATTCAATCAGTGGAAACACGCATAGCTTCAATTCCAGAATGGTTTGTGATTTAAATTCAAATTGTATTCGAAAACTACTGAAATAATAACTAAATTGGACGAATTTTCGTATGTTTTCTCATCAAAATATTAACCAATAATCCTTCCACCAATTAGAATGCACCTTTCTAAGTTCTAGCTGACCAATCAGATGGTTAGGTTCATTTTCTGTTTTGTCCGCATATTTCACAGTTTCTCGTGTAGGTATTGTGGAGCGGATCCCACTGGTTGGACCTTTCGAGGCTTTTGGAATTTTATATATAAACGGAACTGAGAACACCCCTCGACAAGTCTTCACATTCAGTGGGGATGATTCAGGGTCCTCCGGACAGGAACCTCAGATCTACAATTCCTCAGATCCCAACTCACTTACTTAGTAGATTTTGACAGGAAATCCATCTACAAACAAATCACACTAAATATTAGTATTTTTTATTTTGAATTTTGCACGAAGAGTTGTTGAATATTAAACTGAATGCAGGGTTATAATTATTATTATTTTCAATGACAAAACAACTGATTTCTGGAATAAATGTTCATTTACTCTTCTACAGTCACAAATCATTATCAAAGTAATCGCCAGACCCATTCACTTTCTTCTTTTGTCCGTTTGTCACTCAAGGTGACTTCTATAAACACGGAGATAGTCTTTCCAAATTACATTGAAATGTATGAGAGAGAGATTTGCTGGAAATAATCTCATTTTCTCAGCGATACCAAATGGATTCTGTTCTGACTTCACTGTATGTTGTTCTTTCTGTCGTTTTCGTCCTAATCTTGATTTCTCTTTTGATCCTTTCCCTTTGCGTTCGTGCGTTGATTCGTTCTGAGAGGATTCGCAAAGAAATGGAATGTGAATTGGCACTGTTACTGCCACCTAAAACAGGGGCTTTATACCAAGTGGAACAACCTGGACACATTTTAGACACTCAACCCTCGGCACCTAATTTCTTCCCTCAAAATCAGAGAGAAAGGGGAGATTGGATTGGCTCTCATCTCCCAAATCACGTCCTCGATGAGGGAGACCACCCACTACTTTCCAGCCCAACACCTCCTCCTCCCTACCACTCACACGCTGCTTGTGACTAACACCTCTCACTTGTTGTTGTTTACTCTGCAAACAAAACAAATATTTAACACTTCTTTTCTTCTGTGTGTGTGCTTGTATTTACTATTACTCAGTATGTATTTATTATTCAGAAGTACTATTTTAAAATGCCACTTTTACCTGGGGTCTTTTCTATTTATAGTCTGGACCCCAAATTTATATGGCTTCCCGCCCAAAATGACTTAAACAGGAGATGACGCAACACATTCCTGGTATAGGCGGGGTTAAATACTGTCCATTCCTTAGTTAGGATCCACACGACACATTTGATCCGCCAGAGCAATGATAGAATATCACAACAGCTGATCTCACGAACTATCGCTTTATCGAAATCCAGGGATTACTTGCTACTTTTTTTTTACTTGCTACTTACTACCTTTTTATTTTTTTGGAGAAAAATAAAAGGTAGTAAGTAAATATTCTGGATGGCGAGCAAAAAAAAAGTAGCAAGTAAATTTCCGGGACACCCTGATGAAATGAACAGGTTAAATTAAGAAAATTCTGTTTCTGAAATGCTCAAATATTTCTGCAAATCGCTCGATGCGGCCTAGTTTCTGTCATATATTGTATAAACAATAATTTCTTCCCCTCACGCCAACTAGGTAAAAAAATAAGTAGCAAGTAAAAAAAGAGTAGTGTGAGTAAAACTAAATCTAAAATGGAGGAAAAAATAAAGTAGCAAGTAAACGGTTGGCAAAAAAATACGTACAACTTTTTTTTTACCAGTTCTGGAATCCCTGTCGAAATCCTGATTGTGCATTTCGAAATTACCCTTACTTGTGAATATTAGCATTTCCTCGATCATGATAATGCTATCAACAGCACAAAGTGAAAATCTTCACACATCGATAACACATAATTTACCGTTAAAAGGTCGAATCAGTTATTAAATTCCTAATTTCCAGGATTATACGTAATAACTGACATTTTCAGGGATTTAACATTATACTGATTTGGCGTTTTATCGGTAGCATATACATATTTTATAAGTATACCACACAAATAATGTTACAATCTTTCAGATTTGATTCTAACCTCACTCATGTATGCTCCAAACCATTCCACTAAACTCTCCCAATTAAATAACATAACCTTTATAGTGACGATATCATTGAAATGTATTGTTTCAAAGAAACTTGTTCTCGTTATTACAGTTAAATTGGTCCATTATTATTGCTTTCAGGACTAAGGAGTTCACAACGAGTATCAATTTCACGCGTGGTATTCAATTG
The DNA here is from genome assembly GCA_963281255.1 of Aphrocallistes beatrix. Taxonomy (NCBI): domain Eukaryota; kingdom Metazoa; phylum Porifera; class Hexactinellida; order Sceptrulophora; family Aphrocallistidae; genus Aphrocallistes; species Aphrocallistes beatrix. Next base: position 4,603,646 of record OY725497.1, read on the forward strand.
ATTCATTGGCCAATTTACTACATGAAGATGCTTCATAATGTTATCTCTACGCAGCTAATTGAGATAAATTGATTGGATGTTCAGCTTCTAATTGTTCCCTAACTAATTTTAGCCCAAGGTCGCTAAAATAGATCTAAATAGTGGAATATATCACTTTGAGATTAATAATGGGGAACTTTTAGTGTCAAAATCCGAAGTAATGACTGCTTAAACGATGGTTTTTGTGACTTCCAATTTCAAAATTGAATATTTCCTTAGCTGTGACACTTAAACTCTCAAGTGGAACAGAATCAAAATGGCGACAGTAAGTATTTACTTTAATTAATAGTTGTCCCAAATTGTGTCTGATCCAAATTCGGGTTTCTAGAAATCCCCTTCTAACCCGCGTACCCGTGTGTCATCCGCCAAGAGGTGGGGGAGCAGCGCAAAGCCAATTTCCTCTCAAACCCAGCCCTCTAGACCAACGACACAAGAACCACAGGACCAGGGTTCAATTGTGAGTTTCGAATGTCTCTATTATTTCTATAAAATTTCTAAAATTTAATCGAATTTCGTGCGAAAACAGATGATATTCATTTGATATTTTGCAAACTAAAGTCTTGTGGATTTCGAGAATTCAACTTTTGGGTGCTGCGAAGCTTGCGAACACTTGCCTGAACCATGGATATACCAATGATGCTTTGAAGGTGAAACTTCAAGTTTAATCATGCAACCTCTGCAAGGAAAAAGCGGGGCATAAGTATTATTCAGCGGGATATACCCTAATCGGACAAAAGTATTTGAAATTCTTACTATTTTCCATCATAATTAGTTATAAAGTGGGTCTATTCATGAGTGAAATGTAATCAAACTGTTACAGATATTGTAATTTCGATTTCAAATTCATGTCTAATGGTAACTGGAGTGAAAAGTGGCACAAAGTGACATAGATTGATAATAATTCAACCTATGAATGAATAAGGCAATAGAAGGCTTCAAACCTGAGTAATTCGAATGTGTAGAATATGAATTTGAAATCGAAATTCCAGTCTGTCACAGTTTGATTACGCTTCTCTCCATGAATAGACCCACTTTATGAATAATTATGATGGAAAATAGTAAGGATTTCAAATACTTTTGTCCGGTTAGGGTAAGTATTATTTAGCGGGACATAGTAGTATTCAGCGGGACATAGTAGTATTCAGCGGGACATAGTATTATTTAGCGGGACATAGTAGTATTCAGCGGGACATAGTAGTATTCAGCGGGACATAGTAGTATTCAGCGGGACATAGTATTATTCAGCGGGACATAGTAGTATTCAGCGGGACATAGTATTATTTAGCGGGACATAGTATTATTCAGCGGGACATAGTATTATTCAGCGGGACATAGTAGTATTCAGCGGGACATAGTAGTATTCAGCGGGACATAGTATTATTCAGCGGGACATAAGAATATTTGTATTAGTCCTACACACTGAAAAGCGGGAAAAATCCTGGTCTTTGCGGGACATTACTTTCAAAATATGTCCGAAAAAGCGGGACAGTTGGCAGGTAACATGTTCCTAGAGTTGGTATTTGGTCTAAGACTGAGACTTAGTACTCTGGTATGCTAAATCTTTCTGGTGCCTTGCACTTTCAATTAATTTTCGTAACAAATATTTTGTTTGACTTGTTACTTCCAATTGTGATAAAATGTCTTGAATATTGATGCGAAATTTATCATTCCTGCGTTAATTCAATAATTACCTTTCGTTTATTCGTAATTGTCATTTGCGATTCGTTATCAAATATGATTTTGGTATTCTTGTTATACGTTAAAAGCATGTGTTGTCTGCCGTCATATCCATTAAATTTGTAGGGATAATATGTACTCCGAAATTTCTAGAAAATGGGATTACATTTAAGGAAATAACACATTTCCTCCAAAACTATTTGGACATCATTTTGATTGACGTCATCAATAATTCTAAAATGAAAAAGGAGGCCAATTCATTCAAAATCTACAATTCAAACTACTCAGTTTAGAAGCTTGCCATAGATTAACCTTTTCTAGAGCGTAGTTACTAACACCTGTGCCACCTTGTGCCACTTACAACTTGCCATAACCATAAAATATAATGGGAACAAGTGGAAGGTGGTACAAGTGATTTAATACCTGTTAGCCATAATTGATAAATAAAAAAATAGATATTTTAATACAAACGTCAAATCAGTATTTTCTATCTTTATTTCAATAAAATTTTTCAGCGGAATTTTTCGCATCACAGATATTTAGCTATGAACTGAGTTTCAACTTTCTTGTACGAGGAAATACAATTGCAGAACGAAATTAGTATTTTTTTATGTTTTATTTATTAATCACCCATTTTATAATCATTCCCTTGTTTCATTGTTTCACACAGTCAAATATTCTGATAGAATATTCGTCTAATCGTACATCAGCTGTACTTTGGTAAAATAGAATCTCGAATTATTTTTAGAAATTCCTAAAAATAGAATCTCCCTGTTTCTCTGAGTAACTACAGTTCTGTCACACAACAGTTACTGAGTATAGAATTTTACTGGAAATAAACGGGATTATTTAGATAAATTCAAAAGTCTGACATTTGACTGAGTATTATGACACATTCTGCAATGACTAGCAAATGAGTCGTCCTGCGGCGTCCACCATCCTCACAGAGGGGGTCGAGGTGCGAATCGAGCGGAGCAATGGCAGAGTCCATTTGGCGATGGTGAACAAAGTGAATTGGGACACCAGGTCAGTGGCTGTCGAGTGGCAGGAGAAGAATCAGGCCAAGGGAAAGGAAGTGGACATCGACGCGATTATCTCTCTCAACACGCAGATCTCCCTGCCACACGGACAAGTGGACGTCCACCCCCAGCAACCAGACACCACCACAGCTATGGAGCAAGAGAGCTTCGCACAGCCGGAGTCCATCAGCGCCGCTCTCTCGCAGGCCCGCGCCGCGAACTCGTCTCTGTTCCGGTCCGACCGCCAGCTCCGCAGCTCCAAGCAGCCGCCGCCGCCGCCCGTGCAGCCCGCCAGGTCCGAGAGCAACCTCTCCCTCCTCGCGCGCCCGCCGTCCAGCCGCGCCCAGCCCGGCCTGAACCGGTCCCTCATTCCGGTAGCGCCGGCTTCCTCCCACGGCCGCAGACAACCGTCTCCGATCTCGGAAATGGAATCCGCGCCTGCCGCCATCGCCCCGGCTGGAAGCCCTCCGGACAAAAAACGCGCCGGCTACAAACGCCGGTCGAATTGTGTCCGCGAAGTGGACCGGATTCAGCGGAACCGCGAGGAGCGCCGTGTGTCGCACGTGCAGAAGCGCACCGACCCGACACACCCACAGGGAGACCTGCAGCGGATGATCCGGGACTACCGCGGGAAGCTCGTCTTCAAGCCACTCGACCACAACGACCCCGCCACTCAGCACAGAATCAGCGTGTGTGTCCGCAAGCGGCCACTGAACACGAAGGAGTCACGCGCCCGCACGCTGGACGTGATCACGATTCCACACAGCAACCTCATGTACGTGCACGAGCCCAAGACGAAGGTGGACCTGGCCAAGTACCTCGACAACCATCCTTTCCGGTTCGATTACGCATTCGATGAGACTACGGACAACCGGACGGTGTACCGGTACACTGCCGCGCCGCTTGTGGAGAGCATTTTCGAGCGCGGAATGGCAACCTGTTTCGCTTACGGGCAAACTGGGTCTGGGAAGACTCACACTATGAGTGGTCAGTTTGGCGCCAACGGAGAGCAAGACCCCTCAAACGGGATCTACGCCCTGGCCACCCAAGACGTTTTCCGGCTCCTAGAGCAGAGGCAAGAGGACCTGATCCCGCTCTGCTCCTACTTCGAGATCTACAGCGGCAAACTCTACGACCTGCTCGACGGGCGCAAGCGTCTACAGATCCTGGAGGACGGGAAGCAACAGGTGCAGGTGGTTGGGCTGGAGGAAGTGGAGGTGTCATCTCCTGGGGAGGTCTTGAGACTGATCGCGCAGGGGAACACGCTCCGAACGAGCGGGAAAACCGCCGTAAACCAGCAGTCCTCGCGCTCCCACGCCGTCTTCCAGATTCTCCTCCGCAAACCGTCCGGGCGTCTGCACGGGAAGTTGTCCCTCATCGATTTGGCGGGCAACGAACGCGGGGCCGACACGGCGAACTCGGACAGACAGACCCGCATGGAAGGCGCCGAAATCAACAAAAGTCTTCTGGCGCTCAAGGAATGCATCCGCGCGTTAGGCCGCAAAGGCGCGCATTTGCCATTCCGCGCCAGCAAACTGACGCTGGTCCTGAAGGACTCCTTCATCGGCGACAACTCCCGGACCTGCATGATAGCCATGATCAGCCCGGGGCTCGGCTCCGTGGAGAACACCCTGAACACCCTGAGGTACGCCGACCGGGTGAAGGAACTGGTCCCGCTGGAAGGGGGGGCCCAGGTCGGACCGGCGGGCTATAGCAGCAAAGACGATCTGATCCAGACGCTCGAGGTGCAGAACAAGTCCTCTGAGGATGTAATCCACTTCCACGAGGCCATGCAGGATCTGGTGGACACGTACGACGAGTTCGTGAGTTTCAATACCAAGAATCTGCAAACCGAACAGGAATTCTCCAAACGGAAGGCTGAGCTCCATGAAGCGGCAGACAATCCGGACTACCTCGTGGACGAGTACGTCAGCTCGCTCTCTGAGATCTTAGACCGGCAGAGAGAGAACCTGAAAGAGCAACAAGAAATGCTTGAAATGTTCCGTGAAAGGTTGCACGCCGAAGAGACAGCGAGTAAGCGTGTCAAGCGCTTGCATATATAGAATTCTACAAATTCCTTACTCATTGTGTAGTGTACTGTGTGTGTACTCGTAGTATTGGTTGTAACATCTCACTTAGTATTTACTAATGTAACCGATTTGTGTCTAATTTTAGAAATAAATGGGTTTGCGCCACAACTCGAAACCCATTTCTTCATTCGGATAGCGTCCAATGAACAAACGGCAATTTAGAATGGAAAATAGTTTCAGGTTTAAATAGAAATGACCACAAAATTAAGTAATTTATCGTTCAAATAAAGTTTGTTTTTGGGTCAAAAGAATACTTTTAAAACACAAACTCGAGGTTCCACCCTAGCCAAGTTGTATTTTTAGAATATTTACATGATTTGATTGGCCAATAAACATCAATGACCACACAAACATTCAATTAGTCATCTTAACCTGTGAGTTCTCTGCTCTAGGTTATCCCACTAGACTGCAATATCTCTAGAATTTGAAAGTATTTATCAGGAGCATTTTTTTCGAACTCTCCTGTTGGATGTGAATTAAATTTATCACATTTTTTTGTGAGGATGAACCTATAATCCATTAAGGGGGTAGCAAGGCTGGATTCGGTTAACCGCCGTCAATCTCGGTTAATGGTTAAGGAAATCTTAGATCGGTTAGCCGATCTGCTTTATTTTCTAAATATTCACACTAATTTCTTTGTTTTTCGAAGGAGATTCAAGAATTTTACTTCTAAAAATTTGTAAATGTAATAGAATTCCTATTTTCCACAAAGTATATTTCGAGACCACTGAAAATTATCAATTTTTTTAATATCAGGTTAAAGCTTGGTCCAAAATCCATACTTCAACCAATTAATACTGGTATCGGTTAACCGGTTAACCGCCCTGGAGGAAACCAAAATAACTGAACCATAAAATCGGTTAACCAACCCCAGGACTGGGGGTAGTCAATTGGGTGTATACATTGAGAAATTTTTTCTCTACGGTATCCTGGAAGATAAAGGGTAGAGGTTAATTGGTCAGGAGGGTGTGAATATTTTCAGGGGAGAGGAGGAGGGCTAGATACTCTGTGTATGACTAATATCTAATTCTTTTTATTTGAACAAATATAAAAATGAAATACGAGTTTATAAAACTGTCGATGTGTCACAATAATTAATAAAGTAAAGTGATTATGATACAGACTGCATATATGACTTGAACGGTGACTTAGAGAGACAAAGTGCGCCAGAATCTATTTATAACTCTATAATGGTTGCTAACCTACTTTAACTGTAGAATGCCGAGCGTTTATATGGCTTCAGTGGCATAGAAAATGGCTGGGAGACACCGATATCGGGACAGTGTCCCCAGTTGGCATTCATTCTACGGTTAAAACTAAAATATTTCTCTTTTACCGATTCCACCTATAGGGACATGACCGACCTAAGAGCGGACTATCTCCCAAAGGAAGACCTCTGTCTTCAAATGTATATCTCAAAAAGACAATTGCTAAAGGGTAATGATTTGATAAAGTTTGCTTTATTTCGTAACATACCCGGGTAAACTGGGGCGACTTTGTCCCACAATAGTAATGTTAATAAAATATACTCTAACTTAGAAATACTGCGGTTTAAATATCTTTGGATATATTGGAGAGTTACATTCAACATATTTTCAATGTGATTACATTGATTCATAAGTTCGAGTATATTTTATTAAAATTGCTATTGTGGGACAAAGTCACCTCTTAGGGCCAAAGTCGCCCCAGTTTACGGTATTGCTAGTTGAAGTTTCTGAGTGGATACATTATCCGTGTTTAAGCATAGGCGCCCAATTGGGACACATTATCCCAACCATCGGTAAACCCATAGAAATTCCAAGCCACTTAAGACGACACTTATAATACTTCGAAGCCATTCGATATCTTCATCAGTCCACTGTCAAACTTATTTCTCGATTCTAGAAATTCAATTAAAACGACCATGGATTTTGCTAACTCATTTCCGGTTGTCATTTTGGGCGGGGAAACCTTAGAAGTGTGGGGTCTATGCTATAAATAGAATTGACCCCAAGTAGACGTCAGGTTAAGTTCCATAGTAATGAGTACGGTGAACAATCCCCTGCCTGAATAACATGGACGATCAGGTGAAGTGGCAGATTGGAATTAAATGGGTTACTAAGAATTGTGTCTAGCTGGGAGGCACAGGAGGTACCCACAGAGGAGTTGAGTCAAGAAGAACTGGACAAGCTGGTTGCGGATGAAGTGGAGAGTTTGAGAGAGAAGAAGAAAGCGCTGGAAGGAATGCTGACGTCACAGGGATTAGGCGCAAGCGACCAGGTGACTAATTCCGTAACAGATGTTCTATTATTAGAATTCGTCCAGCGCATTGATGTACCATAGCATTGAGGTAGCTAAAAATAGCACTTACGTTTCTATCAAATGAACAATTGAACTCTAGCAATTGATTGGCCAATAGTATAATCAATGCAATATTCTCAAAATTACCTCTTTTAAAAAAACTTTAAATTTAAAGTGGTTTAATCCATGCCACTAATTTCACACCTCTGCAGACGCTACATCCTGACTGGGTGAAAGGAGAGGTGATGATTCCTGACTTTCATTGTGCTCGATGCAGAGACCTTTTCTATGGACTCACAGACGAACCTTGCGAAGAAGAACTGGAAAGACTTAAAAGGTTACCACAAAAGTTCTGAAATTGTTTGTTGACATTTGTCGCCTCTCAAGTTTTACTTGTTTATGCCAAAGGTTGAGAATGAAAATGAATTCTGCATTTATATTTGGTGGAAAGATGTCATAACTATCAACCTTGCAAATCTGAGATTTGATGAAGGAACCTAGAAATGTACCAAATCTCTTTGAATGCAACATTTGCGAATCAATTAAAACTCAATTTGTTGTATAAGGTTGTTTGTTTGTTTGTTTGTTTGTTTATTTGTTTACACACCTGGACAAGTGACAGTTTCTAGGTTTTGAAGCGATTTTTCGCCTAAAAAAATGCACTTTTAGATTTGATCAATCAGCGTTGAGTATTTTTAGCGTATAATACACGGATTTTAGGAGAGTATAAATAAGAGAGATTTCAATGCATACTCATTATTGGAATTTAATTCCTTGAATGGTTAGTGTGCATCCCCACGATTACATAATCGTTATGTTTGTATTTATCAGAGCATAGGCAGCTCAATTCAGGGTATTATGCAGGGGAGAGCTGCATTTGTCCTAAAAGTGTGTTTTTTCTGAAGAAAGGGGTGTGTGTAGAGGCATTTTGGTCGGGGAATATATTGTAATGCTAGGATTTTGCTGTTTTTAGGAGTGATGTTTATTTGCAAACTGAAATTCGGACAAATGCGTACTACAAATTCGGACAAATGCATACTTCAAAATTCGGACAAATGCATGCGTCCCTTATACAGCCCTCCAGATACACTCCTAATCTCAAACCCATAAATTTTCATAGGCCTAAGTCGATAAATAACATAATATAAGGTAAATTGGGTATTATTCTGGATTTCACGCTCCTAAACACTTAAAATCATAGCCTAAAGGAGCGTCTCGCGCTCCTAGATAATTCCTTGGCAGCGACTATCATTGGATTAGCAGAGGCGCCAGGATGGCGCCTCATGCGTGCATGAGTGTTCTCCAGCCGCGCAGCAAGCTAGATGCACTTACCCTTTGGAGTAGACATAACGTAGGAGTGCAATGTTCAAGTATGTGAATTTAGCTGATCCTATCGACTTGGTGATAAGCCATGAGTATTACTTCACATGCATTTCAACTGCGTAGGGAGTCTCATCAGATTTAAGACATTTTGAAAGAGATAGGGACATTCCGAATACTTTTGAAGCAAGATTACATTTGTTTGTGGGGACAAAGTATGCAATAACATGGCACAATTTGATTAGTGCTGATCCTAATATATCAGATGTCCTATTGGCAGAGACATTCTTGAAAATCTACTGGAACGATTTTTACTAACTTGGAACAGAAATTCCTTAAGTACATTATTTGTACCCCGGGTATCGATTATTCATATTTCACACCTTGCCTCAAAACATGACAAATTGTCCTGACCAATGAAATTGCAGGGTTTTCTTTTACATTAAAATGGAATATAATTGGAAATGTGGATTGAACAGGACACAGTGGCGTAGCACTGACTCAAAAAGTGGTCCGGCTAAAAACATGTAAACCATGAGTGGACTCGGAATTTTGCTATATCATTTGTCCAATAAAAATAAAACGTAATATTATTCTGTGGATTCGTCGTAATGGATCCACTTCCACTGCTCAAACCACTTTACATTGAATGCTCTTTGCACAACATTAGTCAACCCAAAATAGCGTTTTGGGAAAATAAAAGTTTTTGGATGATGGGGCTCTTTAGGTAAAGGCGATGCCATGAGAGATATAATTCAGCTAGCAAACTTGATAAATAAGGTCAGACAAAAGATATACATACATTGGAATGCAAAAGCACAAACTTATAAGTCAGCGAATAGGAAAATTCATGGTCCGGCCAAAAACCGGACCCGCCGGACCGGCTAAAAAAGTGATCCGGCCAAAAACCGGACCTGCCACACCTACTCCTACGCCTATGAAGCATGCATCATTATGAAGACTCTAAACTCGAAATCTGATTGGCTGAATTGAAAATATAATACTTAACATTTATAGTTGCATATACGTATTATAATTATAAATTAATCATATTATATATATCACACCGTTGACATTATGTCTAAGCATGGCCTACTTAATATATATTAAGTAGGCCATGGGCTAAGATAGGGTATTTGTCTATATAGAATTTCACACTTCTCTAAATGAATATTTCTGAATGTTTAGTTACATTTCGCGTGTCTCTAAGCACTAACTGGAGTTGCAATATTTCGGTATGTCGACCGACATTTTAAAATTTATTCTGTCTCTATTCTAGAGAGGGATTGTGGGGTGGAGGAGAGAAGAATGAGGAAGAACTCTCTCCGAAGTCTCGCCGCCAGAGAGAGACCGGAACCAGAAGCCCGTTGCTGAAGAGAGGAGAAACCGGACGGACTGATTCAAGCCATGAAAAAAAAGGTTCGAGGATTTCTTCAAGCGTTGGATCGAGACACAAAGCCACTGGCAGGGTGGATGGTGGGACAGAAGGGACACATGGAGAGGGAAGGGGGATCAATAATGGCAGGACAAGGGGTACTAGGTCCAGCGAAGATACGCTAGCGGTAGATAGGAATGTTGACAGCGATATTTCAACCGCGCGGAAACTAAATTCATCTGGAAAAGGCAATGGAGAAGAGAGTGAGTTAGTACATGGAGATGTGTGTGATGGTGATTGCATGAAGGATACACATATAATGCAAGATGAAGGGAGGGAAAGGGGTAGTGACAAAATAAGAGATATCAGAACTAACTCGTCTTATGGTTCTAATTCCAATGGAGCAGGGGCGTATCTAGGGAAGAGTGGTGAGGTAGGTGGGTTTAAGGGTGATAAACTGGGGTCAGGAAAGGGAAAGAAAGATAGGAGAGTGAAATCTGACAGAGGTGTGAATGGTTCTGACACTGTGTCGGATTCAGAAAGTAGTGGCGAGGAAACGAGTGGCACGTCTGGTCGGAAGAAAAGATCCCACAGGAGGCGTGAAAAAGTGGAGGAGGGTGAAATTGGGGGAGTGTTAGATGGCACGGACGGAGACGGGGTGGGAGTGTCTATAAATAGAAACAGAGCGAGGAATGGAGTGAGTAAAGATGGCGCAAATGTGTCAGAAAGTGTCGCGCTGGGAGCAGACACAATTTCAGAAGAGCAGTTGCGGGCTGAAGGGAGTGAAGCTAGCAAGAGAGCGGAGGAGGATAGGAACAGAGAGATGAGTGGTGGGTTCTCTCACAGGGATGTGTCGAGTGAGTGGGAGAGAGTGGCGTCGAGGGATAGGAAAGTGTCTCACAACGTGGCAGAGGGCGTGGATGGGGGGGACAGAGACAACCATATAGAGAGGAGGGGTGTCCTTGCTTCAGCTGGTCCCTATAGACAGACAGAGGGGACAGAAAGAGATCTCCGTTCCCCTTCCCAGATTCTGTCCGGCCTCCTGAACAAACGTCCCTCCACCGCGAATGCAAGTCTACATTCACAGTTCGGTTTTGCGGTGTCGAATCCTTACACTTTCTCCTATTACAATTCGTAAATTCCACTCTCCACTTAGCATCACCAAGGACTAGATTGACTGATTTGCACCTCTCACTTCTATACTTTCTATTCTATTTTTATATTTCTTACTGCATGTGATATAATTAGTATTTATATGCGGTGTATGTGAGTATTTCTAGAAGATTCTAAATTTAGCACTATGGTTTGGTCCATAAGTTCTATTTAATTACATTGTTTATACAATGGAGTCTCCCAAAGCGGACAACTCCTCTACAACGGACAAACCTCCGTGGAATGTATATACTTCTGTAATAGTTAAGCACTCTTCGAGAAGTGGACATCTCTCTAACGGACATGAATGTCCCCAATGTGTCCGTTATTCGGAAACTCGACTTGTTTATTTTCAATTTTATTTGCTTTAATAACTCATCCTTTTAGTCTCACAAATGGAAGACGTTAAGTATGAATGTACCAGGGATACGTTCAACGAGAATAAGGTCTTACACTCATAAATTCGTTAAGGGAATCGATTCTAGATTTGTTTACTTTCAATTGTAAACAAGAATTCTAATACACAAGCTTCTGCTGACTACGAACGATTGAATTAAAACGAATTAGAAACATTTTTCAATCAAATTTACTCAATAATTAATCTGACCTATCTAGCTAAGGAGGTATATTAGCATCTATAAATAGAATCATCAGCTGATGGAGCAAGCATATCTAAGTACCGAGCAAGTAGTTAGGGGTGTTATACGGACGAATTCCGATCTTCCTCCTCCGCATCGAAGAGAGTAGCGCGAGAAGAAGCCAAGTCCCGCTTTTCATCGACAGGAACTGTCCTCATCCTAGAAATGGTCTGTTTCATCTGTTCGAGAGCAGTTTGCTGCTGAGTCAGCAATATCTTCACTTCTGTCAGTTTGTCGAAATTATCTATAAATAGAATTCAATGAATTCTAAGCGACAGAGGAACACTTCAATTCATTATTTTAAAACCAAACGAAAGTACCAATATTTCAAAATAGAATTTTCGTTTCTGACAACTGGATACAGTTATCTACTTTCAAGCTAACTTCCTTCACACACTGGGATTCATTCCATGTTTCTACTCCCTTAATTCTCAAATTCACACCTCTCTACCCTATAAATAGCTACCTTCTTGATACTCCTTCCATTGGTTGCTTTTCATCACGATCTCTCCGAGGTAGCCGTATTTGCCCAGAGTTGTCCCCAGCCCTCTCCCCAGGATCTTGACAACGAACTTGAGTCGATAGTATGAGACGATTCTCTGGGACTTCGCTTTCGCAGCTGAATAGGTGTCAGTGACCTAGAGGTGTTAAGTGGTTAAGTGGCGTTAGAACCCTTTTTGGAGATAAGAACTAACAGCTAATGAGGATTTGAAGTGGTTTAATTGGTCTCCATGGCAACAGGTTAAGTATTTAAAAGTTTCCTGAGATAATATACAACAAATTATTCCATTAGTTGTGATACGTGAATGCCTAGCAACGTACCTGTGCAATAAATATGTTCAGGAGCACGACGATAACGAGAGTGAGAGTGACTAGATAAATAGTACAGTCCAGCCAGTTTAGACGGTTGAACAAGAAATTCCCATCCAACACATTCTCTCCTTGCAATAGCAACCGCATGAACAAAAGGAATGCCCAGTAGAGCTCGTTGTACTGGCCAAGTCCTTCATCGCCTGTGATCTCTAGGATTGTCATGTTGGACTTTGGTAGGTTGGGACCGAATGGCGCCCTGATGGCGATGAAGAACGCCTCCGCGCCTACTAGGATTATGGTCCCAGAGACCAACACGAATTTGGGCACATCTTTGATTATGATTAGCGTGATGGTGTGGACGTAGGTACCGAAGCCTGGCAGGAGACGCAGGACTTTAATGAAACGTAGGAAGTGGATCACAACCGCCAAAGCACCGAACACCCACTGGAAGGAAATGTCAGCCAATCTCATTGGTAGGATCAGGAAGAGGAGAAGTAGCCCGATAATATCGAAATAGTTGTATGGGTCCTTTATATATATCCCAACCACTTCCTTCGCGATCGTCGCTATTGAGTTTTCGACGTCTCGATTTTTCTCGGCGGATTTTACCAATATTTTTTGATAAACTTGTCTCGATTCGCCGACAACTTCAAATATTTCCAGCAGCACTGAAAGAACCCAGAACACTGCCACCACGATTTCGAAAATGGCCCTGATTATGTCCCCAGTGGTCGAGTAGATGAGTGGATGAGTTGTCACAGCCGCCGTAGTCAAGATGTAGAACAGACAAAATAAGAAAACGATGAAATACAGGATTTCCACCCAGAGGTAGTAGTTCCCTACCCTGCTCATCTTCTTATCCACAACAACACGAACGGTTGGATGGTATGCTAGATCGTGATCTTCTGTTTCACCTAACATCTGTAGTGCCACGCCTCCAATCGAACTGAATTCTTTGTCCAAAGGTGTGTTGCCATGCGAGTCATTCTCAAGATAGAAGGAGCGGACTATCACTAAAAACAAACTAGACTAAACACCATCCATGGTCCATGGTGTGTGTAACCATTCCTTTCAGATATTAAAGTAACAGAACGGGGACGTTGCATTAGTTCGAATTTTGATGTTGTCATTAGTTCGAATGAATTTTCAAGGTACTGTCATTGAGTGGCATTTTGGAAGAAATATTTATGAGAACTGAGGGGAAAGCAGATTTACTTTAGAGAATAGTAGAAAATTGAGGATGAAAAGGCATTTCTGAACGAAGGGGGTAGCTGAGTGCTATTATAGAGAGCTATTTATAAGAACTGAGGGAAAAGCAGCATTTTCTGCTGAGAATATGAGAAATTGGAGAAACTTTTAACAATTGTATTAGATGAAATTCGTACCTCAAAAGTATGTTGTTAACTTCGGTGTTAGCAACACTACTAAATGACAACATCAAAATTCGAACTAATGCATGCGCTTCAACAGAACCAAACTCACCTTTTCTTGCTTTCAGCGTTGGGATTCTGTTGAGCAGACATATGATCGACTTCTTCAGATGGAGCTTATTGTACTTTCTCAGTAAATTATGCAGCTGTTTCAGGGCATTAGATTCTGACTCCTCTTTCAGCATTCCTGACAACACTTGGTCAAACACCTGTTCGTCTTGGATGGTGGTCTCGTTTACTTCCAGAGCATAGTCCAGTGCGTTCTTGCCCTGTTTGTCCCGAGTGAAGATAGAAGCTCCAGACTCAATCAGCACCTAAACGCACTCATTCTTATCCATGGTTCAATTCTATGTTTCACGTACTGAGTTCCAACGTTGATTCTTAAGATATCACCATGACAACGCATCCATTGTTGTATTTAATTAAAACTCAGCAATGTACTTTATTTCGCTAAGTCATTTTGGGCGGGAAAACCTTAGAAATGTGGGGTCCATGCTATAAATAGAATGGACCCCAGGTTAATCTCAATTAGCACCGGAATAGATTCTATTTATAGTAACGCACCGTGCAAAATAACCCAGAAATGTGTTAGAAACGCTTTGATTATCAACGAAATTCAATTCAACGTACGTTGCATCCTACTGAACCTGACAGTATAATCATACCATATATGGTATGATGTAGAGATGTGCGCTTAATAAGAGAACAGAGTTAGACTCACTTTGATTGTGTTGGAGAATCCGTTTCTGGTTGCCGCGATCAAAGGTGTTTCTCCTGTGATGTCAGTCTCCTCGATGTTCTCTCCTGCGGACACGAGCACTGGCACGATGGTACTCCACCCCTCCTCTGCCGCCGTGAACAGTGCAGTCCTCCCTACACGACATACCAGCTGAGTTCCATAGCAACCACTTCGGGCTTATGGAATGTTTATAGCAACATATGGAATCTTAATATTGATCTTTTGAGCTGAGCAGTCAGAATTTTGAAAGTTAGAATTTTATCGATTGCCACAGATTGGAATCGTTTTTTAGTTGCTATACACAAGCAACAAAGCTGCATTCAAATGCAAGGAAATAGAACTGTTCTATTTCCTTGCAGCATATTGCATTGTGTATGGTGACATTAGAATCTATGTGTTGCCTAAAAACCGGACCAATTTTCAAATTATTCTGGACTAAAAGTCCGGAATCGAACTATTCCCTACTAAACCCATTCAAGCCACCCACTAGTTGTGTCTTCTCTAAATTGCGACAACTTCAAATTCTAACCAATGCAGCGTCCCTAAATCTATTCACTGAATAGCCAATCAGATTCCCGGGATCTTTCTCACCTCTTTTGTCCTTCCAATGCAAAGCGTTTCCTCCCTTCACCAAACTATGCACGATCTCCAGTGGCACCCCATTGGCCACCGCCACGTGGAGGCAGGTCAAGCCATCTGCGTTCTGAATCTCCGGGCGGGCGCCATACTTCAGCAGCAGTGTCACGGCACCAGGATGGCCTAGAGGGTTCAACTATAAATAGAATGGTTGTACTATAAATAGAAGGTTGTACTATAAATAGAATGGCTGTTCTATAAATAGCCAATTCTTATCATCACCATTGGCAGCGGCTAGATGGAGCGGCGTGTTGTGCACTACTATCACGCCCTCGTAGTCGTTGTAGATCTTGGTCTGGATGTTGACGTCGAGGTCTGGGTATTCCAGGAGTAGGTTCAGCTGATCGTTCCTTCCCTCCTCGGCGGCCTGATGGATCGGGGTGCTCCAGCTCGAGAGGATACTACTCATGTCTCGGACGTCGAAAGCGGACATTTTTATTGAGCGGGCATTGCTCATAACACTGGAGACACTCTCCAGACTTTCGTGGTGTGGCGGTTTCTGTCCAAGGCGATACGGCGTGTAAGGTTGCTCTGACATCTAAAAACAGCCTTCATTAAACTCCTGTCTTGAATCAGTGGAGATTAGCTGTACTTGAAAATGTTTCTAATCAGAACCAATGTGTATCCCACATCATTGAGTTAGCTATTGCAATAGTATTAAACCTATCCTCGTTGTAAGATTTATAAATGTGACAGAAAGCCAGATAATTGATTGGCTGCCAAGAGTCAATCAAACGCTGATTGGCCAAGTATGAAAGTGCCATTTTGAAAATGTTCAAAAATCGCTTTGAAACCTAAAAATTGTCACTCAATTTTCACCATACCAACCAATCAGATTTCAAGTTTAGGGAATCATTGTGTGATCCCTATTAGTCAATAAAATCAAAGCCAAGTGTAATGTTATATCCATGGATTCTGATTGGTTTTAACCCTTAAATGGCGCTAGATTTTTGTTAACTCATTTCCGGTTAAGTCATTTTGGGCGGGGAAACCTTAGAAGTGTGGGTGGGGTCTTTGCTATAAATAGAAATGGCCCCAGGTAATTTAAGGGTTATTAATACGTTTTGACACCTTTTGTGAAAATGTGTGAAAATTTATCAGAATTTGGACTTCCGGTTCAAATATCCACCATATACGGAATATTTGGCCCAAATTTGGTCCAATATAATTTCCAGGAGCGAGCAGACATACCCGATCATGACATAAGACATCTCCATACTAGGAGCTGCACTAAAACCAACATGGCTAACAAAGCAGATTCTCTTTGTATAGAATTAACATTGTTCTTGCACGTGGGGCAGTGTATAGTAAAGTGACTTTAAAATTGCACAATGCACAAAAGTTTACGTTCAAATTATCACATACAGGCTCTAATGCATCATTGTGTTCCTCTGAATAGGATCTGATTTCCTATACGAGCACATTCCTAATGGTTTCCATGTATTCAGTTATTAAGAGATGTAATTAAGGTTTGAATGCCCTCATTTACATTCCAATGGAACTTTCTTGTAGCTATTGTACAGATTTAAAATGTATTCCCAAAGCTTTCTCTGCAAAATCAAAATCACCTCAATTAAGTCATAATTGTGGGCATTGATAACCACTTGTTTACGGAGTGGCATCGAATCTAGAAATTGATTGGTCAGCACTTCTGATGCTATTCATATCACCGAATTTATTATTTTATAATTGCAATGTTATTGAACCATGAAACACTCAGATGTCACTAATGGTTGGGAATGTTGAGTGCTTGTTCTATTTTAATCAGAGAATTTCAACCCTAATTTCTCTAGATCTATCATTGTCTATTTATATCCAATCGAGAGTTCGCTAATTCTGTCCAAATAAGATAGATTTTTAAAACTCACTCTTTTCAAGTGTTTCCTTTTCTTCTCTTCCTCCTTCTCATGATCGAGGTGCAGCTTTATCTTGGGATGATGGTGGGGGTGGGGAGGAAACGGACTCGCTGGTCCGCTGTAAGGAACATTTTCTGATCCGGGATTAATGAAGAGACCCTCTTTGTCTTTAAAAAATTCCTTTTCTCTTTCATGTCGAGCCATACTGTTCCTCCTAAAAAATTTAACGAATTATTCTTTTGGAGTATGAGTTGTATTTTTGTTGATGAAAAAATATAAATCTTATTTTATTTAGCTTTTGTTGATTTGTGAGTGATTTTTCAAACCTAAAAATACTGAAATTTAATTGCTCATCTTCCAACTGTTAAAATAATTTAGTGTATAATTCTATTGGGCGATTTATTGCAGATTATCTATGCAGCTGTGAGCCTAAAATAGATTAACATTCTAAAAATAACTTACAAAATATATCTGTTGTCTTATTTCCGTAATATCAACTAATTTTAAAATTAGAATTATACCTATATATATATATATATATATATATATATATACGTGATTATACTTTTCACGAATTAAGTTCTTTACAAAACAATCAAAACGTATTCCAAAGTTTAATAGAAGCATTGAATTAGTACAGAATCGTTAAAAGACGGAATAAACTGAATGAATTAAGCAATCAAGATTCATATTCAAACCATTCTTACAGGATTTCTATCCTTTTTAGTTAGAAAATAATAACCAAATACAGTGGATGCCGGTTATAAGAACACCGTTGGGAACTGCATAGAATGTTCTTATAACCGGCATAAATTATGTGGGGTATATGTCAACCATTTCCTAGTAGAATGTTCTTATAACCGGTGTTCTTATATCCGTAATCTACTGTACTGATATTTGGTTCAGCGAATAGTCTAGTTTTCAAACTTCGTAAAATTAATATTGCGAGTTAACTAAAAATAGAAATCTGGACTGGAATTAGTAGCAAACGCATCCATGGTTTGAAACCGGATAAAAAGTCAATTACGCAGGTAAATATGAACTAACCATCCTATAATATGAACTCACCATCCTATAATGTGTGTATTTTGGAGGTGGTTTCACTTGTATTGACATTGAACTACAAAACAAAGTAAAATCAAAACAAATAAAATTTCAGATAATGTTACAAACTCCACTTTCTTACCTCAAAATAAACCGTAATAGAATAATTAACATCGCCAAATGTATCGAGAGAGTTAGCCAATCAGCGATGTCGTGAGAACACCCATGAAAACAGGATCACACCATGGATATTTCAAGCTAATATTAAAATACGTAAATCGCTTAAACTGACTGGGGCAAACTTTCATTCTTGTAACAATTGTCACAACAGAAAACTGCCTGAGATATCGCAGAGAGAGGAACGCAATAGTAATACAGTGCTAGATACAAAATGGGTGCAATTTGCCTATTTCAGTATTAATGCATTATTAAGACATGAAATCAGATAATTCCAATGTGTCTAGTTGGTTGCTAAGTCTCAGTCAAGATCAGAGAAGTAAGGAGCCTCGTTCTTACGGCAGTCACTCCTGAGGGCAGAAGGCAAGGGGCTGAAGAATGGATGCTGGATAGCTTCACTGGCGCTGAGACGTTTGTCGGGGAGATACTCCAACAATCTGGCCACCAGATCGAAGAGCAAATCCTCCTCGTGCGATTTCCCCATCTGATACCGCTTCAGATTGTAGCAGTGCTCCCTCACGTACTTCCCTTCACTCGATCTGTCGTCCCACTCAACACGACCCCGGTAGAAGTATTTCTCCTTGCGAGTCGACTCAATCATTCTGCGAGGAAATGGACCAAGGATGCGTTCCATCATGGCGAGGTGTTCTCTGTTGTCGTGGGTTTGGAAGAGAGTATGGCCGCGATACAGTTCGAAGATGATCGTACCTATGCTCCACATGTCGCATGGGTGGGACCACCCAAGCTCCAGCAACACCTTTGAAAGACAAACATTATGATCTATTAATAGCTTCAATCTTTTTATTAGCATATTTTGTTGTAAAAAGAGAATTTTGTCCTATAAAGTTTTATAATTAAACCAACGGTTGAATTTCAGAGATTGTAGCTAAATTTAGAAGTGGAACACGAAATATATTTAGTTTAAAGTGGGCCATCATTATTATATATTATTAATGTATACAAAAGAAGTGGCAGAGTTAAACGGTCCACTTACCTCAGGCCCACGATAGTGTCGCGTGGACACAATGGTGCTATGGTGCTCCTCATCATGAGTTGCAGACCCGAAGTCTATAAGTTTGATGTTAGTGCTTTTGAGGATGTTAACTGTCCGCTTACTCCGCTTACTGAACCGCTCAAGACAATCCGAACTCTCGAACATAACATTCTCGGGTTTCAGGTCTGTGTGAGTGAATCGCTGTTCGTGTAAGAACTTCACGGATTTTATCAGTTGGAACGAAATCTCGCGGACCTGTTCAAGTGGGTAAGGTTCATAGTCGTTGTCTTTCAAGAAATCGAAGACACTCAGTCCTAGCAACTCAAACACGATACAAATATGTCCGTTGTGGTCGAACCAGTCTAGCATTCGTACACAGAGTCTCTTTCCCTCGGCGCTGGATTTAGAGATGGACTCCAAAATCCGGATTTCGATCTTGGCCGAGTAGCGGTACTTGTCCACGTTCTTGATTATCTTCACGGCTGATTTATCTCCGTTGTATTTGTGTCGACAGTGTGCCACTTTTCCAAACGTCCCTTCACCGAGTGTCCCGATTATGATGTACCTCGACCCCAGGATGTCCCCCGGGTGGTATATCAAGTGTCCCTCCTTGTCGTCTTGGGTGGGCCCTTCCACCTTCTGGGATCGCTGTTTCCGCTTTCTCCGATCGCCGCCACTCTTTTCTCGCTGTCTGGAGCGCTCGATTGTGTCGCTGTGTCGCTTCTGTCTGCGGTGGCGGTGGCTGCTGCCAGTGGTTTCGCGGTAGGTGGTGTGCGGGCTTTGGTGCTGTGTCGAGGTTTTCCGGTGGCTCCAGTGCTGATTCTCCGGACTGTGTGATCGCCCGCTCCGACTTCGAGATCGGAATTCGGGGTAGGAGGGAGGACAGACCTTGTCTCTGTTCTCTCGGAAGAAATGCGTTCGGAAATCGCTTCTTCCTGGCCCTTCCATCTCATGTGCACTCAAGAGCTAACTCATCACAAATAAATTTGATAATTATGATAGAACCCTCCCTTTTTCTAGGGCCTATAGATTTTCATTTGTGCCCCCTAGATTTTAGAACCACACGACACCACTGGAAACGTTTGAGAGAACAGCATATACCACTCTAACACTCCCATTCTGAGTAAGTTCACTACCCTGATATATTAATATATAGATGTATAGGGTGAGCAGAATATTTCGGCCCAAAACCGGATTGTATTCCTCCCTAAAATCACTCGATTCTCTCATTTATATTAATGAACCGTTCCTTGTGACGTAATCCTATCAGTCATAACTGATCACGCCTAAAGGAACGATAGCACGTGTCAATTGATTATGCGCACTGGGCTTTTTAATATATGCATTGTGTGATCTAAATATATCTAATTACACGGAGGAATGTGTATACAAAGATAACAGTGACTAGTTTAGAAACTTGTGATTACATTTCTCAGGCAATTTACATATATGACAGACATACCTAATTTACGGAATGGAACGGAACGGAACCATTCTGTTCTGTTCCGTTCCATTCCGTAAATTAGGTAAGTCACTCTTGGATTCGTTTCAAGGGCAACCCTCATTGCTTCTTGAAACGTTTCGAGATGGTTTGTTTTTAAAAATACAGTCAGGGTCGCAATTTATGAACCCGCTTAATATGAACATTCGTTTATTATGAACTAACCTCCTGGTCCCAATTTCAGTTTTTAGATAGTATTTGTATTGAATGAAGTTCGCTTAATATGAAGTATCTCTTTTATGAGCAGATTTTTTGAGTAAAATAATTTCGTAAAACTCAGTTGAAAGCTTTGTTTTCTCCAAAACAATCGATCGATTAATCGATACAATTGTGCAATTTTAAAACAAGTTTTTCAAATTGCTGAGAAATTGTCCAAAATTAGTATTTCCAATCTTGTGCAAATTACGCCAACTTTCAGCTGAAAAAATTAATTTTAAAACTTTGTACTTCTGTTGTTACATTTAAACTCATTAGGGTGACATGAGCACTTTGACCAAAAAATGTTTTTCTGAGAAAGAAAATTGGACATTGTAGTCTTTCATTTAAAATCTACTCAGCACACTCAAATCATTTCCGCATTCCACTGTGTTATTATTCTGAGCATCCATTGTCCTCAGTATGAGTACGACATTCGAGTTTCTTCTTAGCTCCTAGGGTGTACATCCATTGAGATCCATATATATCTATAAATATAACTACTCACTTACTTATATTCACCAATCAACAAACTACCTATACACACTTTGAAATTCTTTTATTTTTCGTTTTTCAATTGTTACTGTCGTGAACCGTTCGTTTATTTTACTCTAATGATGGACCCCAATGCAACTCAGAGAATCATTCATTCTTTACAAAACGAGAGAGCTAAGCTTCTTGCAGGAATGGACGCTAATCCCTACAAAAGGTTTGCAGTAGTTTAGAATTAGAATATTTAATCACTTCATTTTATTGAAATGGAAATATGTTTATTTTTGTTTACTTGATTTTTATAACTATAATCGCCCTTCTTTCTGAGAAATTGTGGTTTAGCAATCCGATCATTCTAGCTCCATATGTTATAACCTAGCACTAACCGCATCAGTAATGGAATGTTGACAATTATAACATGAATATGTTTGCATGGAAATATTTCTAATAGGCCTAATTCTTTCTCTTTGAAAACCAGACATAACACTTCATGTGAGTGGTTCTTGCCCAAGAAATTTTGCAAAATCATGTGTGCTTAATTATATCCGGAATTCTACAAGTCATTCCTGTTCCGTAGCATCATGTCTCTGCAGAATGATGATTTCGAATAATTAATTTCAAATTTCAGGATCGTTTCCCTAAATGAAATTCGATAAAAGCCGATATGTCACATCTAATTACTTACTCGAACTTTTAAGTATTCAATTGTCTGCCCTTAATCACCACTTCCTAAGTCTTTTTTTAATTAATACAATCCAATGCTATATCAATAAAGTTTTCAAATTCCTTCAGGCTCTTGATAATTGAGCAATTATGACCTCGACCAGATAATTAGTTTACTTGACTGTATCGATTTAGGATTGATTTCTAGCTAATTCCATTGGTCATTTGTGAGAACCTTTCCCACTTTTAATTGTGACACAGATGGAATTAACCATAAACTGAGTTTCCTCTATATATAATATAATAATTTTTCTGATGACTGGGGAAACTTAAGCATAAACTGTGTTATAATCCTGGGTGGTGTTCTAAAAAGTCACACTATTGTTCAATTACTGTTTTACCCATGTTTGGTGGCTCGTGGCTCTAGAATGCTATCATGAGTCTGCTGCTCTGATTAAAATATGTTAATGATTTCACTGTCTCATTATTCAGATATTTAGAAATTGATATAGGTTTATATTGCATATACCTGGATTACTTAAAACCTCCATAATATATACATTCCGGAAGTTCACCATTCCCCGAGACCAGAGTATTATACAGCCTTCCAGAGATACCCATAAATTTTAATACGTCTAAATATATAAATAACATTATAATGTCGGTAAATTGTGAATACAGTGAAGATTGGATATAACGACAACTCGCAAATAGCGACCATTTTTCCTTGCCCAGAGCGAAATCCTAAGCTTATATTGTGTGTGTGACCCTAAGATCGGATATAGTGACAGGTCGCAAATAACGACATTTTTCTCTTGCCCGATGGTATGTCGTTATATCCAATCTTCACTGTATCAAATTTTCACGCTCCTAAACACTTTCGGGCTTAAAATCATTGGCAAGGACGTTTTGCGCTCCTAGATAATCCCTTTCCCTTTCCCTGTTCCAGCCAATTAGCCATGGAAGTACAAATGGAAGTGTATAATTCGACAGTTTTTTCGTTTCTCAACTGCAGTTTCTGCTGTAATTCATTAGAATAATACGCATTTTCTTTGAAATATTATCGTTAATTGACCAATTAAAACAGTTACAATCTACCCCTTAATCACATTTTCCAATTTACATCATCATGTTTTCCTCATGTTTCAGACATTCCATCCATATCATAGCAACCAACCAGTACGTCAGGTGGAGCGATGTGCAAGTGAATTACAGCTGTGTACACAAGCATTATTTAGAACCAAATTTACCCGATACCTTGTTCCTACCACTGAACATGTTGTCAGATGGCAAATGATGATTCAATTCATGCAGTGTAACCCAACTAACTTATCCTACCAGTCCGTTCTACACTCAATTACAAGATTATATATTTTGCAATCAATGCTAGTTTTCTGTGGAAATAGGTCAGAGTTGTTACCGAGATATTATCAAGAAAATCTGTTCATGAATTCTATCGTCTGCCCAAATTTCTTGTTCAACCTTTTTGGTTGTTGTTAACAGGTGCCTACTAGCTCCCAGGTACAAGGTTACGTCGGCGTATTCAAGATTATGATGGCCTCTTGTAACTACGCCCACAGGTTAAATCACTTAAAATTCTTAGAAACGATCACCATTCTTTGCTATAACGATTAGTTAGAGTTTAAAAAGGTTGAATTATAATCTTTTCTGACAATAACAAATTGGTATTAACTAATTTAATATATTTTTAGAATGGCTTGAGGCATCACTCAATCGTTTTATGTCGCTATGCATATTATTGCTATTGTAATAGCCACTAATGTCAACCTTCAATGACAGCTCTATGACATGATGTTTTTATATAATATAATTCTTCATTAATCAGAAACTGTTCAATCATTAGGGATTCTCTCTTTATGTTTTATCTCAACTGACCTCATGAGCATTTAGTTACAGCATTCAAGTTGTCTGGTGTCCATATACGAATTGAAATCGACTGAAATTACAATTCACAAGTAGTCGAGATAAATCTGTGCAAATTAGCCAATCAAACGTGAGGATCAGACAGCAATATTCTGCATTGGAAATGATGAGAAATTATTTAAACACTTTATTTATGTATACATGTGAGCTATATCCAGAAAATCACATCCATGCGTAACATATCTGACACTTTTCCAAGCAAAGTTGATTTTGTTACCTGTGTCTGTGTTCTAAACTTTCAATTAAGTTCTAAACTTTCAATTAAGTCTGGTCAAAAGACAATTACGTTTTCAACTTTTCATTACTTCGTTATCACCGTCTCTGCCACTGAAGAAATTACATGCATTCCTATAGCCACATGCAGACTCTAATCTAATTCCGCGCCCGATCATGATGATTAAACTACAAATACGTTGTCAATACTATACACGATGTTTTACAGTGTAATAGTATTAGAAGTTTACAGTGTAACGTATTGAAGTATAAATAGAGATCACATTATCTCATGGCTGTTTTGTGTTTTAGGCAAGAGTATGAACTCGAGTTGAGTCAGATAGAAGAAAACATTCGTCAACTACACTTCTCAATCCCTGGATTCAACTCTCCACACAGAACAAACAATTGTAAGTTGAGATAATAAATTATGATTACTTCACATGAATAATTACATGATTGGACAAAGATGTTCAAACTGAGATATGAGTGAGAGCGGGGGAGTTAATCCTATCTACTTAAGTATCAAATTTAGACCAATTTACACGTATAACGATATCATCGAGCACTTCAGTTAATAGAGCTGGAATTGCAAATGGAATTCTCGGTTCTTTTAAAACACACTATTTTACTCGCCGCCCACTATGCATTAACGCTCCTACGTTTAATTATTGATAAGGAAATGAGGAGAGAGAAGAGGGATTAATGGTTTTAAAAGCACAAGTAGGTATTGCTATTTACTTATTGCATGTATTACCTTTGCTTACTTTCCAAGGCTACAAAAATTGCCCCCACTGCAATCACCAAATTAACACTTTATTGTTCAAATTAACACAATTATAAACAGCTTTGCTCATTAGCGAATCCACTTAGCAGCAATTTAAGTTCAATTGAGATATAATGTGTTAACCATTCCGTACTTTCCCACTCATTGGTACAGACGTATTTTGGGGAATTTTGTATTATGATCGAGTGATCTAGGTTTATCCATCCATCAGTCTCAATTGAAACTTTGATATTTTGAAATTAACCAGAGATTTCACAATGTAGTCTGTACAGAGCTTGTGGTAATGTCTCTACACAATAGCAGTACTAGAATACTCTGACTTTAGGGAAAAAAATTATACTTGAAGATGTCAGCTGGCTCTTGTGTTAGGAACTGGTATTGTTATGGTTACAACAAGAATGTTTGTGGGCTTGTTGAGCCTACTAAGTCTTCTATTTAAAAAGAAATTCTTCCATTTTCAGCTGGACTAAGTTCAGCTCGTTTAGGAGATATCACTTTTGACCGAGATATCTACTATTAATAGGACGATTTTTTCACCAAAAAATGTTTACTATCCTTGCATTTACAAATATGTATTATCTTTAAATAAAGATCTGATTATTTCAATTCTGGTGAGATGTTATTTCTCAATAAAAGCCAGCCTAAAACTCGATTACTGAGTAGAAGTCTCTAAAACTTATCTTCGAATGGGAGATACATCGTACTTCTCTGCCTGCTACGATTAATTCCATTCACTATCACTGAATTGAACAAAACGGCTTCACGTTTCATTCGAGATTGAGCTGATAATTGAATTTGACACATGGAGATACCATTGCTCTTATATCTTAACTTAATTTAGTTTGAATATAACTCTTTAGAATATTTAAAGAATCCATTCTGAGGATTTTCCGTCATGATAATGATAATAATCACAACAGAAACAGTTCGTTCAATACCTTGTTGGAATTTGTTTTAAATTTGTTAAGGGATGGAATTAGAAATATACTTGAGACCTGGAAGTAACTTGAAATAGCGTTTCTAAATTTAGACACATATTGAGTACTCTGCATTAACCTAGTATAGGATGTAAAATAACCGTTGACGAATGAAATTAGACTTTTTTTGCGCCAGTGATTAGCAAGGCAATTCGACACCAGAAGTTGCGCATTAAAAACTAGGTTTCAGACACTTTCACTTTGCTCTTAAACGTTCCCCATAAACATGACCTCTTATGCATAAACATGACCTATAATGATCTTTGCAAATTCTAGAGATTATAAATTCAACATTTTGTAAGTTATATCATAGTTTATCATATAATAGCACCATCTGGAGTAATGGACAAGTTCCAAACCAATCAACCTTCGCACGATTCCGGTATTGTCACGAGGATAGGCAGTCCTGGTTTTGAGGACGATGACTCGAGCACAGAGAGTGGCTCAATGATGTATAGATGGGAGCAAGCTCAGCAAGGCGCCTGCGAAACCACCTACCCGACACATAGAGGTAAACTTTACACAACAAACCACTTCTCATGTTTTTGCGCCACCACATTCCTGACTTCGATATCCAAATAGTGATTTGTCCGAATCCCATTAAGTGAACCCAAAACTGTCTCAAATAATCAAAATGCAATGAATTTGTTCAGAATTATATCACAGTCTGAAGTGCGCTGTGTAAGGATTCGCTGGCTGATTCAACTGAGCGCCATTGTAAAGCTGGGCTGTAATCATCCCTAGCTCTGCTAGAAATTCCCACCAGCACCCATCATCCTATTGGTTGTTTATATCCATTTATGTTAGCTGAACTAATCGGAATTCTTTCCATAGTTACTGAAATCGAGGCAAATATGTCGAGTGGGCAAGCAGATCGATTGAAAGCTACTTTGTTTCCTGAAAGTAATGGCGCCCAAGCGACACAAATCGACACGAAACCCACGAATGTTCAGCGACTCAGTGCGCCATCTCAGGACATAAAACAGTCACTCTGCAACCTTCTGAAGCACCAGGTTAGTTCATATTTGTTTATATTTACTGTTTATTCATATGTTGTGATAATCACTTGAATCAGCAATATAATTAAACTGTACATTAGCGCGTGTTTGTTCCTGGAAATTCTATTGGACCAAATCGCACCAAATTTGGACCATATATTCCTTATATGGTGGAGATTTGAACTTGGATCCAAATTCTGAAAATTTTCACACATTTTCACAAAAGGTGTCAAAATGTATGGCCAATCAGAATCCAGGGATTTAACATTACAGTTGGCTTTCATTTATTGATAATAGGGATTATACCTAACTCAATGCGTATAAATGAATTACAATGTCTCTCTAAACTTGAAATCTGATTGGTTGAAATGGAGAATTGTTTAAAACGCAATTAAGGATGTATATTATGCAAATGCCCTACGAGCCAATCACTTACTGGAGTTGCACTAACAATCTGTCGACTGACATCTTTTAATTAAGACTGAACAACTTTCTAACTAAAGGAATGTACTAGAATACATTTTAACCAATAAGTTTTCAACATAAAACTAATTTCAATTCCACACTGCATTAACACTGAAATTATTAGTAACTGTACAATCATGTGAAATACTATTCTACGATCCTTTCTAATTAAATTATGAAACTTGGAACCATAGTTAGTTCAAGGAACTGTAACTGCGGGCTGAAGTATAGTATTAGTAAGTGGATTCTGATTCTATTTGTTGACAACACAAATTATATGAAACCTCAAGTGATGAAATCTAAGCACCATCCATTTCTATGGCAAGTATTTATCTGGCCTTAAATCCCCTAAACCATAATCAGTATCCGTTTTCAAGTATTCGGATAACGATTTAGTTGTGCCAGTACTTTTTTTGCCTCTTTCGCGGAATATAACCTCAAATAAACCGGTTTATGTCATACTAAGAGTGCCACATGTGTGTTTTCTGATTGACAATGGCAGGGGTGAACTCTCCCATAGTTATCCCGAACTTTTCAAGCCATTAACTGGTGCGTTTGAGGTTTCAGTGAGTTACAAGTGTTCCAAATTTGCTCCATTCTTCTGCGTAACATTATCAGTTTTTTAAAGCTGCAATTAGGCAATGTGTCACCCGTGTTAATGATGATGTGTCTGTTTTCCACTTTCCTAAACCAATTTCCTCAAAAGCTTTTCATTTTCATCGCCTATGCAACAAAAAGCCTACTAATCAACAAACACACATTCCTATCTACACATATCGTATCGAATACATCTCTAGGAATGATGATCACTTGGTGAATACTTGCGAATTGCTCTACTGTGAGAATATCTATTCAACCTCTAATGAGCAATCACGTCTTTTATATTCAATAGTTTAATCAATTATTCTGGTTTGCAACATCACCGTTTATGAGTTTCAAATTGAGCCATCTGGCTTAGCTAAAGGAAATGAACTGATTGGTTTATTCATTACTTTTTTGCTCCCTTTAGTCGGACACAGAAGTCACGAGTCGAGTTATTCCTGAGCTGCTACGAGTACTGCAACACTCAGATAGAGATATCATTGAAAAAGCGGCATCGGTAATTTCCATAATGCTTCTAGAACAATAATATCGACAATTTGATTGGTTAATTTAGCTCATTTACATTCTTTTGGCAAAAGAGATAATCAAAATCTATAATTTTTGATTACAATAGCCTTTGATTTTAAGGATGTATGCTATATAAAAAGTTTTTGAATGACTACTCTAATGATCAGTTTTTTGAATATGTTAGTGCACTCATTTTCAACGTGTTCTACGTGCTTAGTGGGTAATCATGCTGGTTGTAGGTTGTGGACAGCTTAGCTAAGAAGGATGCGTCGAGGCAAGCAATACTCTCGTGTCCTAAGCTCATTGTTTCCTTGATTAACGCCGTCGGAACCAATGTCAATGATGAAACAGCCAAGCTAGCTGCTAACACCCTATCAACGCTCTCCTCAAAGCCTCAAGGCCGTAGATTGATCCACTCGTGCGACGGAATCGGGTTCTTGGTATGTTAATATTTATATATATCTCAATGCAGTAGCAATTTAAACCTGACACATGATTGGACAGAATTTCTTGACACCTTCCTGTGATAGATAGGTGTGTAAATATTGCAGAATATAAACGCTTAATTTATTGGTGTGAGCTAACAATTGCATAAGGATACACAACATTCCTTCAATACACCTGCCCACATTCCATGATATCACTCTAATAAGTAAGAAGTATTCCAATAATCCTGTGATATTTGCATATTAATTGTCCATCCTCTCTTGTCTCATTAATATACCATGCTACTGTTAATCTAATTAAGACGAATTTCATTTTAAATATTTTGGAAAGTTTGTAATAACTTATAGCTATAGGTAGACTTATATATTTTTCCATTTTAGCTCTCCTTACTGAAATCTGAAGGAGAATACATTGTAATGTTTGCAATCACTTGTCTACACAACATCTTCATGTGTCAAAATGACTCTGCTACTTACAAAGAAACTTTCAGGAGTAAAGGTAAGAATCCGATATTTCAAAGTATTGAAAGCAAACATCGAAATTCGATCGTAGTAGATTCATGTCTCTAATGATCCATTGTAACCAGGTGGTGTTCAGCATCTTGTACGACTCCTTAACGGAAACAGAGTCAAGCTATTAGCCATCATTACAGACTGCTTACACCTGCTTGCTTGCAATAACTCTGAAACTAAGCTCACTATATACGACTACAATGGACCAGTGCTGCTAGTGAAGATGCTAACTGAGAATACGTATGAAAAGCTACTATGGACTATAGGGCGACTATTAAGGATTTTGGTTCTCTGTCCAAGCAACAAACATGCGATTGTGCAGGTAAGAATCTTAATGTTTCGCAGCTGTTATTCTTAATGATTCGTGTGCCATTTTATTCTATTCTATCCAATCCAAGGCAGGAGGGTTACCAGCTCTCTCTAAGCACCTGAACAACAGCAGTCCCCGAATAGCCCAGACATACTTGCGCAGTTTGCTGACTCTCTCTGACATCGCAAGGCCTGAGGTATACTTAGTTACACTTTCGTATTCGCATTTGTGCTTGAATGTTATTCTGAGTTCTGTTAGGATAATCTCGAGCCGATGACTTTGATGCTACTCAATCTATTGCAAGGGAAATGCGACGTTAACATGATGACATCTGCAGCTGGCATTCTCTCAAACATAACTTGTAACAACCCACAAAATAAGGTCAGATATTCTGATACAAACTAACACCTTAAATTGCCCCATAATCAGTTTTAACAAAAATTGTCAACGTGGAAATGTATCATCTTAAAAACGTAAACAACCATGCTTCTCAGCCAATGACTAATTCCATGAAGGAAAGTTTGTAAGTGCCACAATCATAATTCCTCGCAACAAGATACCAGAATGAGTTGAATGGGCGTGGAAACATTGTGCAATCTTACGTCATAGTTTGCACTCGTGAGAAATGATGCAATCTGTATAAGTGCAATACAATACTTGATTTGGAGTGGCAATAATTGAGGTGGTATTATATTCATAAATGTGACTCTAGAAGTTCAACAGATATTTATATTCTAAATTTAAACTGTGGTGTCTTAGGCTGCGATATGCGACCACAACGGAATCCAAGTGTTGATCAGCATTGTCACCTGCTACACCCAGAAGACAGATGTCAACATCAACACCGCTCAGCACAACGAACTCCTGGAGGGGATCATTTGCACCCTCCGCCACGTGACCTCTCGACACCAGAGGGCAGAGTTCGCTCAGAATGAAGTGAGACTGCAGAAGGGATTGGAGCTGGTCTTACAGCTGTTCCTCACAACGACACATTGGACACTTATCAAGGTAGAATTGAGTAATAAAAGTGGCACAGTGGCAGTCCTTTAAGGGAATCTAGGGTTTCTGAGTCAATTTGTGTCCCAATCAATCGCTTTTATGTGGAAAAAGTGGTCAAACCTGTGTCCCCCGAAGTTAAATATAGATTTCTAAGTACCACTTCATCTGTCCATATCCACTTCACACCTATCCTGAATGAGAGAATTACAGATGTCTCCATTTCTAGGCTTGTCTGGGGCTACTCCGAAATCTTTCTCTCAGTTCCACGAACAGATCTGAGCTGAGAAGACTGTCTGTCATTCCTCAGCTGATCGAGCTACTCCGGCGGTCACTCGACATTCTCAAAAAAACAGCTGATGAGATCAACTACGAGGTAAACAAATTCTATTTTTAGGACAGCTTGTTGTTGTTTGTTATTTATTGTTGACGTGTTTACAGCATCAAGATGGCGTGAATATGGAAGACGTGTTAGTGCTAGTCCTGAGTACTGTGGAGATATTGTCACGGGATGCGATCAACAGACACATGATAGGGAAACAGGACATTATTCCCCTACTAGTGGCAGTGAGTTACCATTCTAACATTCCACTCTAGCATTGGCGTTGACAGGACGAATTGTAGAGGAGAGGCATATTGACACCTAATGCGTACTTTCAAAACCTTGCTACTTACCTAAATTGCAAAAAAACTAATTTTTGAAGGGAATAATGTTCAAATTCGTAGTTTTGCACTAAAGCATCTTTGGAGACTTTTTTTTGCCTAAAGCTCAAAAATTTTAAATTCAAATTAACAAAATTTCCAACTCAAATCCTTGCTATCACCACAGTTACCCATTCTAACCATTCCACCCCATGCTAAGACCCCAGCATTCTACCTCACCCATTCTCTCCATCTAGCTCCTCTATTCTGAGCGGAATCGTTTGATCGAGCACTGTGCTGGCTGTCTTTGCGAGCTGGCTCAAGATGTCTACAACATTCAGGTGATGGAGAGAGAGAACTGTGCAGAAGCAATGAACAAGCTAATGCACCAAACTCAGGACGAAACCATAGTGGCGTATGCTGCCATGACTCTACACAGACTCAACGAGCATAGGACCATGGATACTCATAAAATGATGAGTGAAGAAATGCTGTCCGGACTCATGCCCATGATCCCGCCCGGTCCAGGCAACGTCACTCCGGTGAGGCCCAGTTCACACCTTATCCTAGTGACGAATCTGCTCCATTGTTATGCATGTTCCTCTTAGGTAGGAGATTTGGATTATTACCCAATGGCAGAAGATCCGAACTTTTATTTCTACAACCCAGACCAACAAGCATATCTGCAAACCCCCCAAGACCACCAGATGGACAATGGACACTGCATTCAGATCCATGTAAGATTCTATAATTAGACACATTCCTGACACCTTTCAAAGTGTTAATATTATCCTGGTTTGTGCCACTTTAGCCAAATTCTCACGCGATGACTCCGTCCATGCCACCGAACCACTCATTCCAAGACCCTCGTCTCCACCCTCCTCCCTACTTCACCGACAAACCCGACTACTACGACATAGCCAATCAGCAGATACAGGTGAGAGCTAAGCCATTCTCAGCCATATTGCGACACATACCGACACATGAGAAAGTCAATTGTTCGACTTATCTCATAAAACATTTTAGAATCCTTAATACTCGCGCAATCGACCAAGATTTTGCAAATCGTTTCTATTCAGGTCATCTGAGGAATTCATAAAATTTGTGGTTTACTATAGTCAGGTGTTTATTATGAGTCATCAGATAACAAAAAAGTCCATAATAGAGAGAATTCATATTAAGCAAATCGAGTTAATACTAATTCTATGTAAATACTAACATTGGACAGAACATTAGTTAAAACAAACAAATGTCCATAATAATAAGCGGATTCAAGAAAGTGACCCTGACTATAAATAGAATGGATCAAAATAAAAGTGTCTGCCTACGTCACGACACAACCTGATTAATCATATACCAGAATGATCCATCCAGCCACTTAACACCTCTGCTCTAGGTAC
Organism: Aphrocallistes beatrix; assembly: GCA_963281255.1. NCBI lineage: Eukaryota > Metazoa > Porifera > Hexactinellida > Sceptrulophora > Aphrocallistidae > Aphrocallistes > Aphrocallistes beatrix. Next base: position 4,636,577 of record OY725497.1, read on the forward strand.
CCACACACCAGCAAGAGGCATACTTCCCTCAAGAACTCGGCTACGGTTACAACTCCATGCTGGACTATGCACCTCAAACAATGCGAGAATTCTACCCCACACACCACGATGTTTCACAGCCTATTTTTAGACATTTTTAAACACTCAATTATTAATGTTATTTTTCATTTCTTTCTTTTTGAGTAACATGTACACATATACAATTGTTTATTTAAAAGTTCTATACAACAGACATCTTTTATCTTCACCCAAAGGGACAATAGAAAGGAAGGGTTAGTAAATATTCCTAGACACACAACTACACAGGTATTTGGATGCTATTATGACCTTATAAGGAAGGTGTGAAAACACTATAAACCCAAACCATAACGTACACTATCAGCCCAACTATGAAAATATGATAGAATAGTATAATTTGACAGCTGTGGAAAGGTGTGAAGATTCCCAAACTTTATCCCAGCTGTATCTCCACCATATAAGGATATAATGGATATTAGTGCGAATTTATACACAGACACTACACACCATTCATCCCATAATACATCCTAATACTACTTGTATGAACTAAAATGATCTGAACTTTCAAAGATGCGATTTGTATGTCCGACATTTCAAGGATCTCAGCGATTTCTGGGATCAGAGATTTAATTCCCCGACTAAGAGTTTGAAACAGAATTAGACTCACAAAAGTATTTAATTCAAAAGTCAATAACAACACAAATAGACAATGTTAAGTCAATAGAGTTCTAATAGAGATGGAATGGGGGCATAGGAATGTCTGAGACAAGAAGATCAGCACAGGAAGTCACGAAATGTTTGTCTAGAAAATAAACAACAAATAAACATCAATAAAAAAATCAATTTCGCTTACAAATTATTCCGAATAAACAGAAGCGGACGTGTTAAAATAACCCAAATGAGAATACCGTATTTATCTGAATAAACGCCGGGGTTAGATGAGATGCGAAAATTTTAAGGTTGGTCAACCATTTGTTATGGCTAGTTGTATTTATGAATACTCTTAGCGATTTGAGTAATGAGACTGGGAATCGTTTATCTCATTCAAATGTGACTGTTTTCAACTGATATGACGCCATAAACATTGTGCTCGAGGGTTTTTGAGGACGAAAAAAATTACCACCGGGGCGCTTATTCGGAGAAAGACGTTATGTGGCAAATGCAGCTAAAGTGCAGTGAAGTTCTCCGAATAGAAAGCCGCATTCTAACTAGGAATTCAACTGAAATAGGAAAATTAGCAACAAATAATAAGCAAACTTAACTGCACTCAGTGAACCATGGATAAAAGAACTCAACATTAGAAGTGTATACTTCCAATGAGAAATTAGGAGCAAATATTTCAATAAACAAAAACAGCTGTCTTAAGATATTATCGAATCAAAATGTTTTACGATTTTAACCAATCAAAAAATAGAATTGATTTTAGAGAAAAACAGATTTGAATAGCATACTCAACAATTTCTATGTTAATGAAAATCAAAAATTGCAAATATATTGGTCAATCTAGATCAGGGCTTCCCAATTAGAAGTGAGGAGCGCCACAACATGGCAATCTCCTAAATGATCAATTTTGATTTAGAATGAAAATACAATCCTGGTTCCTTAACAAAGTATTAATGAGGTCAGTAGATTACATATACTTGCTACCTTTTTATTTTTCTTGAGGAAAATAAAAGGTAGTAAGTAAATTTCCCGGACACCTTGATGAACTGGACATGGTTAAATTAAGAAAATTCTGATTCTGAAATGGTAAAATATTTCTGCAAATCGCTTGATGCACACTTGTCTCGATCTTATATTACATGACCAATCATTTCTACTTCTCACGCCAACTAAATCCAGGCAAAAATTAAGTAGCAAGTAAACGGTTGGCAAAAAAAGTCAGTTCTGGAATCCCTGGTAGATTCGATATTTTGTTAAGGTAGACTTATAAGAGCAACTCCAAGGAACCACGCGGATACTAATCCTGTACTGTTGAGTATATTATGTGTGGCGGTTTCAGGGAATTTAATTTAGGGCCAACTTAAATTCGACTGTTCTATAATTAGAAGACCAGCGTTAATACAGAATCCAGTTTTTGGATTGGAGTGTCCTGAAACGAGCGAAGCGGGCAAATAAAGTGGTCTTGGCGGTCTACACTTCATAAAATTTTCGAATTTCAAATAGAAGACGCGCTAAAATATCGATAGAGCTATCCTAACCATCTAAGGAGCAATAATTTCGATCTCATTTATCTCATTTTGGCGCATAAAAATCAAGACGAAAGATAGAAAGCAACTTTAAAGCTAAATTTGGATAGAAGGGGCATGGGCCTCCTACCGCAACCGATTATGGTATTTAGAATTTTAAATAAATAGTAGATTACGCGCCACATTGAATGGTCGCTCGCAGCCATTTAGGAAGCCCTGTTCTGATGTTAAATCTTGTTTAAAGCCAGTTTCATAATTTTTACAAAAACATTTGTCACTTCCTTCAATCAAGAATTTGGTGTAGCTAGCTCTGCCACTAATTCACATTTTATAGTTCCATATTGTAACACTTCTGTGACGTTCATCTATTCCAGTGTCGCTCTATTAGAATGAATGCAAAGTACAGTTAGGGAGAGGTGTGAAGTGGTGAGTGTCTCAGGAGTGGAACAGAAACTCAGTTTAGTGTACAGTTGATTGTGAAACTGAAACGAATGATTAAGCTAGTCAATAGTTAGTGTTGTGAAGTGGGATTACGAACTGACACCAGTTACATATTCTAAATTTAACTTATTATTACCTAAAAGAGGAGATGCTGTATAGCATACTGATCAGCTGTTAGCTTGAGGAGTTCGATAGGTTCAGTTTCTGGTTGAGAGAGTCCAGTTTCTTGTTCGGAGAGTCCAGTTTCTGGTTGAGAGAGTCCAGTTTCTGGTTGAGAGAGTCCAGTTTCTGGTTGAGAGAGTCCAGTTTCTGGTTGAGAGAGTCCAGTTTCTGGTTCAGAGAGTCCAGTTTCTGGTTCAGAGAGTTCAGTTTCTGGTTCAGAGAGTTCAGTTTCTGGTTCGGAGAGTCCAGTCACCTCCAGGAACTTCAGCTGTGTGAGGGTAGGAATCAGGTTTCTGAGAGGTTGACAGGAATTGGAGCTCAGTTCACAGTTCCATACGCGCAAATATCTAATGGTAGGATGGAAGAGAAGACCTCTACACAGAATCAACATTCCTGAGTCAGATAGGGAGACAAAGGAGAAATACAAACATAGTAAAGAGGTGAGACTGTGAAGTGTCGAGCACCAGAGAGTGACGTCATCACAACTTATATGAGCATTTCGTAGTTCCAACTGTACTAAGTTAGTACAGAACTGCAAACAACGGAGAAATCCATCTAAACTGCTGAATCCAATATTCCCTAAATACCATAATTCCAATACTCTGATTGAGTGACTGTTTGAGTGCAGCAGCTGTAGCAGACTGTCTGAGAGGTTGACACGAGTAAACTGTTTTCTTATACATAGGCAGGAGAGAGTAGAGAGGTGTGTTATGTGAGGTAGAATAGAGTAGCCATCATCCCATGTTATTTCTCTGAGGTTAGAGAGTGTAGGCAGCAGAGAGAACAGCTGTTGATGGTATTCAGTGGAAATGTCATAGATGTGTAATCCATTGATGTGTGTGGCAGAGGAAAGAGCTGAAAATAGAACTTCACCTTCAGAGGTGTTACTGTGCCTATATACTAAGTTCTGACAAGTTGATATCTGATCGGTCAGCAGACTGTGAGTGTCAGGAGGGAATTCATTCTTATATAAACTCAGGCCTGATAGAATCTGATTGGTTGAGGAGGAGAATAAGGCTTTAACTGTTTCAGTTTCAGTTAGATTACTACCGAACAGGTTTAAACTTAGCTTAGTGTTAGACAGCTGAGTGCGTTGGATTGCATTTGCATAAGGGAGAACTTCTGTGTTAGATTTCCTGTATAATCCCAAAGCTACACAATCCACAGAGCACTGTTCAACGGACTCTAATAGATGGAAGAGTTGTTCCGGAGTGACGTAATCAGAATCCACATAAATGAGGTGGATGTGGTTTAGAAGTGGCAGGGATTCGAGGAGACAGAGCCACTCGTTGGGAGTCACTGCACTCTCAATGTACAGACAGAATGATCTAGGCAGGAAACGTATGCACGCGTTGAAATATTTCGGAATGGATTCAGAGTTCGATTCACGTAGCATGGCGTTCAGTTGGAGAAACTTTTCTGTGAATTCATTCCAGACTGTGTATTTGAATAAATCATAACTTCCAAACCTGAGCTGGATAAATTCAGGAAGTTGGGAGATGGGAACAGTGCGAGGTGTCACGTGTTTGTAGAGGAGATAAAACACATTCATTGACTGGTCGGACAACAGTCCACACAGGAACCTCACCACCATGCGGAACTGGGAGAACACGTCGTTCGTATGCACAATAAACCTCACGGACATACACTGGTCGTGCCATTTCGTGCTACGAAGCCAGATGGCACCAATGAACTCTTGGACGGTCAGATGAGCGAAGGACCACACCTTCGTGAAGTGACCCATCTTCTCCTCTCTCACATATTCGTGCACGAGACCCAGACAGTGGCTAGCCATTTTCACACTTCCAATTTGCAGTGGAACCTTTTTGTCGGAGATCATCTCCCTCATGGCCACGCCCTGGTACGCGATATAACCGATCTCGTGCAGACATTCCACAACGCCGCTATCCAGCTCACAGATTTCGTTCACTTGCGTTAGTTCTTCGAATCCCATTCGGTCCAGCTGTCGCCGTATCAGGTACAGAATCAGCTCGTAGTAGAGTTGTGTCAGTGTGTGGATGCGAGCTCCGTCTTCACTTTTCAGCAGGGCAGCGAACAGGGACGCGTTCACTGGAATCAGAGACAGCTGTTTCATCTCGTCGTAACGATCGAGGAGACCAGTGCACCGATCGAACAGGGAAGTGTCCTCAAATTGTTTCTCGAAGTACAGGTCTCTCTGTTCAGGAGAGAACCCCAACACCTGGAAGAAGGTGGAGATGAGGAGGTGGTGCGAAGTTGACACATCTGTCCAGGCGCCAGGCCTGCTGGTCAGTAGGATGAAGGACCGTGTCAGAGTCTGTCTGGTCAGGAGGAGGAAGAGGAGAGTTTTGTTGAAGGGGACATCTTTAGTGAACTCGTCCAGACTGTCAATAATGAGTAACAGTCCCTCTCCGTCTGTCTCTGTGATGTGCTTCGCCAGTTGTGTCGTCCAACTGGGACCGACTGGTAGACCGAGGCAAAGCCATTGACAAATGAATTCGGAGGTAATCGGGAAACCTTTGTCCACTCGTGAAGACTCCATCTCGTGCCATTCTTGATTCCGGCAGGGGATGCACAGAGAGTAGGAGAATGCGGATACTTCGTTATTCCCGAATCTGAGTGCGGTGCGGTTGCAAAGGAATGTTTTCCCGCAACCGGGGTTTCCGATGAAACACCATATTTGTGGCTTGGACGGGTCACAGGATTTAAGTTCGTCAGTGAAGTTTATCGGAGTAACTTTAACTTCTTTATTCGCAATTTTTCTCAGATATTCAATTTCGTTGTACGTCGTCTCATCTTCCAGTTTCACTCTTCTCGGTTTCTGCTTGAGTATTGTCAGATCGACGTACACCTTCTCTAGGCTGACAGCCGTATCACTCCCTAACATCTGTTTCACGTCCCTGAATTGGGTTTCTAGGTGGATTTTCACTAAAGTTTCCCATTCGACAATTTGCTTTCCAATCCGAGTCAATTCTTTCTTGAATTTGGAAGTGAATTCTTGCTCTTCCATAGTTTCAAAGGTTGCTTTGTACGGTTGGAGTCTTTGTACAAGTTCGTTCAGTTTGAGGCTGTTCAGTAGTTGAGTTAAACTGGACAAGTCTTTTCGAATCAAATTGTTTGTAACCAAAAGTTGCATCGTAGTTTCAAAGCGAACTTCCTCACTGGTTTTTCCTTTGTAGTGCTCGATGTGCAGCATTTTCAAGTTTAGGATCGATATTCCATTCTGTAGCGTTTCAATGAAGCTTTTGATGGTTAATGGTTCTGTGGTTAGAGTCACAGGAGAATTAGAGCACAGCCATTTGATATTGAGAGCGATAGGAACTAAGTCTGGTCGTACGGAGTTAAGGCATTTGTAGAAACTGAATGGGTTGAATTCTGTCCATCCTCTCAACGCAAACAGAAAGTCTGTGGCATCACATTCCCAATGGCAGAAACCTTCTGGTACTGACAGAGCATTGAACAGTTTCTTGACGTCTTCTCTGCTCAGTCTCTCTATCAATTCTTTCAGGTTAGACACACCAGACATTCTCTGTAGAAAAAATAATTAAATATAATAATTGTAGATTCAAAATACATCGCATGGTCAATAAAAAATAGTAAACAAAAGTACATCTTAAGTAAAAATATAGTTAGCAAATAATCAGTAAAATATTTTACGATCAGTACCAATGGTCAGTGTCTATTGTCAGTTTATATCGTTGGTCCCTATGGGTAGCCTCTATGATCAGTACCAATGGTCAGTGTCTATTGTCAGTTTATATCGTTGGTCCCTATGGGTAGCCTCTATGATCAGTACCAATGGTCAGTGTCTATTGTCAGTTTACATCGTTGGTCCCTATGGGTAGCCTCTATGATCAGTGCCAATGGTCAGTGTCTATAGTCAGTTTATATCGTTGGTCCCTATGGGTAGCCTCTATGATCAGTGCCAATGGTCAGTGTCTATTGTCAGTTTATATCGTCGGTCCCTATGGGTAGCCTCTATGATCAGTGCCAATGGTCAGTGTCTATAGTCAGTTTATATCGTTGGTCCCTATGGGTAGCCTCTATGATCAGTGCCAATGGTCAGTGTCTATAGTCAGTTTATATCGTCGGTCCCTATGGGTAGCCTCTATGATCAGTGCCAATGGTCAGTGTCTATAGTCAGTTTATATCGTTGGTCCCTATGGGTAGCCTCTATGATCAGTCAACTGCTAACAGTTGTCACTAATAATGTATGATCCTTAGATATGATAAAGTGGTATGTACTAATTATGTCAGATTTAAGTGTTTTAACAGATTTAGGTTCGGGAGAGGTTCTGAAAAGTCGACCCAGTTTCCAACTCTAGATAAACTTCCAGTTATATTTCAAAATCATATATAACAGGGCATGCCCTATATAATAGCTGACTTTAGAACGAATTAGTGCGGATAATTATAACAGTAGACCCTCGTTGATACGAACACGGATATGAACAGATATTTTATCTCCAACGGAGGAAAATACATACCGTATTGCTTCGAATAAGCGCCCGGGCGCTTATTTATTTCGTGCACCCTTTAGACCCGGCGCTTATTCGAACCGGCGCTTATTCAAGCCCCGGCGCTTATTCAGGGAAATACGGTATATTAAATTATTAATACGAATACCGGATTATACGAACAAATTTTTACCATTGCCTGGTGTTAGTATTAACGAAGTTCCACTGTATTATGAAATTTAAACATTCTTAATACTCTATTTATAGAAATAAATCCTTAACTCACTTGTAGTGTGAAAATCTTGAAGTAATTCTGTCTTCAAAGTAGCGTTTGTATATTTGATATTTGTAGTTTTGATTATAGTTATTTCTGTATTCCACTAACTACAGCTATTTATATACTCTCTCTATAACACACACTATCCACTCGAGTGGATTGAGCCTTGTTAAGTTGAATATTAATGTGGTTATTCGAGTGCCACCTCTTCTACGAAGCATTTGATGATAACGTGGTGATGGCACAGTTGTGTCGTGTGGTTGTTTACTAGCATCCACAAGATCAACTCATCCAAACGCCACTAATCTTACATCATATGATTTGTAAGTAGAACTATCTTACAACAAAATATTGAACTAAAGTGCAGTAAACAACAACACAACATGTTATTGATGAGTACAGAGGATCTGTCTAAGAGTCATTTTAGCAACAAGGTTCAGTAGATAATTAACCAATCAAATTGTATCGTTTGATATTTGGTAAACAGAATCAAGATAACCAAGTTGGCAGATGAGAAACGAGTTTCTAGTTGGAGTCAGTGGTGTAGTGAGGAGGGTAGACAGGTGGACTTCATTCTCACACCTCAAATAATGTGTCACATAAGGACACTGAGTTATTTCGCATCCTAAGCAACAAAAAAACAGACAAAAATACTGTAATGGAGTTACTATGACAACAAACAATGTTTACAGAGACTTAGCGCAAAATACGATGGACAAACAAAATAAGATAGACGGGGACGTCTCAGGGATTTTCGTCTAAGGGTGCAAACCACAAAACAATTCTGATGGAAGACAGAACACCACTGGCGGGGTATCTCAGTGGGTTTAGGGGCTTTCCTCCTCGAAGTTAACAGTAAAGAGAAATCGCTCTTAGCAACTCGGGTTTTTCTCACAAAACAGTTACTAATAAGGAATGTTAATACAAATCTACACTTAAAACGTGGAAATTGAGACAAATGTTAGTTTCATTATGAATTTGAGAAACATGTCTCAGATTCCTCAAATTTGGATAAATAATGAGATTTCATAAAATTTGGCTATTAAATCTTGATGGGAGTACGAAACACTATAAATAGAAATAATTTTACCAGGAGGGGTATTGCCCTATTGGAGCCATTGAGTATGGCGAATTTCACTGAAATAATTGCTAAGAACTTACACTCTATTATGAGGATCTTTCATATAATTTGCTTGGACAAAATAGTAACAGCATGTAAGGGGGAAAGGAATTTCGGGAAGGGTCAGGTATATCTACCTCCAACTGAGTTGGAAGGGTTTATTCAGCATAACTTAAGTGAGTTTTTGTCTCCATGGAATCAAGTATCAATCAAAACAAACATGGAGTAGTGTCTGTCAAGTATTGGAAACCCACACGACACTATCTCTATGCCACACGACACTATCTCTATGCCACAGGAGAATCAACAATGTTTCCACATTGTAAACTCAGATAAGAATTTAATGTTATTAATTAAGAGATGGTAAGCGAGACTGATTTCTATTTTTAGGTCTCGTGAATTCCAGGTGACTCCGCTTAATCGGGACACTTTGGTCCCGGATACTTTGTCCCCATTAAGTGGAGTTCCCAATTAACCGATGAAATTTAGTCTTAGCTTCTATGTATGGGGACAATTCCGTTCCTGGTGACTTGTCCTGATTAAGCGGAGTTGACTGTATTTTAGTTCAAAAAATGGCACAATTTTTTTTTTTTTCAGATATCTTTGTTTGGAATACGAGGGTCACTCAGTATGTTTTGAGCCTGGAGTAGTTGCTTCCGTTTGATTTTGTTGAAAATTTCTAGGATTATTCACCTACCTATTATTATCTTTGACTTTGAGTTTGATTTCAATCGGACAAGTTTGTAAAATATTGTGATGAAGAAATTGTTCTATGAAAACACAACCACAAGTGTTGAATTGGAATATCTTGGAACATTTATTTAAGTTTTGCAAACGAAATTTAAATATGATAATCATAGAATCCCCCCGGATTGTGAATATATCGCATCATTGATAATATTGAATTGTCAAAAGTTTGTTCCTAACTATCATTTTTCTATAAAGAGAATAAAGAAAATTCCATAGGAAATGGCTTGCAAATGTGTCGGAGTCCACAAGGACACTCCATTATATGTGGCATAATATTTTAGAAACTTGTCCAATCTAACTCAAAGCCAAAGATACAAGTAATAATAGGTAGATGAATAATCCTAGGAATTTTAACGCAATCAAATGGAAGCAACTACTCCAGGCTCAAAACTTATCGAGTGACTCGTGCCACCTCTTCTACGAAGCAATTGATGATAACGTGGTGATGGCACTAGTTGTGTCGTGTGGTTGTTTACTAGCATCCACAAGATCAACTCATCCAAACGCCACTAATCTTACATCATATGATTTGTAAGTAGAACTATCTTACAACAAAATATTGAACTAAAGTGCAGTAAACAACAACACAACATGTTATTGATGAGTACAGAGGATCTGTCTAAGAGTCATTTTAGCAACAAGGTTCAGTAGATAATTAACCAATCAAATTGTATCGTTTGATATTTGGTAAACAGAATCAAGATAACCAAGTTGGCAGATGAGAAACGAGTTTCTAGTTGGAAGTCAGTGGATGCTTACCATTGACACATAATACGTACTTTCAAACTTTACCACTTACCAATTCTTCAATCATTTCAAACAAACAAAATCTTAATAAGACAACACAAATTAAAATGTGAAAAGCAATGCACAAAGCGTCGTTGAGTTTACAGGAATTCTTTCACTTAAAATTCTTGAGACTGTTCAGTAGTGCTTGGCTATTTTTAGGGTTGAAAAGAATATTCCAATATTTGCTCTTGTAATGAGTAAGAATTCATACATTCGAGCTGATATTTGTATATATTTAGGTACTGAGAAGATGTGTGAATTTAAGTACAGTAGAACCTGTATATAACGGCCACCCAAGGGACTGGACAAAATTGGCCGTTATACACAGGTGATTGTCTTAATCCCCAAAAGGCATCAACGTAGTACAATAAATATCTAGTTTTCAGAAATCCATTACTTGAAGTAATTACATGAAACTTGTTTATCGTTTGTAACAGGTCCTGTAATAAACACATAAAAAGGTGAAAAGGTGATGGCCGTTATACACAGTTTTAGGATCAGTAAGGGACTACAAACGGGTGGCCGCTGGCCGCGTTGAGCAGGTGACCGCTATACACAGGTTCAATATTATGGAATTTCGGACGGGACTGTTCATTGGTGACCGCTATAGACAGATGGCCGTTATATAGAGTGGCCATTATAGCAGGTTCGACTGTATCCTAAAATAGATTTCTTAAGAATAGTACATGGTTCAAATTATATAATTCTAAATAATGGACACATTCCATTGGTGGCATAACAGCCACCACACTGATTTTAGTGGCGTATCGCATCAATCTATTGGCTACCCACACCAACCACTATATCTGTCTAGCACTATACTGTTCAATTAGTATATTTGTCCATTGAATACCTATTAGACATTCCCTAGCAACGAAATGGATAACTGGAATCTCGTGGAATACTCTCAGATGACAGTTCCCCTGGTGGCAGTGGCAGCTCGGGGCGAGGAAATGGGCGCGCTAAACGGGCCACGTGGCATTGCGTACAGAGAGGAGTCTAAAGAGATATTTATAGCCGATGAACGGAACTCCAGAATCCAGATTTTCAACATAGAAGGAAAATTTATTTTTTCATTCGGGAACGACCAATTAGAGAAGCCTTCCAATCTATTTATAGACGGACAGTGTCTGTATGTCACGGATTGGGGCTGGCAGAACTATTGCTTGTTCAAGTTCGATCTGACAACTCTAAAATTCATCAAGAAAATCGGGAAAAATAGTTTCGACGCGTCTAAAGATTACAATTTGCTAAGACAGCCAGAATTAGGACCTGGTGAGTATATTTACATCCCAGACAATAACAACAACAGAATCTGTGTGTTTAGTAAACATTTAGAAAGGGTTAACGTCCTGGAAGGGGAAGGATTGGATAATCCTGTTGACATAAAGTTCAGAAGTGACAAAGTGTTTATTCTAAACAACAACAGCTTGTTATGTGTGCATATTTTCACACTTCAGAATTCACACCTTGAGAAAGTTAATTCCATTATTAGCCGAGGAGAACTGGCAGAAGTGTTGTACCCAAATTTCTTCCTGATTGACTCCGAAAATAGAATAATTGTGTCGGATTTTGTGGATCACTTTGTCAAGGTATTCAGCCCAACCGGTGACAAAGTGGCATACATTGGCAGAGAAGGGAATGGGTTTGGAGAATTGTGCTACCCAATGGGAATCCAACTAACAGCTGATGGCAAACTTATTGTTGTCTCGAGCAACGAGAAATTTGGACTCCAGATATTCTAGTTTGTTTGAATTAGTGACTTGTAAACACCTGAAAGTGTTGGTAAACAAAATATGTGTATGCCAGTTATAATAATAATTCCTTGTTTGTACAAAATATTAAAATGTGTCAACTTTCACACTTTCCATCAATTTCACAACAGCACAAAAGTCCATTACAAAAATGACCAATCAGAGACCAGAAATTATGAAAGGTGTCAAACTTTAAATTTGCTGAGCGCCACTTTGCTGGCAGCTGTCTTGTCTGTCATTTCCCAGAATTTGTTCACTGCCACTTTATCCAAGTGTCGCTTCGTCCTACTGATCTCTAAAACTGTCACATTCCATTTCTTGATATTCATTTCCAAGGGACTATCAAGGAATTTCAAATGAAAAGCGCGGATTTTAACAAATAATTCCACCGGAGACCCGTCCGAAGACAGCCCGGGCCATCCTTTAAACTGCCACTGCTGCCCTGCCACAAACACCGCCACCACCCGGTTCCAGTCGTTCTGTCTCAGTTTGGCGGGAGAGTCGATGATCCGGTAGGGGATGGTGAAGGACTTGGACGCTGTTGGCTCATCTTTCCGCCGCTGAATCAGAATATCCCCGACAGCTTGTGCGCCTACATCCGACATGTGGAAGTACTTCTCGTCTTGCAGGAATTCCTTCGCGTTCTGTAGCGTTATGACGGAGGTTAAGGCGGCGGGAACGATTATAATCGGCGTTCGAGACTCCCGTTTCGACCCAGAATGCCGGTCCTCTTCAAATTTCCCCTGCGGTCCTGCCGTAGGCCCCCTTGGCACCTCCCCACCGACACCTTTCTGGATCCTGTAGGTGCCAGTTGTGTCGATATTGAACACGGACACATCTTTGGTGGGCTTGTACTGTTCCTGATCATACCTAGTGAGGGACCAATCAAATTTGAGAGTTAAGACTTTCTGTTTAATAAAATTCGAGGTTGTCTATAATCAATGAAACCTCCCAAAATGGCGCTAAAAATAGAATAATCTCCATTTCAGACAGCAAAATTGCTGGTATAAATTTAGATTCCTAAATATCCATGGTTCGTGCTATATTAAGAATTTCATCGGATATTCTATAATTAGCTACCTGCTGTAGGCGCCAGATGGTTTACTGGAGTGGTGTGTGGTCTGTTTAGGTGGCTGAGGGTAGTCGTTAATCCGACCTTCTTCTATCCCTAAACAAACACAATAACAACATGAAATAAACAAATACAAGATTACACGTGTGTTAATGCTATCAGTCGAGTAAAGGAAGCTACCAGGGATATTTTGGGATATATTCCTAATTATAGATTGCTCGAATTCCTAATTTAGACACAAAACTGTTAAACTTCAGTAGCCTAGCAACCTTTGATCTTAGAAAGAATGGAAAGAATGTTGGTAAAGGTGAGTCCAGAGCTGTCAAGGATGGTGGACCTGTTCCTAAAAAGTCGCTCCCTGCCCAGAATATCCCGCGTCGTGTCCGCCTCCACATCTCCGAATCCCTGGTCCTTGTATGCACCAGCCCCGATGTCATCAGCTGCTTGGATTGTGGTTCGTTTCTTTCGGATTCGTTTTGTTTTGATTTCGAAAATCTTCTCTTCTGGCATTGTTATTCCAAGCCCGGAGCCTTTGATCTGTTAGATACATTGTTTACACAAGAAAATGGATCTGATCCTTACTATTGCACTAACCATGGATGTAATAATAACACTGAATCACCATCATTATTAATAAATGAATCTAACCAGTAGAATAAATGAATCTAACCAGTAGAATAGCTACCTTCTGATATTCATTCAGTTCAGAATAACGAAAAGAAGTTTCTGTTAACTTTAGTACAGAGCTTAGTTATTCGAAGCCGCCCTTCTGATAGGTCAGTTCAACACCACTAAAAGAGGGTCTACCCGTCAGAGAGAATTTTGTTAAAAAACCGCTTAAATATCTCAACTTTTATCAGAAAAAAATGGTTTCTCAAATTGCTGCCTATGGTAGATATTCATAAACTCGAATAAAGGGCCTTGAATTAAAAATAGACTGCCAGATATTTGTTTATTCATATCCATGTCGGATTTAAGAGAAATATCTTGGTACCTGGTCCTTGGTGATCATGGGGATCCTGGGGGGTTCGATTCTCGGCGGTCTCTTCTTGCGGTTTAGCTGCTCGTCTTCGTGCCTATTCCCAGCGACAGCTGACGTTCTCTTCAAGCTGGGAGGCGGGACTGACATTTCAAGCGGGCCATTCCTGTCGATCCCAGGCGCCGTGTCGATGTCTCCATTCAAGTAGCTCTGCAAGGACTTCCTATCCGGGAATCTGATTGGTGGAATCTTAGCGTTGTTCGCTTTCGTGAGGTAGACAGCGTGTCCAAGAGACGCGTGCTTCAAGAGAAACAGGAGTGTCTCTAGGGTGTAATAGTCCCTCGGAGTGTTGTCTGCTCCTGCCTTGAATATCTGGTAGTTGGTTTTGGTGGTTCGAGGAAATGCAGCCTGGTCGAATATAATGAAGTCATCCCTCTCAACGATTTCTTTCCGGTTTATGTTATAAGCGCGAAGTAATGATAAACAATCGACCATACTAGAACAATGCAAATATTTACTGAAAAACTTTTGGGTAAAACGGAAGGTGGATTTCCCCTACAGTTTGCTCGTTCGCTTCTATGCCTTAATTTCGTATAAAAGTACGTTAAAACGTGCACAATTTCTGAATGTTACACCCCTTCCCTTTGTGAACCTATCTCTTACTCAAAGTTCTAATTTTGGACATAGAGGAGACTGATATCTGATCAATGTCCACATACCGGTTCTGACATATAGAATTATCACCTCAAGATTGCATAACAATTAAACAAGTGAGCAAGGGTAATACACACAAAATATATTCCAAGTCAAATAGTTGAAGAATCCGATTGGGTATGCTCCTTAATATGATCATATCTGTTGCCATAAGAACCCGAATGGATGGAACAGAGGGTAGAGCATGGTTTTTCACAAAACCTGGTATAATTTACTAAATAATTACGTCACGAGTTTAGATATTTTGGTTCCAGAAAGCTTAATACTTGGAACAAGTGGCGTCGTGTGGTTCTAAAAGAATGCGATAAGGGAAGTTCTCTCATTCAAAGCATTCATTTCTCCTATGTCGGATTGCAACGTAGAATAACTGATTCACTCTACGAGTATGAAAGCATATCTTCGTGCCATTATCACTGCTAGGATACAATATGTCGACCATGGAATGAGCGCCAAGAGTGCAAAGAATAGACACGAGTCATAGGGGAAAAGTAGCTGGGATTTAGTGCCACTGTATGACTACCAAATTGTAGTAACCAATCAGATTCTAGGGATTTAGCATTAAAGTTGGGTACGACTATGATTGGTCAATATTGATCAGACACAACTAATGCAAATAATCGACATTTTATCAAAGTTAATGTTAGCAAAGTCAATTATGCTTAGTAGGCGATTTAGGTTTATCATGTAAAATTCAGTGTACCCATTATCTAGATTTTAGCCAATCAAAATCCATATTTACGTAACCCACGTACTGACTTAACTAAAATGATTTGAAATATCAAAATAGTAATAATTAAACCTCAATGGTGACAGTATGCAATGCTTTCAAGAGTCTGAAAGGAAATGAATTGGTGACCTTAAACAGTAGAGCTAATATCCTCGAAAACAGCTCTCAGCAATTACCTCAGACAATTCAGTGAAATTTCTTAATTTGAAATGGTGCATTTATATATTTGGTTGATAATGGAAATCATCCGAGTATAAAAATGGAATTTTTGAAACATTCTAAACATCTTTGAATACAAATGGAGGACAGCTACGATTCGAAAAGGCAGGAGATAGAAGCAAATCGAGGGAGAATTGCAGAGTTGAACTCTCGATTAGAATGGCTGAGTAGTCACAAAAATAGATTAAGAAGACACATACGACACCTCAGCTCACAACAAATGAGATTGAGGACCAATCTGGATGGAATCGAGAATGGAAATGGAATGGTTGAGAGATGATTGTCCAAATTTTCTTCTTTGGGGATTCTTCATTTAATATTGTAGTGTACCTCTTTAAAATAACAAACTTTGTGTACAACAATTTCAATAAAATTTGTCAATAAAGGGATCAACAGTTAATGCAAAATGAAAATAAGGAATTATAATATTAATGAAATATATGAATATTCAAGTTAGCATCCATCCCAGCTCTGTCACTTCTATTCGTAGCAATTCTCAAACAATCTCACTAGTAAACTACTTTTTAAGTTTTTTCTGTGTCATGGTTAGTAAACAAACAAACAAACAAAACAAAAATTAACAAAAAATAAACAAACAAATGATGCCTAGTAACGGCAACTGGAAAATGGTATTTCCAGATCTAGAATTAAAATATATTACACCGTACACCCTCGCTAATCCAAACAGCTCTGTACCAATACCAGTAATAAAGACTGTTAAAAGATTATCATTGAAATATTATTGCTTTGAGGATATGCCTAATTTACGGGACGGCATCCTGTCCCGTAAATTAGGGATCTTAACTCGTCCCGTCCAGTAAATTAGGCACCTTTTCTGTCCCGTCCCGTAAATTAGGCATCTTGACTCGTCCCGTCCCGTAAATGAGGTACCTAGATTTTCCGGGATGATCCCGTCCCGTAATTAGGCATGCCCCTTTTAACGAAGTTTCTCAAACTTTTGCAAGATCTATTATAAAGGTCGATTCAACACGTATAGGCGAATGAAAGTATATTTTTTCGTTTGGAGTCTAAGAATCAAGTGCTAGAATTAGTGAGGGCGTCTGTAATAAAGCATGCCACTCGTAATTTTTCAAACTAGGAAATATGACAGTATTGAAAACAAAGTATTTAATATAATAATTGTATATAACAAACACAGACACATACGTATACTAATTTAGATTTCATGCACAAGTAAATAATCAAGATGGAACCAAACAGGAAATATCTACAGTTCTATAAATAGCTACGGATAGTGGTCTGCATTAGCAACGCTATAAATGCAAGAATTCTCCACGCGACAATGATCGCTCCGAGAACTCCGACATCCAACCACAAATTGTCGGCGTTGAGGTTATAGAAGGAGATTACTTGCTCTCCCGTTCTGAAACAAGCCACAGGGAGAGTTGAGTTGAGACAAGTGCCGATTGTTTGGTTAGAGAACGTAAACCCTGACCACTCATTCACGATCAGCGCCTCGAAGCTATACTTGAACCAGGAAATGTACTCGATCCACGAAAGCCAAGGCCCTAGACTGCCAGTTTGGGCGAACAAACCGCCGAATATGATAAAGGGGAACATGAAGAGGGGTCCAACTGCTAATCCAATCGAGACGCTAGGAGAAACGGCGCTAGCGAAGTATCCGAGGGATAGAGCCGCATTTCCAGCTAGAGTGAGAACAAAATAGAAAAAGAAAAACCTCCCGGCTTCCACAGTGAGTCCTACCATGAAATAAACCGGAATTGCGAATACGAGCGGGAAAAAAACGAAGAAAGGCAACTCGGCGAATGTTTTAGAGAGAAAGTAGGCCCAAGTCCTGTACATCCCGGAAAAGTGCTCCTTGTAGAACACGGGGAGCTGAGAAGGGAAGGAATTCAGAACTCCAAAAACATTCCCCATCGACTGAGAAATGATTGAGAGGAATATTAGTCCTGATACGTTCTGGATACGCGAGTAGGTGTTAGGAATTTGGAAGTATACTACACCCATCAGTATGCCTAGAAGTAAACAGATATAAATAGCATTCAAATCTGAAACAGTACTGGGATGTCTATTTATAGAATAAAATTATCGAAAAGAGAACGGAATGCGATAGTAAAATGCTAATGAAATACAGGTGACTCCGCTTAATGGGAGGTCCCAATTGGCCAATGAAATTTAGTATTAGCTTGCATGTGTATGAGAACGATTCCATTCCTGGAGAATTGTCCCGATTAAGCGGAGTTGACTAGACTGGTATTAAATATATTCACTGTATGGTGTGAGTAAATGAATAGAGAACAAAGAATTCATTAAAAAAGGGTTTAAAGGTTGAGACCTTAGTTAACAGTGGTGTTAACCACTGAAAATATGAATTGTCGTGTAACTCCCAAAAATCGTGGTGCAACTTTTTACACCAAAATCGCCTTAAATTTAAACAAAGATGCATTAAAGTCAATTTGAACCTCCACCTACACTACAGTTGGATGCCACATAATGGGACACAGTGGAAAACGTCCATGCACTAGAAGTCACAACAAACACAGAGAATCATTCCTAACTGTCCTAATGAGTATAATGATCTATATCATATAGGACAGTGGTTCCCAACCATGGGTTTATCTAGGATTTTCCAATCCGGCACTTTTTTGGAGGTGATAAAAGTTATATGGCACCTAAACAGTGGTTTATCTTGTAATTCCATGGGTGATAGCAACCAGGGACCAAAATCGAATCACACTGCACTGCAAGCACCTTGGCTTTGGACGTAACCAGGCTGGCACCTATAAGTACCGACCGAGCACCAGCACCTAGATAAACCCCTGTTCCCAACCTGGGGACCATGGACACACTAGTGGTCCACAGAAGTTATCAGGAGCCCACAAGGTTCAAAATTTTGCATTACAGTTAATAGGAGGGGTCCATAGAATATAGGAAAATTGCTATAGCGGCCCACAGCCAAAAAAGGTAGAAAGCGGAGGTACAGGAAATACCTTGTACGAGTTGCTGCAGGAATCTGAATATAATCAGTGGCTTATTCCTAAAACTCGACTTCACTTCTCTCCAGAACACAACCATCAGCTGTACCCAGAATGGAGCTGTGAAGTGGATAGAACGGGGGGTTTTTTTGGTTCTGTTCTCCTCTTCTCCGTTTCCTTTCTCTAACTCAGGGGTGTGGTGTTGTAATGCGAAGTGGTCGCAAACTGTCGCAATCTATTATTAGTAACGATTATAGAATATAGTTATTTAATTTCCAACGGCTTGGAGTCAGTTCTATTTAAAGTAAAGACCCATGTTTTATGGATTCCCCGCCTAAAAGACTTAGCCGGAAATGAGTTAGTTAATCCATAGTCCATTGATAGGTTAAATATGATGACGTCACCATATATTCTCGCAGTATGTGATAGCATTGAATAGTTCTCCAATCATCCTACACTATAATTACGAATAAACTCACTCTCTGTTTGCAAGTCTCCTCTTCCCCGGGGACAACGGATAGAACGTTGATGACGTAGTCTGAAGGGTTGTAGTTGGTGGGGCAGTGGAAGTTTAGCTTAGAAAAGTGGGCGATCATGCCTTCGCGCTCTCCCATGTATGCCACCCTGCCCTCTGCCAGCACCATCACCTGATAAAGTAAACAATAACAACACTCATTCTTAGCCATCATTTATATAAATAAACAATTTATACCAATATTAGTTAACTTGTTTGCATATTTGTTTGTTTGTTTGTTTGTTTGTTTGTTTGTTTGTTTGTTTATCTCGTACGGACTCACATTAGTGAAGAGAGAGAAGACTTCGGAAGAAGGCTGGTGGATGGTGCACAGGACAGTTCTGTTATTCTCTGCCAGGGTCAGTAGACACTCTACCACTGTGGCAGCGAGATAGGAGTCCAGCCCAGAAGTGGGTTCATCCGCCAGTAGCAGTGTCGGATTGTTGAGGAGCTCTGTAGCGAATGAAAGTCTCTTCTTCTCCCCTCCTAACACCATGGATTATAGATACAGTAGAACTCGATTAGTACATACTTCGACTTAATACGTACTCATTTCTCTGAACCAAATTCATTTAATATACTCAACTCCGCTTAATAGGGTCACATCGGTCAGTGGACATTTTGCCCCGATTAAGCGGAGAACCCTATTAACCGAAAATATTTTGATTAGCTTCTATGTGTGAGAGCTATTCCGGTCCTGCAAAAAGTGGCCCGATTAAGCGGTTGACCCGATTAAACAGTGACCCTATTAAGCGGAGTCGAATATATATATTCCTATGTAATATCAACCCGGTTAGTACGTACTTTTTCCCGCTTCCCGGCGGGGTACGTCTTAACCGAGTTCTACTGTAGTAACAATATCTCTTATGACGTCATTAGAAATAGACTGCTAGTTCGTTCCAACAACAACAACAACAACAACAACAACAACACAAACTGACCAGAGATGCCTTTAGTGAATCCAGGCACTCCGATGACGTTATCCTTGCACTTGTCCAGTCCCATCATCTCGATGACCTGCTTGACTCGATCCAACTTAGCTTTGTATGGGACCTGTAATGAACAATTAAACAAGCAATTTCCTGTTTAAGCAATTTCAGAAGCGGAAACCCTACAAATGGGGTCCAAACTATAAATAGAAAAGACCCCAATAAGTCCAAACTATAAATAGAAAAGACCCCAGAGTATCCGAATTACATTAATTCCTCGCTTGTCACGCTAGTTTGGCTACAAACTCAGATCAGAAGAGTTAACAGCTGTAAAGCATGCTAACGCGATTTAATTAACAAACAAAATTCAACTCAGAAAAAAAAGTAAATAATTATTAATTAAAGAATGTACTAAATACTACTCATTAGTTCTTAAAATGCAATCCTCACTTCCCAATATTTAGTGGAATGAATTCCGATTACTCAACTGTTAAAACATCACAATCATTTTGATACTGTTAAGTCCGAGCAAGTGAACAGTGCTACTTACGTACATAAAATAATTTAGAGAAGACAAACTGACAAAATTGGGTTCACTCTTATGTGTGACGAATGCACAGACCCCCCACGTCGGCTCTAATTTGACTGAAGTGGTTTCATTATAATTAAATCTAATGGATTTGATTGGCTACCTGTCTCTTCATCCTGAGCAGTGCGTAGAAGTTGAGATGCTCGCGGACTGTCAGTGTGCCTATAAATATGTCTTCCTGCTCGACGTAGGCAGAACGTCGTGCGAGGTCAAACCGAGAGCTCTTCTTCCCGTTCATGGATACCTGACCGCTCACTTGGAATTTACGACGACTCAGTCCCTTGTGTGTTAGGTAGTTCAGGAATGTTGTCTTCCCTAAAAGGATAAACAATAAAATTAATTTGCAAAAAGCTTAAATTTAAGATTTCGCACTACCTGCTCCGGATGAGCCAATGATCGCTAACAGCTGTCCTGACTTAACACTGCCACTAACACCTCTGAGAATGGGTTTCTCAATCGTGACAGCTGATTCGGTGTCCTTGCGACACTTTGCCACTAAATAATTGATTGGGTTTGGGCGGATTTTGACAGAAACATTCACATCATGCCATGCGAGGGAAATCTAAAAATATACAATATTAAGTGACATTCTTCTTATAGAATTGCGTTACTATGGAATGCTAAGGAGGTTGAAGACATGTGTTCAGTCTATATGTTAGAACTATATGGGTAGAGCTTAAACTGGCTCGAAAAATGGCAGGCAAGCGACAACTCGTGCCACTTTTCAACACCTCTATAGATGTTGGCTTGGATGCCATCTGAGTAGGTATAGCTGCTAACACATTCCTTCTGTTGATAAGGACGGTATCACGAATCCTGAGATTTGATACGATTAGAGATATACCGGATATTTCCCATTTCAATCCGGTATCCCGGCTTTTTGCCGCCTTACCGGATATCCGGTCTGGTCGGAAAGTACTACTCATTGACAAAATGCATAAATTGAACTTTTACCCAAACAGATCAAATATCCAGACGAACTATATCAATACTACAAAAGGAAAGTCTATCTCATTTAAATATTGTGGTTCACTAATACAATAGAACTCGGCTAGACTCGGGTAATACGTACTAATACTTGGGATATGTCTAGCCATGCTTCAGTACAGTGGTACACGATGTTCCTACTCGGGACGGAACGGACACATGGAAAGAGAATTCCAGCCATACACGAAAAGCAATAAACTCACTGGTTCGATTTCCTTCTTTTCTGTGTGAATCAGAGCGTTTTTGAATCTTTGCTTCTTCGATTCAGATCTGTCCAAGCCTGTAATTCTCTTTGTAGTATCTTAAAATAGAACTGATAAACTATATATAGATTCGGGATGCAGACAATTCATGACGTAATTAAGTGGTGCACAGAAAGTCAAATAACTGGAAACTTATGAGATGAATTTGTTACAATTCTCTTGGAAATAGCTGCACTAGCATTAATGGAATGGTGTCATAGTGCGAAGTGGCCCTCCTCAATTGTGTCCCCACTGGGATTGTGGCACTAGGGGGAGGACCGCTAGCACTCACAACGGGACTACCGCATATCTGAATAGCAGCTGAGGGTTAAGTTTAAACTCCTTTTCTTGCTTAAGAAAAATTAAAATTTAGGGAAAATAAACTTTTCAATCAAAATATCCAGTCGAGCGATTTGATAAATGGGAGGACACACTCTGAGATCACTTATGTCTCATCCTTAATTAGAAAGTCTAATCATATCACAAATTGTAGTGTAACGAATTTTAATGTCGCTGATTATCGATCAAGGATTGTAATCTTAGGTCCGTATCTCGTCCAGTGACAAATAAGTGTCCCTTTAGTCTGAGGAAGAAATTTTTATAAGGACTTAAGCTAAACTCTTCAAAATGAGGGAAACTCGAATATTATTGAGGGTATTTTATATTTATAGTATATACTCCACACTTTTAGGGTTTCCCCGCCCAAAATGACTTGAGTTAGAAATGAGTTAGCAAAATCCCTAGTCCGAATCGGGTTTAAGCGTAATTAAAAGTAGCTAATAATAGAATAATCATACCTACGCCATTCATATTCGTGATTACTGCAGACTCAGGAGATTTTTGCATTTCCATGTTGTGATCTAATGTTAGAAAATTTCCCTAAATGATTCTAAAAATAGATTAATTAAATACATAATAAACACCGGATAGTGTATCTATGAATATACATCCAAATCTCGTCAGAAAGAACACTCTTTTAATTAATAATCCCGGCAATGACATGGAGTCCATTCTATTTATAGTCTGGACCCCGTATTTCTAAGGTTTCCCCGCCCAAAATGACTTAATCGGAAATGAGTTAGCAATTCTGAATTAGAACTTTCGTTCACAAACAAAGATATATTTATTACCGGTATGGTGGAAATAGTTCGACTTTCCAAAAAAGGAAATAGTTCACATAAAAACTACCGTCAATCCTAATGATAAAAAGTCGAACCATTTCCTTTTTCGAAAAGTCGAACCATTTCCGCATTACCATATTATCATACTCGATGACTGGCAAAGTAAACTTAAAATGCCATCATGGTTGAGTGACTAAAACTATTCAATACTTTCGCAAACTGTGAAAATATCATAAATTAATAGAATTTTAAAAAAGTTTCAGATTTAAAATGTATAAAAAGGTCATTTTAGATAAATTTGATTTAAAATGGAGCTATTTATACTTACTGAACAGCTGTCCTTCTCTCAGAATAGTTCACAAATTGCATTATCAACTCTAAAGACGCAAACAATAGAAGATTCGTACACAAATAGGAAGTTTTACAGATAACCTTTAATTATTCATTATTACATATTCCTGCGTATGCAGAAATTTGAACAAAATATTAAATAAATTGAACTTATATAGAACAACATTCCAATGAACTTTCTGTCTGGAGAAAATTTATCGTCTGTGTTTTATGGTTGGTATAGGAATATAATTATAATTCTCATGCCACAGGATATGTCACGCATGTTCCCGTATAAGGGGGTTCTCATATATAATCTCATAGAGGTTTATCAATACAACAAAAGATTCAAAACAGACATAAATATATGGATATACAGTAGAACTCGGTTAGTACGTACCCCTCCGGGAAGCGGAAAAAAGTACGTACTAACCGAGCTGATGTTACATAGGAATCTATATCATAAATGAATTCTGGTTCAGAGAAATGAGTACGTACTAACCGAGCTGATGTTACATAGGAATCTATATCATAAATGAATTCTGGTTCAGAGAAATGAGTACGTACTAACCGAGCTGATGTTACATAGGAATCTATATCATAAATGAATTCTGGTTATGTTAGGTAGAGAAACGTAATTCGTGATGGAGGTGTATGTACTTATTTTAACATCATTGCCTTCTGAATATCTGACATAGTTGTGCAATGTTATATCATAGGTTTAAACAACTAACCAGGAATGCTGTTACATAATTAGAAGCACAATGATTGGCCAACAGACATTCTAATCAACCAATTTCAACTCAACTGTTTCGTCAGATTTTCGTCAATAATATTTCGTTACGCACTGGTGACTCCGCTTAATCGGGACACTTTGGTCCCGGATATTTTGTCCCGATTAAGCGGAGCTCCCAATTAACCGATGAAATTTAGTATTAGTTTCTATGTATGGGAACTATTCCTTTCCTGGAGACTTGTCCCGATTAAGCGGAGTTAACTGTATTAACAACTCCCTTATTAGCAATATTGCTCTAATAGCAAACAATTTTCAGGTCCCAGGTGTAGATTTTGTACTAATTCTGCTCCCTTATTAGCAACTTCGCGTATTATATATTATATATATATATATAGTATATATAGTTAACTCCGCTTAATTGGGACAAGTCTCCAAAACCTGAATAAACCTTTATATAGATCAGGCGCAAATGAATGAGCAGAGGATTGGCTGGAGTGACCGGGTAGCCCTCAAGGATTCTTTGCAGGTTTCAAGCGGAATCGAGGGTGATACCGTCAGACAGAGGAGAATGTTTGGGTTCAGCCTGCCACTTCGCTAAATTTAGTTGCTGCACCACACAAAATGAACATAATTAATAAATAACTGATGAGATCAAATAAACGGAGCATGGATAGGGCTCGTCCCAAGGAGAATATTTGAGAAACTTAAACAGGTTTTGGTGTAGTCCTAAAGGGAAATGTCGCTATGGAATGAATGGCAAACTTTATTAAGAGCTAGATGGTTAAAATATGGATATTTTATGAGTTATTAATAAATTACAAGCGCGCTTCGCTTGCTTGCGCTGCGCCACTGGCGGACACTTTGTGTCCACCAGAGGCGTCCCTTGGGCACCTAGGCTCACTTTGATTAATTATAAGGGAGATAACATCTCTAAATACGTCTGTTCAACTGTTATAATCGATATCGCACGAAAAATCACCAAATTTGTCAATTTTTAAAATTTTTATGCGTAATGATGACGTCATAACAGTGATGAGTCATCATTTTTTGATGATTGTTGCATCATATGTGAGGTATATTAATATACACATTCTATTAAAATTTCAGTCTCCTATCACCTAAAACAGCTGAGTTATGGTCGAAAAACTGATAAAAAGGTGACAATGACGTCATAATTCCATGATGAGTTGACATTTTCATCTGAGCTCAGAAATTAGTGGAGCCATAGCCAAAAGACAAGTTTTCTGTGGCTGGCAGTTTCTTCAATCAGTTCGTTACAGAGGAATGGTGGAAATAGTTCGCAAGAAAACCGGAAATAATTCGACTTTCCAAAAAAAGGAAATAGTTCAAAAAACACCATTAATCCTAATGATAAAAAGTCGAACTATTTCCTAAATCCGCAATTCGAACTATTTCCTTTTTCGAAAAGTCGAACCATTTCCGCATTACCGTTACAGATATATATATATATACAAGCGCGCTTCGCTTGCTTGCGCTGCGCGGCTTGCGGACACTGTGTGGGCGCCTGGAGTTTCTCAATATAACATATTTTGGGATTTTTACTTCATATAAATATTGTAAAGAAAGGTTAACGAATAATTTCTCATATGGATCCGGAAATATAATATTCGAAATCTACACCCCTGAAAACCCTATGTCAACCGTTGGAAGCCAGCCTCTAAGCTATTTTTGTAATTTATTTACTTTATGTATCTATTGTAAACAAAAGTAAACAAATAATTTATCATATTGAACTGAAAATATAATATTCGAATTCTACACCCCTAAAAACCCATGTCAACCGTTGGAAGCTAGTCTCTGGCCTACTTTTGTAATTTGTTTACTTTATGTATATATTGTAAACAAAAGTAAACAAATTAATTATCAAATTTACTCGAAAATATGATATTCGAAATCTCCACCCCTGAAAACCCCATGTCAACCATTGAAAGCAAGTTTCTAGCATATTTTTGAGATTTGTTTACTTTATGTATTCTATTGTAAACAAATAATTTATCATATAGACCTGAAAATATTTTAATATGAAATAGAATCGTGTGTTTCGCATTATAAAAGTCTGATAATTGATTGGTTCTCACATGAACCAATTAATTTCAATCACAAATAGTCCTTTTGATTGTATGCAAAAGTCACTACTGTTTGATCCCAATGTATTTGCATTATAAAAGAAACGAATTTCATTGGTCAGCACAATTTGTCACCTATCTCGTCGAGGTGTGAAGATTTTGCTTAGCTCTTCGAACTTAATCGTAGACTCATTATTATTTACCTGTGTGCCAAATTTCACATTTCTAGCACCTCCCAGTTCCTCAATCAATTCTGCACAAACAAACAAAAAATTTTTAAAAAAATTTTTAAAAAAAAACCCCATTGCGTTTTAATATATAAGATATATATATATATATATACAGCAGACATCGGGGTTTTTTGACGCACCATTTGCATGGGAAAATGTCAAAAAACCCGATGTCTACTATACCTGAAACTCAGATTTTTGCACCAAAAACAGTAAAAAAAAGTCGATAGTAAAAAAAACCCGATGCCGACTGTATATATATATATAGATTAATCGAGTTTTAATAGTAAGGATATATATAGATATATATACAAACATTAATCGAGTTTTAATAGTAAGGATGTGTAATTTTAACACCTCTAGTTGGTATAGTATAGTATAGAGCAGCACGGCTTATCAATATACTTTTTTATGATTAGCGAATTTATAAAGTCTTGAAACGTATAGAATAGTTGTTATATATCTATATCTATACCAGTGGTTCTCAACCGGGGGTGCACGCACCTCTTGGGGTGTGAGGGACGATTCTGAGGGGTGCGAGAAAGTATAGCCACTTGATTAATATTTATTGAGTAATAACAAATTTTTTCCATTTTGCCTACTCAATGAATTGCATTGTTTAGCTTTAGCACATTTTATTGTATCCGTGGAAGTGCTTTTCAAAATAATATAACGTGTAAATCAATGCATTTTATTGAATAGGCGTAATGACGCTCCTTTTTATTAAAAAGGGGTGCGAGAGTTTATTTCGAAAGCTGAAGCCGGTGCGGAAGTTTAAAAAGGTTAAGAATTAATAATTAATAGCGACAGAAACGTACAGAAGCTAATTAATACTTAAAACACGTTAACCACGGAGTGCATATAAGTTTTAATATATCGAGTCGGAAGATAATCTAGTCGGAAAAAGATTTAACTGGTATACGACATTTTAACATATTACTGGTAGTAGGATTGTTATATTATACTCAGTGCCTATTACCTAAATCCATGTGACTATTCCTAATTTGGGAATAATTCGATTGATAAACACGCTATTCGACCATTTCAACCCTTATCACAGGAGTTGTCACGGTAGTGGACAGAATTATCGAAACATTCAAATCCTGAAAGAAATATAGGCACCGTAACCAATATGAATTCACCAGGGCTAGCCAGAAACAATTAAGTTGAGCCGTGATGTCTAAAGGGCAGAGGGGCGTTGATGAAGCCATTCCCGCGACCGCGTTCCAGCTGTTTCGGACCTTAATGGGGCTAGAACAGACTTGTCTTATATCTGGGAAACAAGTTACTTACGGGAAGGGACGTTTCATATTTCAATCAATACGTTGTACGACCTGGGCTTAGAGTATTGGAACAGTTACCACAATAATGTTCATCATATATAGAGTTAAATTGAGTTTATTTATTCATCAAACGACTACTGAAACTGTACAATAAATAGCAAATCCGTATTCTAAGATTCAAATTACTTAGCTTGGAAGCTTTCGACAGAATAATTATTTCTAAAAACTAATCCTGTTCCACTTATAATTCCAGGTGGAACAGGGTCGCTTTTAGAATGGATTATTCCATAGAAAGCTATTTTTAGAAAGGATAGAATGGAGATTACTATAAGACGTGGTCGTTTGAATCGAGTCGTGGGTACCACATGTAATAGGCACTTGTTCAAGTAAACTACGTGATTGGTTGAACAAAAGAAAAGTTTCAATGCTATTTGTTATCAATGCTACTCCAATTACAGAGTTTGATATGCGGAAGATTCTACAGATCCTAATTATGCCTCAGATGAACTAGCGCACAAAAATTTACGCAGGAGAATTGAATTCTTGCGTCATATCCGTATTAGCAAGCAAATTTCCAAAACTAAGCGAGGCAAGAAAAACGACGAGAAGAAATTTCGGCATAAGATGGTAAGTATTGTGGGCAGAACAAGTGACTATATAATTTTCGATGTGGTACATCGCGACACAATTATGCTACTTTGTGTTTCTATGCTTATTTCATTCGTTCGACCGATTAAATCGATACGATTACCTGTTTACCATCGAAAGGTAAACAAATATTCTCTCAAAATTGAGCAAATCCAATCCCTGATTTGAATTTTTTTGCATTGCGTAACCACTAGTTCCATTATAGAATCTCAGTACGAATTAGTTACTCTTTCAGCCCAGATTATTAATTAGAATAGAATGCAGTTGTATTGATGAGGCAATGGGTGTAATATTCCCGATTTTTAGAAGGAATGTGAGTGGAAAAAACTTTCTGATGACGCTCTAGTCTGAAATTACGTATTAGAAATACAAAAAATCGTATGGAAGAACATTGAAGTTGATACAATTATTCAAATCATTTCATAAAATATAACTAACCTTGCAAAGTGGGCCTATTATTCTGTCTTTTGAAGGCACATCGACAGAGGACTTTAATAAAGTTAATTAGTTCTCTAATTTACTAATAAATGTCGATTAAACCTTACAAGAAATGCAATAAAATGGAGGAGTAGAACAACTTTAAGTCGCTGTTGTTCCGAAGTAAATAGGTACAAGTATAGATACATATATCCATCTAACACCTCTAAC
Source organism: Aphrocallistes beatrix (assembly GCA_963281255.1). Taxonomy (NCBI): domain Eukaryota; kingdom Metazoa; phylum Porifera; class Hexactinellida; order Sceptrulophora; family Aphrocallistidae; genus Aphrocallistes; species Aphrocallistes beatrix. The sequence continues at coordinate 4,665,525 of OY725497.1, forward strand.
TAGCGATATCGCAATAACCCAGATCTATACCCCTGGTTCTTCTTAATTTTTAATGGAAATTAAATAGGGCTAAGACAGGTAGCTACTTTTCTAGGATTTCTTGATCAGTAGAAAAGTTAAAGTGAATTAGCGTCGCCGGGACCTATATTAGGGGTACATTATGGACAAATTAGGGGCACATTAGGGACACATTAGGGGTACATTAGGGATACAAATGGGCGTAATTTCGTGACTATTCTATTCCTGAAATATCTTAGAATGACAACTCCACTCGTTGGCTAGCATTATCCAATTATTCCGTCGGGAAACCCAGGTTACTATCGCAGGCCTCTCAACTCTCACGATTTCGTCGTGTGTCTCACGATTTCCTGCCAGCACACGACCAGTTAGAGAGAGGTTGAGAGGCCTGGATTCGAACAGTTTGTACGTACATCTAGAACGGACTAATTCCACACCACCCAAGGTCTAAATATTATGGCTTTTGATTTGTAATACAGTTGACTCCGCTTAATAGGCTCACTTTTTAATCGAATCAACCCGCTTAATCGGGCCACTTTTGGCAGGACCGGAATAGCTCTCACACATAGAAGCTAATACAACATATTTTCGGTTAATAGGGTTCTCCGCTTATCGGGGCAAAATGTCCTCTGACCGATGTGACCCTATTAAGCGGAGTCGACTGTAATACACGTCTGTGGCATATTTTCTTCGAAGCAATGCTCAGCTCTGTAATCGAGCATGGATTTACACTGTTTTTTTGCATATTTTGTTATTCCTCAGCGAAATTACGAGATTTTTTGAGGACTATACTCATAATTCAGTATCTTGGAGCGGGAGTATGTACGATATACATACCAATCTCCTCTACAAGCTATTTTGGTTGTTAGGAATCCGTATAATTTGATACATAAGAAGTATTCACGAAATAGTTTAACATCATAATTGCACAATAAACCGACACACTAATAGTCTTTATTTAGACTATGTGCAGATATAAATACGTTACATATTCATCGATCTGAATGCACGATATGGACTCCGATCTTATATCTTTTGCGGATTAATTAATAATATTATATATATATAATCTTATAAGCGATAAATACATCGTATACCATTAATTAAAAACAGATGGTACTTACGTTCATTGTATAGCTTTAAATTATAAATTAGAGGTAGAAGTTACTGTCCAGATGAAAAGAAATGAGGTAGATGGACACCTTGAGTAGAGGAACTCATCCACCACTTTCAAGCCAAGAGAGTCTCGAAGGAGCTTGTCGTTGATCAAGTGACAAAGCGTTCATTTGCGTGCCACTTCAATATGGACCGGTGAGGTGAAAAATGAGAGAGCTGAACACCCAAAAATGAACAACAGAGCAGCGACACTGGCGGCTTTTCTGACACTCATCTTGACGTAACAGCAGTTCCCAGAAGTGTGCTTGTGAGTATCTTTGACATATCTAATTGAATAAGGAGAGTTCTGAAATAGGGTTCCAACTGGGAGTTCTATTTTGCCCCATTACCACTCCACCTCAGCTATACCAAAGGGGCCTGGCTTACTTATGAGATTATTGCGTTAGGAGAGAAACAATGGATTACAATGTTAACTATAGTGCCTCCTAACGCACTAACTGTTTTTAAGTTACGGAAGGGTGGTAGTGGAGAAATTTGGGCGCGAGGAATTGGTATCTATGGAATTTCACCTTTACCAGTTAGAAAATCTATTATTTCCTCATCAGTGAGATTCATTTTAAAAAACCCTAGTTTCTCAGTGATCAAATTTCCTCGTGACAAATTTTCTCCTGGATCAAATTTCAAATAGAAAAGTAATGAATTACAATTACAAGTACATTAGCAGAAATACTTTCAATACTTCTAATTTCTGGTTGATGACAATTATATACATTAATTAATGAGGGGATTGTAGTTTGTACTCGTTATATATTTTGTAAGTAAGTTAGTTGTACACATTGTTATACACTTTCAAAACTGTGATATCAAACCTCATTGATATAAATAAGTATGAAAAATACAAAATTGTAAATACTAAAATGTGATTGTAACCAAATTTCCTCGCGACCAATTCTCCTCGATCAAACTTTTCGCGGGACGAAATTTTTTTGCGTCCAATTTTCTCCTCAATGAATTTCCTCGCGACCAATGTTCTCAGCGATCAATTTTTTTCGCGGGACGAAATTTTTTGCGTCCAATTTTCTCCTCGATCAATTTCCCTGCGACCAATTTCCCTGCGACCAATTTTCCTCGCGACCATTTTTTTTCGCGGGACGAAATTTTTTTGCGTCCAATTTTCTCCTCGATCAATTTCCCTGCGACCAATTTCCCTGCGACCAATTTTCCTCGCGACCAATTTTTTTCGCGGGACGAAATTTTTTTGCGTCCAATTTTCTCGACCAATTTCCCCGCGACCAATTTTCCTCGCGACCAAATTTTTTCGCGTTCAAAATTTTTCGAGGGACGAAATTTTTTTGCGTCCAATTTTCTCCTCGATCAATTTCCCCGCGACCAATTTTCTTCGCGACTAAATTTTCCTCGCGACCAATTTTCTGCGACCATCTTCTTGCCATTCCTATTTTTAGCATACAGCTGTGAGTTAGCATTGATATTCAGCAGTTGAATTGTTAATTGATACTTTTGCAGCTACATTTGAATCACTACATACTAGCCTCATTTGTTAAATTTGCTGGATTGTAGGATTAAGGTCAAGAACTGTATTGATCTCGAAAAATGACAGCCGTGGAACGAAAATGCACCAGGAGGGAAGTGGTCCTTTTGTCAGCCATGTAATCTGCTGAAATTTCCAAAATGCACCCTTATTTTTAGTGGGACACTTCATGGCATAGTTTACTTTATAATTATTGGAGTTCAGGAAAACGTGATTTATAGGTGTTGGTACCCCCCATTAGGATTTAATACATTAATTTTGTGTAATTTTGACGTAATTTATTCCATTGCACGTGATTTATTCCAATTAGAGTAATCTGAGAAATTATTAAACCTTCAATAATATACCTATATATGCTGGTAATTGTCCATAATGTTAATTATATTATACTGTATGGTATATGTAATTTGCCTTCAACATGACTAAGGTTATATTCTGAGTGCAAATAACCTTTATCCTGTGCCAATCCTATGCTAATCTCCACATAATCGAAATTCCTGTGTTAGCTTTGCCAAAATAAGTTCCGGTCGCTAAGAACCAATCAGACTTTGAAGAAATGTCTCCACCAATCAACTTTTTCCTTAGGGCATTCAAAAATTTCTCATCCCAAATCTCTATCTCAAATGATAGTGAAAATAGGATATTTTCGATTTATCCATTGTATTCCTTAGGGGATCACCTTCCAATTTGTATATTGGTTTATTTTAAAGATTATTGTGGTTCCTTCATTAGATTTTTGTACATCGGTTTAAGGTAGTCCCTTTGAGGGTGATTTTGGGGTTCCCTTTGATATATTCCAGTTCTGAGCAAATTTAGATTAAAACTGATCCCTCCATCGAATTCTATGCATCAACTAACATATAGATTGACTTCTCTAAAGTATTCTAGTTTTGGGCTGAGGGAAGAATGTGTTTTGAAGTGGTTTACTACCACTACTTTTGTCCCACTTTTTAAGTGGTGAAAATTAGCCAAAAATCCACTAAAAGTGGCATGATATCTTTTCAACACGAGTAGTTCTACTGAACAGCTCCCGTTTACTTTTTCACATTGATTCTCAATTATTTAACCTTATAATTATCTTATTTTACGATTTTCACAATTTTTATTCTCCAAATTTTGTTTTAAGCCACTTTCAATGAGAAGATTTTTCGATAACTTTTCGACACTAATCTAAACCGATGTACAAAAATATAATGTAGGAACCACAATAACTGTCCTCTTTTTTAATTCTATTGGACCAAATTGCACCAAATTTGGACCACATATTCCTTATATGGTGGAGGTTTGAACCTGGGTCCAAATTCTGGAAAATTTTCACAAAAGGTGTCAAAATGTATAGCCAATCAGAATCCAGGGATTTAACATCACAGTTTGCTTTCAATTTACTGATTAATAACTCTTAAATGACGCTAGATTTTTGCTAACTCATTTCCGATTAAGTCATTTTGGGCGGGGAAACCTTTAGAAGTGTGTGGTATTTTCTATAAATAGAAATGACCCCAGGTAATTTAAGGGTTTAATTAATAGGGATGATATTACAATGACTCTCTAAACTTGAAATCTGATTGGTTGACATGGAAAAAAATGTTTAAAACGCATTACGGCTGTATATTATGCAAATGCCCTACGAGTCAAGTCACTCAATGGAGCTGCACTATCAGTCTGTCGACTGACATTTCTACCTAAAATACCCTCTTGGCTCAATAACTTTGAATTCAAACTCAATATAATTAAAGTTATTGAGCTAAGTGGGCATTTTAGGTCAAAAAAGCCTCAAAGGATGTTTGGTGGGGTTTAGAGGTAAACTACATCTATCAACCTCATTTCCGTCCAATAGTGAGCTTTTAACAAATTTTCTATTTTGACCTGTACTCATTTAACCTTAATTAAATAGCAATACCAACGTGATAAGTATGGATTAGGTACATAGATATCCCCACCCTTCTAAAATGCCATTTCTCACTCAACCCCCACTGTCAAGTGTCAACGTCATTTCGATACGGTCCCAATGATTAATTAACTTAATTCGGATACAAGTTGCTTGATGGATAATTTAACGAGAATTGTATTTGTCAGATTCCAGAGAGTGAAACATGTCTCAACTTAAAAGACACGACAGAATGCGGCTGAAGATCTCAGATCTATGCAGGATGCTACCACACGACGATGAATTGAAGAAAGGCCTTGACTCGCAATCCGTTTTGAGGCTGACTATCTCCACAATAAGGGCAATCAAGAACGCAGATTTCAGTGGAGACCTTTCCGCCCAGGTATATTCTATTTATTTTTTGACATTTCTGATGATAAGGGAATATGTGTATTAAGATGCTGAATTCAGCCTTTGACAAAAAATAGTTCTACAAAAGACTTCTTTAACAGAACCGATGCTTATTGAAAATTGTTCCGGTGTTAAGTATCAACCAATCAAGTTAAATACTGAAATAATTCCCGCCCCCCAAAGAGGGTTAAAATATTTCGCTACCCCTTAGAATTAAATGTAAATTTTTCCCTCCAACCATATATACAGTCATCTTTGTGGTTCTTTTATATCTGAAATATTACTTTTTTTAACATCCCAAGGGATGTAATAATTAATAATAAAGTCTTTGTACATGTAAATTGAAACTAATTATGGTTTTAAATTAATGAGTAGAATGTTTCATGCAATATCTGGTAGAAAGGTTCATACGTGTTCTCTCATTCTCTTGACTTACAGTGTATTATGTACATTTATCTTTGTTTATTGTTAAATTGCCGTGACCACATACAAAAGTAAAATTTCTAATAATAACAAGCGGCCGGCGGACACCTTTTTCCCGCATGAGTACAATAATAACAATAACCTATTTCAGAAAAGAATAAACAAATAATCTATATAATTAAAACTCAACTGTTATACGCATGGCCTACTTAATACACGGCTGTATATGTCACCGATAAAGTCAGAAAAATAGGAGGCCAGTCTTAACACAGTTCAAAGTTGTATTAGACCAGCGGTTCCCAAACTGGGGTGCATGAACCCCCTAGGGGTGCACGGGTCCTTAGTCAGGGGTGCACGGGACAAGGATTCGTCCTTATTGCAATGACAAGTCGGATCAATAGAGTTTTTCAGACTTAGGTGGGTCCTGGGGTGCACAAAATAATATTTAGGTGTCAGGGGGTGCACGAGGTAAAAGAGGTTGGGAACCACTGTATTAGACCGATAAATCAAAAAACGTAGACGATTGACCTTTGAAATGTATTACTGCAATTACAAACATCGTATCAGAGTCTGCAATTCAGTTGTCGAGAAGTTAAAAAGTCGTCATCATGTGATTGCGCAATAGGCTCTTAGGGCGAAACAAGGGGCTGTTTTAACCTCTAAGACTACCGAAATGTACCACAGTGGCACAACTTTATGGCTTATTTCCCATTGAAAATGGCTGGAGACAAGAAGAGTTTTCGATAATCTAGGGTTAAACCTCGTTATCTGCATTAGAATGCTTGATTTTTTGATCGAGCAACAATAGGAAGGCCTTAATCGTCAAAATTTGATTGGAATAGCCAACCATTCCTGCGTTGCTATGAAAACAAAAATTTCAATGTTTATAAGCCATAACTGAAAAAGTATAAATGATAGACACTGAAAAATTAAACCATTCAATCCACAATCTAGTACTTCCTATGATAATCATACTGTCCGCATATTTATCTTCAATATTCTCTCAGTTATCTAGGATTTTGTCACGATCTATAGAGAAACAATGTGATGTGACAAAATCCTAGTAAACTGAGAGAATATTGAAGATAAATATGCGGACAGTATGATTATCATAGGAAGTACTAGATTGCGGATGGAATGGTTTAATTTTTCAGTGTCTATCATTTATATTTTGTATCGATAGGATTGCAATCGATTGATATTCATCGTTTTCTTCTATTTTTCCGATTGTTTCAACGATTTTTATCTTTTGGGATTCATAAATATAATATTTTTTATTACAATACTCAAGTATATAGACTGATAAAGTGCGTATGCATTAATTCAAACCTGATCAGTAATATTATTAAATACAAACGCGCTTCGCTTGCTTGCGCTGCGGGGCTGGCGGACACTTTGTGTCCCCCCGGAGGCTCCCTTTGGGCGCCTAGGCTCACATTGATTAATTATAACTTAGTTAACATCTCTAAATACGTCTGTCTTACTGTTATAATCGTTAGCACTCGAAAAATCACATTTTTTATGATAGTTGTATCATATGTGAAGAATATTATCATACACATTCTATTAAAATTTCAGCTTTTTATCACCTAAAATGGCTGAGTTTTAGTCGAAAAACTGAAATTTCTAATTCTAAAAAAAGGTGACAATGCCGTCATAATCCCATGATGAGTAGACATTTTCGTCTGAGGTCAGAACTTAGTGGAGCCATGGCCAAAAGACTCCAACATGGCAAAAATCAGCTTTCTGTGCCTGGCAGTTTCTTCAACAATCAATTCGTTATATATAATATATATATATATATATATATATATATATATATATATATACAAACATTAATCGAGTTTTCATAGTAAGGATATCCTAATGTTTAAAAACTCAGAAATTACAATTGTGGGAGAATTATTCATATCATAGCTTGATTGGGATAATGAAATAAAGTGAGGATAATCGATATTGACAAGTTTAGTCAATCCAAAATTTAATTTTTGGATTCGAGTTTGCATGCAAACTTAGCTTCTTTTTACAGAACCACATGCAAATATTGAAAATGGAACGGTTGGCCAGATACCAACACATTTTACTCAGGGCTTTTCACTCGTCATCATCTCTAATGACTCAAGTTACCGAGTCATGACTCGAAGACTTGTGATGATTCACCAATCAAATGACTCGTGCAAAGCCCTGATTTCATTGGATGTTGTCGAATGAGCAACATCATCAGATAGAAATGTTGGTGCTTGTCGCTTGGCTTTTCGTCACTAATAAGGCGTCTGGAAAATAATAGGTAGCACATTCCAAAGTGCGAAAACTTTATAATAAGGTTGCTATGCAGTATTTGTAGGGGTTTTTAATATACATCTTGTATACTAGTATTATTGTTAAGCTTTTTACACCATAATATGTATACATATTTTCACACCTGTTGATTAATTTTTAAAACATACTAGAGACTAGCTTTCAAGGTTGACCTAGAGTTCTTAGGGGTGTAGATAAATATCATATTTTTGGGGCTGTATAACAAATATTTGTTTGTTTTAGTTGACTCTACTCTTTTACATGTACAGTTGACTCCGCTTAATAGGGCCACTGTTTAATCGGATCAACCGCTTAATCGGGCCACTTTTGGCAGGACCGGAATAGCTCTCACACATAGAAGCTAATACAACATATTTTCGGTTAATTGGGTTCTCCGCTTAATCGGGGCAAAATGTCCTCTGACCAATGTGACCCTATTAAGCGGAGTCAACCAGTGCCGGATTATCCATAGGGCACTAGAGGCACTATGCCTCAGGCCTACGAAGGTTTGGGGCCTAAAATATACAAGCATACAGTGGAACTCGGATAATACATACCCCTTCGGGAAACAAAAATTCGTATGTACTATCCTAGTGTACGTCTTACTTATCCGAATAAGAATTGCAATAAAATGAGTGGAGACTAAATTTTTGGTTTGAAAGAAATAGTACGTCTTAACATAATAGCCGATATCTTATAAATCTAAATGTTTCGGTAAAACATTAAACAAATTGGTGTTACCAATAACAATATGGTCAGGGTAACAATGCCATATATTTGTAGCATATTGCATTTATATGAATGTGTAAACGTTAAACAACAACAAACACGTAATATATTAAGTCTCCCCTTCCTTTGGAAACTAAAATATTTGATCGAAATGTCAGATGGGTATAAACGGAAACATGAATCTTAAAATTCTTTTCAGCTGAAAAGAGAAAGAAAAGCGAGGAGATAACCTCAAACACAATTGAAAAATTCATTGTTAAATTATGTTAATCTGCCTGATCATGGAAATGAAGGAAAGAATATCGATCCCATTTTTTACGACGATGAAACTTTCATCACTGTCGCTCCTATCTATTGAATGCGAGTTGCTTCGCTCAATAGATTTTAGAGACGTGATAAGAGCCGGAAATTTACACTGTAGCCAGCATTCAACATCATTTCAAAACACTATTAAATAAACAAGCGCGCATCGCTTGCTTGCGCTGCGAGGCTGGCGGACACTTTGTGTCCGCCGGAGGCGCCTGGGGTCACATTAATTAATTATAAGGGAGATAACATCCCTAAATACGCCTGTCCTACTGTTATAATCGATATCGCACGAAAAATCACAAAATTTGTCAATTTTTAAATTTTGATGCGTAATGATGACGTCATAACAGTGATGAGTCATCTTTTTTGATGATAGTTGCATCATATGTGAGGTATATTAATGTACACATTCTATTAAAATTTCAGCCTTCTATCACTTAAAATGGCTGAGTTATGATCGAAAAACTGAATTTTCTAATTATAAAAAGGTGACAATGACGTCATAATTCCATGATGAGTCGACATTTTCGTCTGAGCTCAGAACTTAGTGGAAGCATAACTAAAAGACCCCCACATGCCAAAAATTAGCTTTCTGTGCCTGGCAGTTTCTTCAATCAATTCGTTACAGATATATATATATATATACACATATATGTATATATCTACACAAACATTAATCGAGTTTTAATAGTAAGGATTCATATTTATGACCCATTCCATTTATTAAACTAGCATTTCAAAACAAAATTAAATTATTAGGAAATTTTGTGTTGAAATAGCTGAAGAAAAAAGTGCCCCAGGCCTACTAAGGTATATTCCGGCCCTGGAGTCAACTGTATTTCGCTATTCAAAATTTTAATTTTGGACTAAATGTTGCAATATTCTCCCAATTTTGATATCAGAATCTACCACTGGGACTGTTCAAACGTTACGTAAGCAGAAATCCTCTCTCTCTCCCTCTCTATGTCACAATCTCCCATACCTCCCTTTCAGCATTACGTAACATGGCTAAGCCATTTTGTTTTCTTCACGTATCTATTGTAATCAAAACCAAATGAAATAGGTATCATATAGTTTCGAGAATACAGAATCGACACCCTAGAGACCTTAGGTCAACCGTTGAAAGCTAGTCTCTAGCATCATTTTTAAATTAGTCAAGAGGTGTGAAAAATTGTATGAAAAGCATTTCTTAACCTAAGTTGATTAATTTATTAAAAATGGCAAAGAATTATGAATTATTCGAAAAGTTCATTCATATAATTCATTATATTTCTTGTTAAAAGCTTTCAATTTCGAATAATTCTTCTCAGGCTTGATGAATTATGAATTATTCGAATTATTCATTAATTCGTGAACTAGTCAACTTAGTTCTTAAAATATAAGATTTATATTAAGAAACCTTGCAAATACTGGATGGTAACGTATAAATTTTCGTACTTTAAAATCGATAAAATTTTCGATTGGATTGGATTGGATTGGTACATCTAATTTTATGTGTTGAGTGACAATTTTTAGGTTTTGAAGCGATATTTTTTCCGAAAAATGGGACTTTTATATTCGACCACCAATCAGCTTTGAATATTTTAGCATTTAAAGTTTATTCAGGATCTATTAACTCGCAGTTTCCATTGTTTCGACCCTGTCAGGATTTAACCAACTACTTTTTGTGACAAATATTGGATTTAAATACAGTACACCCTCGCTAATCCGAACTCTTACAATCCGAGCCCCCAAAATATTATCTTATTCGTCTCTATGCTTTGAATAAATTTATATCAATCAAGATGATTGAGAAACCTCGTTAAAAAGCAATCATAACCAAATAATTTACTAAATTTTCTAACAAACACATTTATTATAGTTAATACTCCATTGAATTAGTGTTATTTCACTAATCGGAACGATTTTTCGATCATTGGCACAGAGCTGTTCGGATTAGCGAGGGTGTACTGTACTATAATCTAAATCAGAAGGATTTGGACATTATGAAACAATGTAGTCAGCTTTCAGGGATTACAATGCACCCCCAGGTCCGACTAAAGTGTCCCCATGTCCCCTCCCAGTTTGGTGTTGTGCCCCGTCATAGGATTGGAAATAATCCTGGTAGCGTCCCTGGTTTAGTACATATTGACGTTCGCAAACGAAAGTAACATCGCCAAAGAAGGAAGACAAAGGGTGGTACAGGGTGCAACAAAAGTGTTGTCGCCATAGATTATTCATCATTATGCTTGATTGATTTCGAACCAATAGAATCAAAAACAAAACTCTTAGCCTGTCGAAAGCTATCACGCATTCCTATATTTTGAGACATCACACCATTTGCGAAATACACTTTTCCTTTCCCATGTTCACCTATTAATTAGAGCTTGTATTCAAAGGTGACAACACTTTCGTTACACCCTGTACAAGTTTCAAATTACTGTCAAGTGAGTTTAGCATATTTCAGCCGCACTCCGCTAGCTTGCGAAGGGCGCTGTTTGCAGAGGACATTTTGCCCCGATTAAGCTGAGAACCCTATTAACCGAAAATATTTTGTATTAGCTTCTATGTATGAGAGCTATTCCGGTCCTGCCAAAAGTGGCCCGATTAAACAGTGACACTATTAAGCGGAGTCGACTGTATCTTACTAAGACTATAGTCTATGGATGGCAGCAGCCCTCCAGAGATACGCTCCTAATCTAAAATCCCTAAATTTTAATACGCCTAAATCTATAAATTGCATTATAAAATAGGGTAAATTGGGTATTATTCTGGATTTTCACGCTCCTAAACACTTTGAGGCTTAAAATCATACGCCTAAAGGAGCGTCTCGCGCTCCTAGATAATCTCCTGGATGGCAGATCGAAGTAATGAATCTAGATTTGTTATTTGCAATTGCACTGTCAACAATCCTCAAACCTTAGACGAAGAGAAAACAGAGATTGAGTGATTTATCTCGACAATAACGCGACCTACTTGCAAACAGAACTTTAAATGTCATAGCAAAAAGGATCCTTATTGAGCACGTTTTGAAATAAATTGATTATTATTCCAAATGTTTTTCATAAATGAGAGGTTTTCCTTTCGAATGTGACTAGAATCATTATTATATCCCAATCACAATTAAAACGAGAACAATTTAGTTTCGTGCATCTTTTACAGTCAAGATGAAATTGAGAATTTCGTCTATTTGAATAAAAGTCAAATAAGTATTCTATTTTCTATGTTTAGATTTTAACCTCAACTATTTATAACCACAAAACAAATAACCAAAAGTCTATTGGCTCACAGGAACTAATTTGATCATAAGACTTAGCGTACTGATGATGTCAGTGAATATTTCGCATATTCCAGACTCGTCTAATTAATAATTCTGAATAAATTTCAATCTCAGTGTTAAATAGCGTAATCCTAATATTGCGATAATAAAATTAGAACTGAGAGAAACTCCCCCAAAGTTATTCAAGGGAATATGGCGCTGAAATACATCGGAGAATCGCTGTTCCAAGAAGCACTGTTTCTCGCATAGTGGAAAACGGTGGTAGATCTCTTGTAAGCTTAGCAAATCGGAACCGCAAGATGTCCATACGAAAAATTACAAGCCGATTCAAGCACCTTCGCGGAAAACACATCCCAATGAGACGGCGGGGAAGGAATTACGAGGAGGGCACACACACAAAGTTCCAAGAAATATTCCTGTGCTAATGGATCATCACAAGCAACGGAGGAACTCGTTTAGCGGCGAGATGTCAATTTAGCTAGCTGGTAAAAAATCTCAATTTCATCTTGACAGACCGTATGACACATCCTGTGTAAGCCATTTATCTTCTCATCAATGGAATATGCAATCCCGCCAAAACAGATCCATGTAGAGCTGAACATTACCTCAAACTGATGGCACTGTATCCTTCACAGACAGCTACTGGGAAACAAACCACTTGTCACCTTATAAGGATGATCGATGAATTAGAACAGACCAGAATATCGATATTGTTGTTTCAACAAAGAGGTTTGGAATGCATTACAAGTTTTCTCAGGTTTCGATATTTCTGTGTTTAAAAGTTTGGTCATCACTGAAATCCTGTGATGAACAGACTTGCCATTGTAGCTGGCTGGATTGTATTGCGCATACTTTCCAATTGTCCCATTTTGCACTCTTTCATTGAGCTAATTATACATGAAATTTCCCCCATCATGTCCCGCTTTTTTGATTCTATATATAATACTTTTCCATTGCGTCCCGCCATGTCCCGCGAAATCAACGCTGCGTCCCGCTTTATCATGGCTCAGGTTGGCATGTAAGATCGAATCCAATAAAATCAGAACACGACTTATCAAAATATTATATAGTCGACCTTAGGTAACACCGTAGGCTCGCCAAGTGTGGGTACCTGGAAGGGGGGCCGCCCCCCCCCAGGTTTGGAGCCTGTGGGGGGCCGTGGTGCCGGGCAGTGGAACAGTGGAGGAAGCTGTGGCATGGCAGGACTCCACACAAACTTAGGTTACAACTAAACCCCAAAATTATGTAATTGAGTCTAAATAATATCCCAATTACATTTTTCCACTATAGTCCGAGATTTTCTTTTCTTTCGGTAACAACAATAGCTGTACATCGATATTTGAGCATCTAAGAGACCCCCCTTACCGTCGCTCTCTCTTGCCCCCCCCAGGTTTTATGCTATTTTGAATTTCGCGGGACATGGCGGAACGCAATAGAAAAGTACTATAAATAGAATACAAAAAAATCGGGACATAATTGGGAAATTCCATGCAAAAGCGGGACACTCGAGAAAATTAGCTCAATAGAAGAGTGAATAAAGCGGGACGTCCCGCCAAAAACGGGACAGTTGGCAAGTATGCACATATATAAAAAGGGAATTTCACACTTGAGAAACCTCAACGAAGTTCTAGCAATTACTCATTAATTTAATGTTTATTTCCGCGCGCGAATGAGCATATTTAATTAATTAATAGCTCACTTTTATATGGACCAAGGACGATTTTTTGCATTCATATGGAGTCCGACCTACTCTCGTGATTATTGTAATTGCGCTATCGTTCATGTCAAACCATAACTCTTCTTTTCAATTAGATACTTTCTTCGTCCATGGTTATACTCTAAATACAAAATTACTGTTCTCGAATATACAACTTGGACATGTGAATAGTTACAATAAGCCCCGGGGTTTAATGTCCCACAGATTAGGTGGAAATTACGTCATCACCATGATAAAAGCATTTTATATTCCATGTAATGTGTGAGAATAATTGTGATCAGTAATGGTGTTTGCATCACATAATTATACTTGATTTCCCAGATTATATATTCATTCTAGTCACTATATATTTCTGCAACTGACATTTCCTTCAATTCCGTATGGAATTAAGGCCAAGCAAAATAGATTATTTGTACTCATCCATCTTTTTATAGAAATTAGGTGCGAAAGGGGATTTTATTTATGATAATTCAAATTGTCACCATTACTATCCAAAATTGATTCGAATCCTTTATAAATGTAGTTACAATTGACAAGTGTTGCCACCTATTTTTAGTGCAGTTCCTAGTATGGAGATGTCTTATGTCTGATCGGCGTGCGACCTCCGTCTGCTCGCTCCTGGAAATTCTATTGGACCAAATTGCACCAAATTTGGACCATATATTCCTTATATGGTGGAGATTTGAACCTGTGTCCAAATTATGAAATATTTTCACACCTTTCCAATTGGTGAGAGGGGAGTGTTATCTCACATGAAATCTACACCCCTAAACCCCATGTCAACCTTTGGAAGCTAGTGTCTAGCTTGTTTTTCAATTCGTCAAATGGTGTGAAAAATATATATATATATACAGTCGACTCCGCTTATTAGGGCCACTTTATATTTTGTTTATTTATGTATTGATTCTCAAAGAGAGCTCAAAATGGTACATAATGATAGCTCATGATCATACCAAAACTCCATTTCCGTTGGGAAGAAATTTGAATCCAAAACTCGCCTTGTGACAGTAGGAATTTCTAATTTTATCTACTTATTGTGGTTACTCGACTTTGGAATGCAAAAATGAAAGAATTTATTGTCTCAGACAAATATTTTTGATGAATTTCTAGGTTCTCATATTACTAGAATGTGGTAAACACCTTCGTAAACAAATTGAAGAGTACGAAATTTAATGCTATTGCAAGCATGAAATTTCGTACTCTTCAATTTCAACAACTGTGAATTCTTTCCAAAGCACAATTACGAGTACCTGTATCCCCTTGTGCCACTTGCCACCATTATATATTATGGGAACAAGTGGATCAAGGTGGCACAAGCGAAATTAATTCCCTTTAGGCATAATTGATGAATAGAAAACTTCTAAACTGGGTAACTCGAGTGTGTAGATTTGGAATTTGATATCAGATTTTCGGTAGCTGTCGTGAGTTTAATGAATTTGCCTCAATGGAGAGACCCATTTTAGTATTATTTATGATTCAAAGGAATATGGTGTTCCAATACTCGGCTAGTACGTACTAATAACTCCTTCCCGAAGGGGTACGTCTTATCCGAGTTCTACTGTATAAGGTAGATAACATCTCTAAATAAGTCTGTCTTACTGTTATAATCGATATCACTCGAAAAATCACAAAATTTGGCAATTTTTTACTTTTTAATTAATACGTAATGATGACGCCATGACGCAACCATTTTATGAGCAAAACTCGAGTTGGTTCCAGGGGGGGGGCTCGGCCCTAAATTTTGTATTGCTTCTATGGGCCATCTTCGAATCCAGGGGGGGCTGGGGGGGGGCTCGAGTCCCCCAGTCCCCCCGGGTTCGGCGCCTATGTCCCTGAGTATTGAAGATTCAATACGTTTTTATTGGAAATGTACCAAAAAATAAATTATTGTCATAATATTAGCAATTGTAATAACATTTTAGGAATCAATACCCTCAAAACATTATGAAGATCTTGTATGCTAAAATAATTTTTAAATCTGTTCACTTATTTGAACTTTTAAAAAGTATAACTTCAGGAAAACTATTTTTGGAATAAGAATAAGTCCTACTTTTTATGTTTGGGACTTTGTAGTTACATTTCCGGGTACATAAAATCCCCTCACAAATGATGCATGAAGTGTGCATGGTGGGTTTGTTCGTTGTGTAATAATGAAATTAAAAGTCTAACCTCGCCCTCGTCATTTGCATTTTGCTCTCAAATTACGTAGCTTCGTAATGTAATCTGAGCCTAACTCTCTTACTGAACCTTTGTGACCTGAAGCACTGTTGCGTGAAATTATGTGGCGATTATATAACAGGAACCATGGATGTATAACTCTAGGATCTCCGATACATTGTTGAGTTTTCGAAAGTGTTAATAGCCGCAAGCAAGAATCTTGATAACTTAAAACTACCAAATTGAACCAAATGATCATGTTTTGTGAAATATTCTGTAATAGGAACTACAAGTTGCATAATATTAGATCAGAGTTTGCTAAGGCTTCTAAGCGAATGTCTCAGAATTTCACGAAAGTTGTACATCCATGTTCCTGTTTATACCCTCTAACACCACCCCATGAGGTAAGTGTTAAAGTGGCTGACACATAAGTAAACTCAAAATATAATATTCGCACACAAAATTTCCATTATACACATTCTAATGCTATAAATAGAAGCAACTTACCATGGTGATGCTGGAATGTAAGATTATCAGAAATAGTGGCAGTGTTTTGAATTGACCGCAAACTTGATTTAGAGTTGAACACTTCCAGACGGTTAGACAGGAACAACCAACTTCAATAGCTCTCCTCTGATCTGAAAAAAGTAATACAAATAATGAAAAAATGAGTGAAAAATTGAAGTATTAAAAGTCCATTGCGCATGCGCAATCGTCACATTGCGCATGCTCAATTGACCAATTGCGCATGATCTATCATCACTTTGCACATAATACGCAAAAACCACTTAAAATATTTCTATATGTGCAAAACTCCAAAAATTAATGTCGCTAAAACCACCACATTGAATTGAATTGCGTCTCTACCGGGAGCCTTTAGCGAAAAAAAGCCTCATTTCGCACATTTTTTGATCCAATCTCCAACTAAAACGCCTCGGACCGAGCAGAGGATCCTGTCAATCGGACCTAAAAGCCTCCATTCGTCACCTTTGGGATTGTATTCCTCTCTAATGTGTCAATTGATCATGCACAATGAACTTTTTAATATATGGAAAAATTCCTTTTTTTGTGCACTTTTTATTCCGAAAAATATACAACAATTATGAGTTTGGGATGTTATTGAGAGATTTAGGGGGTACATGTTTCCAAACGAAATTGATTCTAATTCCTGAAAGAGGTTCGAAATTTCCTTTCGGAAATCAATCTCACCCCTGCTGACTCAAAATATAAATTTGCTCCCATTTTGTTGACTCGAAGCTGGGAAAATAGTTACTACCTTAACAGGTCTCTACGATACATCTCGCTTAGATATCAAGATGATTAGATCACTAAGGAATTGAATGTTTTCAACTTACAATTTATTCAGGAGGAATACTGTCTTTTTACGTCAAGTAGAAAGTATGTTACGATCTCATGCATAAAGTCATCAAAAACTTCCGAAATATTTCGCTGTTCCAAGGGAGTGTGTGTTGATTGGATTGTAGAGTCTGTCATAAGACGAAATATAAGCCACATCACACATCCAGGTAGATAAATTTAGAATCTATTGTAAAATAAATGAATACAAAATGTGAATGCATATATTCTGGGATTGAATGAGAGGAATTTGCGAATTTTGTATCATCATTGAAATTTTGTTTTAGAATAAGAGGTTATTAGCTCAAGAATCGTATTACGTTTCGGGAAAGCGTTGTTTATTGTGGGCAAGCAATTACAGAGTTCCGAATTCGATTGATTTGTCTAATTATCCCTATCGGTTTATATAATTATTAAAATCAAGCATTAGACTCTTCTAGGGTTTTAAAATGAAAATGGAATTATAAATCCTTTATCAATCTGAAGACTATTCGATTCAGATAACTGATGTTTTTCTAAAGTAAGCTGATTGATTACCTATAAATTGATAACCAACTGAGTTAGGCAAAATAACTAGTAAAATTCCAAGGTGGCGAAATGTAATAATGGCAATGTAGTGTGCTAGCATATAGCTGATAGTGTCTTGGTCATGAACTCTCCTTTAAGTCATGATCATTTTGCCATCAGGTCACGATTTTTTCACTTTAGGAAATAGAATATTATTATAATATCCTGCGGTTGGCTTAGTGGTTTTTCTATTTATAGAAGACCCAAACTTGTATGGCTTCCCCACCCAAAATGGCTTAAACCGGAAATGACGCAACAAAACACCTCGCAAACCGCGAGATAATTCTTAAGAGTATTTTAGTTTCGACAGCGGGCGTTCAACAAGTATATGATTCATTATTGATACTTAGATTGGAAAGCAGTTGTTATGTTGGATGGTTGTCATATTCGAATTCCCTTGGAATATTTGCTAACATCTTATACGGGGATTCACACGAAAAGCATTTTATTTATGGAATTAACTTTGATTATATAGAACTAGATCCACCTAGCAGTAGTAGCCTCATATCAATTTCAAGTAAATACATTGGATACTTCAACTTAATTGAAAAAATGCCAGTCGACAGACTTATTGTGCAGCTCCATTAATTAAACCCGATTCGGACTAGGAATTTTGCTAACTTATTTGCGTTTGAATCATTTTGGGCGGGAAAACCCTAAAAGTGTGGGGTATGTTCTATAAATAGAAGATGCCCCAAGGCTAAATAGGGTTTAATTAAGTGTCGTAGGAGGCGAAATGTGAATAAATATTATAATCGAGCGGGAAATATCCATTTCGAGCTTTCTAAATTGTTAAATTTGAAATGTATACATCAGTGGTTCTCCACCTCGGGGTGCCATTAAAACCCTCCGTCGCCCCTGGAATGTGTCGCGTCATTTCCGGTTTAAGCCACTTTGGGCGGGGAAGCCATAAAAATCGGGGTATTTACTATAAATAGAAAAAACCCAAGCCACCCGGGGGAACATTTCTTGGGGTCGCCGAAATTTTATTGAGGTAATACAGTCGGCTCCACTTAATAGGCTGACCCTATTAAGTGGAGTCGACTGTATTTATATGAATTGAGTTCAGGGCTATTGCATGAGAAATTTGACACAATTATGCCACTTTGTGTCTTTGTGTAACTTGTGTTACTGAAAAATTTTCGTGCAAACTATTTTTGCAAACTTGATGCTATCTGATAAGAGTAAATGTTGCAACACAAACTTTCTTTGGATCATAACTAGAGATTTCACAATTTCCATTTTAACTGTAGAATGCCGAGCACTTACATTTGTATGGCTTCAGTGGCATATTAAATGTCTGGGAGACATCCACGATAAGGGGACACTGTGTCCCCAGTTTCTGTCGAGGGTATAAATTCGGTTTAAAGATGAGCTGTTAAGCGAAATTGAAATTGTTTACTTGAAATCGATATGACAGATTGAACAAACTTATTCCTTTCATCTTTTTGTAAATATTTGGAACAAAAGAAAATTTGTTGTTCCGAGTTCAATAAATCTAATGTAGTGGCTATTCCTAACATAATTATTTTCATTCAATATTCTTTAACTCTCACACTTCGCGTTTGTTAGACTGTTAGAAGTTTTAAATGATTTTAATCTTACCTGCCAATGCAATTAGGAGAAATTCATCATTGATTAGAATTCATGTTCACAGGGCACTCTCAATTCTCACGATTTAGAACCAATAGAACTCGGTTAGTCGTACTCGGATAATATACGTGCTTCGGTTTAGTACGTACAGTATACCCTCGCTAATCCGAACAGCTCTGTTCCAATCATCGAAAAAATCGTTCGGATTAGTGAATTTGTTCCGATTAGTGAAATAACACTAATTCAATGGGGCATTAATTATAATAAATTTGCATTGTTAGAATATTATGGATATTATTTCGCTATGATTGTTTATTTAACGAGGTTTCTCAATCTTATTGATATATTTAAGTTTATAAACGTTTATTTAAAGCATAGAGGCGAATGAAATTATATTTTGGGTGTTCGGATTTTAAGAATGAAGTGTTCGGACTATCGAGGGTGTACTGTACTCATTCCTCTGAGTTACCAAAATACTGGTTGGACATGTTAACACAGTGGGCATTTTTTTGGGGTGAAATGGAAGTATGAAAACTATGCAAGATAGAGATACATGATGTATTATTACCCTATAGGATATCAACCCCAAGAAAACGATTTCTGCAGAAAAAAATAATCTAGGTCTTCCCATTATAAAGTTATGACGTCATACTCAGAAATTATAGTTTTGAGTTTTAAAATTCAGTAACTAGAGGCAATAGAGGCATTTTATTTGAACCACAGACAGTTCAATTCGGACATACCTAATTTACGGAACGGAACGGAACCATTCCGGGAAATCTGAGCGCCTATTTTACGGAATGTTCCGTAAATTAGGCATTTTAAATCCCGGAATGGTTCCGTTCCGTTCCATTCCGTAAATACGGTATGTCCTTCAATTCCATACTAGCAAAGGTGTAGCTAGGAAACTAAAGTGTCAGCTTATGCAGGTTCCACTTTATTAACTAAAAACTATTACACACGCATTCCTATTGGTACGAAAAAATGTCAGAAAGATCCCGCTAAGTCCCACAGTATGACACAAGCCCTTGCAGACTATCATGGTTCTTTAATAAAGGCAAAGCGCCTAAGGCGGAATCCGGCGTTTGGGTTCGTGACGGCGAAACCAAGGTCAAGGAACCGTGTGAACGCCCGCGCAATCTTCGTGGGTGGCGATATCTGTCCAGTTCAGCTGTCGCTAGAGCCAAAAATGAATCCGACATATCTTCGAACGGACATTTCCCGGGGCGACCAAGAATCTTGATCAACCCAAGAGCAACTCGGATCCTTACCGGGGGGCTAAATTAGAGTATCTTTGTTAAATTTCTTCCAATTTTTCCCCCGACAGGGTTGTAGCCCCCCCCCCCCCTTGGCGCCACCCCTGATCCTTACTCGAATCCGAAGTTCCTCTCCATCATCCAAACGCGACCCATGTAATCGAGACTGGGACCATTTGCCTGTAAAGCATAGACAGAACCGATGTCTCCCTCACTCTAGCACAAATCGACACACAGAAATGCTAAATGACGGAATCTCTGTTCCTTGGAACAGTCAGATAATTATATTTACCAAAAAGGACAGTGGCACCAGATTTGTATACCCCCGAATCCATGCTAATATGTTCTCAGGGGTTTACAATCTAGGTGAGGTGCTAAACCTACTGATAGTTGTATGCACTGCATGTGTGTGTGTATATTATTGCGTGTTTACAGAGAAAAACTCGGCTATCAGTAGGCAAGAAAGATAGCACCCTAACTTTACCTTTACCTTTAGCGAGATGACATCCTTAGTGCTTTTGGCTCACTAAGGTTCTGCAAAAGTGTAGGCTCAGGTTATAACCCCAGGAGCATATTGAGTGGCCAAGGGCCGAATGTGGAGTTGCAGAATTTTTCTATGACGTGCCATTTTTTTACAATCTTGATTTTAAAATAAATTATTCCTTTCACACTATTTGATACGAATAGATTTCTATTGTTCTGGATTTAACACCCGTTACCAGAAGCTACTGTGAGATTGTGAGAGAGCTGTAGTTGTTCACGACATGGACTGAAATTGGTTGATTATTCAAGTATAATAATATTTAGTAATGTGAACTTTGTGGATTAAAATTGACCTTACATTCAGGATTAGTTGACTTAATACGAAGTAAATTCTATTTATCACGAACCAAAATTTCCTGCTACAGTTCTGATTTCATTAATGTAACTGCAGACAAATGGCAATTCAGCATACTTAGTAGAGAACAAGAGAGCGACGTATTGTTTCTCTAATATCCCCAAGCGCCCACTGGGTAACTCTGCGGACACTGCGTGTCCGCAAACCGCACAGCTCAAGCAAGCGAAGCTGCTTGTCATGAGTATGCACTGAAAAGTGTCTTCTATTTATACTCGGTAGGAATGCATTTTGAGCTCTATACTGAAAATACTTGACGCTGGTTGGTCAAATATAAAAGTTTTATTTTTAAGGTGAAACAAACAGACATACAACAATTAAAATGTATTTATATAAGGACGAAAATAATATCAAAAAGATATCCGAGTTGACTTCCATCTTTCTCACTCAGTAACCATCCAAACTACCACAAATATGCCATACTTGGTATTGCGGCGCATTTGTGGGATGTTTGTATGGATACTGGCTGGGCGCCAAAGATGGAGGTCAACTGGATATCTTTTCGATATTTTTTACACCATTTCTCCCATAGATGTCTAACAATATTGCACCTCAAGATGAAGATGCACTCCGTTACTCTGATCAGTTTTTCATCGTCTTTGATCAATCATTGACGATTTTCTATTTGAGTCCCAATTCCAACAAGTTCATCAATACTATGAGCAACAAACTGATTGGCCAACCGCTGAATAAGATAATATTGCCAGAAGATCTCGTGGAGCTCAGCCAAATAATTCAATCTCTGAGAGACCAACCCAGCCAACCGAAGCAAAGCTTTGTTTGTCATTCCCGGTTTAAAGCATCAGCTAACAAAACCAAAAAGTATTTTAACAGCATCCCTGGTTACAAGCTGTACAAGGTAACTGGGACTGTTGACACGCGTGATGGCGGGTTAATCCACGCGTTATGCAAACCCATCTTTGTTGACGAATTGATGGACCGTCCAATGGAGGACCACATTTTTATCACTCTTCTCAGTGTAGACACTTTGTCCATTCTCCATCAGGACCAGCGAGCACAGAAGTACATTAACCTAGGGCTTGATGAAGTCAAAGGACAATCTGCCATGTCGTACATACACTCTTCCTTCGTCGACAGCTTTTCTCCGCTATGCGCGTTGCTTTTCAAGAAAGGAGAATCGATGACTGATGCGTATTTGAGTAAGTCCCGTGATGGATGGATCTGGTTACGCTCCAGAATGGCGTTCTACTATACAACTGAAAAAAGCAAAAAAGAGGGAGATCGAAAAGTCATGATTGTTATATCCCAGGTGTTAAATGGCTCGAAGCACATTTCCGATTCAGATTCGCATAACATCAGAATGACTGCTGCCTCAAAACCTGTTAAGCGGACCCCCCAGATTGATACGGTCCCTCGGATCTCCCAGGAACCTGAGTCTACCAGAGGCTATCCGGACGTCCAATATGGCCACGGCTTATCAATGGCTACTCAGTCAGACTTGCCAATGCCTGGCATCTCCAATCCACAGTATTTTCCTGATAGTTCCACCTTTTCCCCTTTTGCTATTCCTCCACAGCACTCCATATATGATTTGGAGCAACAACCACTTAGCGACACTATTGAGTGGGACCCCAGCTTTAGCCAATGCCTGTTTTCAGACCAAGATATGGGTTTGGGGTTCAATCCGGTTGAGAATTCGTCTCTTCCGCAGTTTCTTCCGAGCTATTCACAAGACTATCCGCCCTTTGAGTCCATGCAGCAAGCCAGCAACGCAATGATCGATGAAAACTATCCATCGAGTGATGGAGCTTCAAGCGATATGTTTTCATTCGATCAGAGTGATCAGTAGTTCCATGTAAGATTGAATTTATCTTTGGATTCTTTGGATTATTTATATTTGAGATTCTAGGTCTGTAGTACTACCTAGATTGACCCATTTTTACTCATTTCTTTTTTTGTTTCTAACATGTTTTTTGATATTGTTTGAGTAACTCATGAAATTAATTAATTAATATAATTAGCTCCCTAACACCCAATCCCCTCCTTCGGAATTCAGATTTTTTTGTCAGAAATGTGAAAATGCTAACTCATTTTGTTGATGACATCCTTTTCAGCTTTTTAAAAAAAAATTCACATTTTATGTGGATAACAGATCAGCTGATTTTGAGAATGTATCTTTAATAGTTTTTACATCATATGTTGTTTCAGTATTCGATAACCTGCAACTATACACCTCATTCCTATCCACTATAAGGGTAACTAAGCATTCCTTTCACACCTTTACTCACTAACTTAAAATTATATATTTGAAGATTGAATGCTAGTCATGAGGACTGTTACCAGTTCTGTTAAGAACTTCTTTGGAAGAGATCTTGAATTCTGTTGTTACAATCACACATATAGATATTGCTATAAATAGAATGGACCCCATGTCGGGCATGCCTAATTTCCGGGACGGGACGGGATACCGTCCCGGAAATTAGGCATCTTAACCCGTCCCGTCCCGGAAATTAGGTACCTTTTCTGTCCCGTCCCGGAGATTAGGCATCTTGACTCGTCCCGTCCCGGAAATTAACATGCCCCCCCCCATGTCATTTTAAGTAACCCTGGGGTATATTCTATTTATAGCCCGAATTTAAATCTGGGATAAACTCGAATAAAATCCAGAATTTTAATATTGTACACTTCTTCCTGACTGAGAGACCATTGCTAATAAAACATTTTTCTCTGCATAATACTTGGGCCTGTATCGTCATACTCAACCTTTGTGATGCAAATAGAATCGAACATGCTTAATGAAGCTAGACACACGCCTCCCAGCCAGCTGGAGTAGTGTCTATTTTTAGGAGCATCTATTTTTATCAGGAAAGCTGGAGGCGTGGTTGGCCTGATACCGTTGAAGAGGCGCTGTTCTATTCCTGGAAACATCGTGTTGCCACCTGATAGAACGATGTTTCGGAATAAATCCCTTTGGATATCCAAATCGGAGTTCATTATTGCTGATTGGATGATTTGGTGAATGCCTGGGGAATCCATTCCGAAAAGTTTCGGTTGGAACATTGGTTCTGGGCAGCGACACATTTCGCTACCGACTGAGACCAACTGGCCATCAGGGAGCTTGTACTCCTTGTCCCCATTGGAATTACAACCATACTCTGCCACTTTCTTTTGAAAGTCGAGTGCCACAAACGTGAGCTTCTCTTTCATGTCCCGAACCACTTTCCTCTCTGAGATGTTTGTAAAAAAGTGTCCTTTCTGTCTCAGCATCTGTGAAAGGTAGTCTGTCATGTCTCGCCCGCCCAAATTAAATCTAGCGATGTCATTCGTTTCCGCCCATCCCTCGTAGATTGGAACCACGTGTGAAATTGTGTCGCCCGAGTCCACCACCAGTCCCGTGGTTCGTCCGGAGGCGTAGAGCGACAACACTGCCTGCATGCCTATGTACAAACCCGAGGTGTGAAGTGTCTCGAACATTATCTCTGCCATCTTTGCCTGGCACAATCTAGGCGCGAGTGGCGGCAAAGTGAGGAGGACGGAGTGTTCCTCCGGGGCAACATGGAGCTCGTTATGGAATGTGTGTAACCAGAGGTGCTCCATATGGTCCCAATTGTTTGGTATGCCACCATCAATCGGAGAGCTGAGCGAAAGAATTCCTCTCTTGCAATAAGCCTCTTCTCCCACGTACACATTCCTTAGACCCATTTGTGTAGTTAGGCCCGGGTGAATCGGACTTCCTACCCAGGTGGGGAATATCGCACGAGGAACATTCTCTCCCGCAAACCCAGCTCTGGTGCTATCAGAACCTGCGTCGATCACAACTGGGATTTTATACGAACCCATAGAATACCTGGAAATAACGTATCTCCTATAATGTATTATGATAGGAACTGCACTAAAATTACTATTAACATATGCGAATAGTATTTTCAATATATATTCTACTATAAAAATCAATTCAACCGATTATACAGACTTGTAAAGCTAAATGCTCAAGTTGCATAGCAGAGCTATTGTCGTAAAGTTTTGTCCGTGAATGTTTTACAGACGAAGTTCTAACTTATAAAGGATTAAATTCCCTCTAAACTATGGACACAGGTAATGTCGGAGGAGTTTTAAAATCATACATTCGCTAGAGAGAGAATGGTTGCCATGGTCTGGCCCTTTTGATACTTGGATTTTCTAGACCGAATTCCTGTACCAATTTCAGGAGTTATTTTGAGGATGTTATGTAGTCCAGCGATTTCACGAGGGATATAAATTAGTTTTTAGTTAATGTCCGACTAATTTCGGCCCATTTCCAACGCTGCTCTACCCTCAACCAATCAAATATTGCACTCTAATGTCAGCCATCATTTCAATTGACATTTTATATTTGAACAATTTCTAACTCTCACACACAAAACATGGCAGAAAAGTTGAGGGTTTTTGAGAAACGCTGAAAGTACAGGTTTTGTTTATAACATAGATTGACCCTCCAACTCAACTTGCTAAGGTTCTGCGCCATATTTGTACGTATATGTCTGTTTCTATTTATAGACCTGTTTACACGTTTCCAATTGATTTTGTTATTTTCTAGTATTAGACATAATCACACCTAATGGCAGAGTCAGCTGATATTTTCTTACCACAAGACGCCATCTCAAGCACAACCGATTTCCTATACAAATTCGCGCACGCGTTCACCGCATCATTTCTATTTATAGTAGTGTCTGAATTGGGCGACAAGACATTCTTCATCGCCGCCATTCTCGCTATGAGAAAGCCAAGAATGGTCGTTTTTCTCGGTTCAATCTTCGCTCTAGGCCTAATGCATACTTTCTCCGTCTTAGTCGGAATGAGCGCCAAATTAATCCCGCGCTATCTCACCCAGACAATCGCCAGTGTTTTGCTCCTAGTTTTTGGCGCCAAAATGCTCTACGATGGCTGGCAGATGAAAAGTGGCAGTGAGCAGGAAGAATTCGAGGAAGCGAAACAAGAGGTCAATAAGGGCGAGAGTAGCGAGGAACCGGAAAGTGCCGGTCTTCGACCCACGAACGATCGCATGTTTCTCCGTCGCTGGATTTCACCGGTATTCCTGCAGGCATTCACTCTAACCTTCCTAGCGGAATGGGGAGACAGGAGCCAGCTGACAACCATTGTCCTCGCCGCGAAAGAAGAGCCGATTGGCATCACTCTAGGCGGGATTTTAGGTCATACTATATGCACCGGCCTAGCCGTTTTGGGCGGGAAATTCTTATCTGAGCGCATTTCCACGCGAACTGTGACTATAATTGGCGGGCTCGTCTTCATTGGTTTCGCAGTCTATTCCTTCACATTCAGAAATGCTTGACATTCCAAGCAAACTTCTCATTCTTCATTCTCTGTAAATTGCATTTAATTAATTCTCAATTATTTTAAATATGCTATAGTGAATGAATTTAGGTGAATGCCAATGAATCTAATTCGTTGCTATATTGTATATGATTCCACAGGAATTTAAATTATTTAGATAGAATCGTTGTGGTGACTTTTATTCTTAATTCTGGGTCTAAATCCAGGAAAGATGTTCCAAAATAGATAATAAAATATTTATTAGGGTACAACGGCTAGCCTGGATACAGAGTGCGTGCATAGGAATGCAGATGGGCAGGAGCGGGTACTGTACATTCTTCGTGGGTGTCCCGGGAGCGGGAAATCCACTCTGAGCAGAGAGCTGAAAGGGGAGACTGGCCGCGTCTTCTCGACTGACGACTTCTTCATTCGGTCGGACGGAGAGTACGCGTTTGACCCGAAGAAAGTGGCCGGATTCCACAAGCGGAACCAGGAAAGGGCGCGCGATGCCATTTCGGAGGGCCACTCGCCGGTGGTGATCGACAACACGAACACGACCGCTTGGGAGATGCGTCCGTACGTGGAGATGGGGCTCCGCCACGGGTACAGGGTTGAGTTCCGCGAGCCGAGCACTCCTTGGAGGTACGAGGCCGCCCAACTGAGCGAGAGGAACACCCACGGAGTGGGCATAGACACCATCCGCCGCATGCTGAAGCGGTTCCAGAAAAATGTGTCCGTGGAGAGTGTCATGGGGAAAAGGATGGGTGCATTCGCTTCGAAGAGAAAACTAGCGTTCAGTAGTGAGCAGGCGCCTATTGATAAGGCGCCAAACTGTCCGAATGAATGGCAGCTGCCAGATGTAAAGGAGCAGGAACCTCCGCTCACAGAGTGTGATTTGATTGGTCAGGAAAATGCGTTTTTATACAACCCATTCAACCTGCTAATCGAGGAGAATTTGGAAAGTGATCAAGTTGTTCCTAAAAATAGAGATTCAGTTCCTAGCATATTTAAGGACGATCTTCTAGGAGTCGATGAGTTGCTAATTTTAGACTCAAACCCATTTTCGATGTGCCAAGAAATTCCCGACATTTTAACAGGGCAAGACATTCCATTCGACCCAACTGGTAACGATTCTAATTTCAGAAATTCTATTTTTGAAGACATTGAGGACTTTCCACGCCTGAATTCTTCTTCACAAGTACTGAGTCCAAATAGTTCTGGTTTCCATGGAGATTTAATCGGGGAATGCTATGCAGTCCAGGAACGGAATGTTACTAAAATTATCCCGCTTGTGAAAGAGACAAAGGTTAAAAATATAAAAAAGAAGTCATTTTTTCTCGGATTTAATTCACAAATGTTATTTAAAATGTTTTCACGTTTTTCAGTAAACAGTCAACATTCCCGATTTGAAATCAAGAGTCAGATTTTAAATTATTTGTTTATCAAATCTTTAATTCCATTTTGTTTACGTAAACAGAGAGTCAAAAAGTGTTTGAGTTTGCTGTCCCTTTGTTTACTAAACAAGAATAAACATTCCATCTGTCGAAAAATACGAAATATTCGCAAATCGAAACAGCTGAAAAACTAACACCTCCACTCTGCCACATTTTAAGTGGTGTGATGAAACACGTTGAATTAATATTTTTTCATATTTTTGATTTCCATTCTCTATTTGCTGCAATTGAGAAGCAATGTTTGTATTTTGTGTTGTAATTATTATTGTACACATGATATTTTTCTGTTAAACGAATTGGTCTAGCTGTAACATACTTGCCAACTGTCCCGCCCTTTTCACTCTTCTATTGAGCTAATTTTCTCGAGCTTTTACATGAAATTTCCCGCTTTTTTTATTCTTTCTACAGTCAGGGTCGCTTAATATGAACATTCGTTTATTATGAACTAACCTCCTGATCCCAATTTCATTTTTTAGATAGGATTTGTATTGAATCAAGTTCGTTTAGTATGAAGTATCTCTATTATGAACATATTTTTGGTCCCCTGGTGGTTCACAATAAGCGACCCTGACTGTATAATACTTTTCAATTGTGTCCCGCTTTCATCATGGCTCAGGTTGGTAGGTATGCTGTAAATAGAGGTACTTGCCACCTTTTAGATAAATGGTTTAGCAAACCATGCCACTTTTCCTTCAATTCATATTGGGACATATATCTAGACTCAATAAACATAATTTTGGAGTTTAGTTGTAACCTATAAGTTTGTGTGGAGTCCTGCCATACCACAGCTTCCTCCACTGTCCGACACCACAGGCTCCAAACCTGGGAGGAGGGGCCGCCCCCCCCCCAGGTACCCACACTTGGCGCCTATAATCACAGGCCACTATTTGAGGATGTTTCCATGGATACCTCTCAATAAATACGATTCATGTTCATAATTAAAATTAATTTTAAACTCTAAAGACGAAAGATAAAATCTATTTCTTTGTTTTTGAAAACTTATCAAACACTTTTTGGGCGAATTTGTGTCACTGGCATTAAAGTGACTCCATAAATGTGCAACCAAACTAACCACTCCTCCTCCTCCTCATTCAATTATGACCACCAATCCATATGCATGCATATAAGGTGTCCAATATGCTTTCAATACTCTTCTTATTTAAGCAAATTCTGTGAGATGACACAGTTGTATTATATACAACTTTTAATTAAAAGCGCAAAATTCCATAATTTGCCGCCCGAGTATCTGGATTTCAGGTTTTATCCTAGTTACCTCGAGAGGTGACAGGTATGTACAAATGTTTAGCTGATATTTCCCTAGTTACGCACGTAATTTTAACTATGTGTTTATCTACGAACTGATTCTGTTTATAATATCACACTTAGCAATGCTATCTGAGTATGCAATGTTCCATATTTTTTAAAATTTGATTTTTACTCGGAAGAATTGAATCGTCATTGCTTATTGTACTATTTTTAATTCCGCTAAATGGAGCTGAGCATACACCCAACCCTCTGCACCACCAAGGGGCCACCACAGGACCAAGCCACTGCGACACAATCTTTTAGTCCTTCCAAAAAGGTGATGAAAATCGGTGGGAAAGATATAACTTTTCTCCTAGAAGGAGACCATCCGATTGGTTCGACACAATCGGGGAGTGGTTTGGGCGGGAACTTGGTGAGAGGCCGGAGGGGCATTGGAAGGGGGGGTGGGTGGTGTGGGAAAGTGGACCTAGATAAAATAGGCGGGGAAAACTGTGTTCTGCCACAGGAGAAAATGGCGGACTGTGATTGGCTGGGAGATTCAAGCGCGGAATTATGTATTATGCCTATTGCGAATGAAATGCGCAACAGAGAATTTGATTGGCTGAGAGAGAGTGAGAAGACTGATCCCAACGAAATGTCCGACCAGGAAACCACATTAGTGGCGCAGCAAACTGTCTCCCTGGATACAGAGTGCGTGCATAGGAATGCAGGTGAGCAGGAGAGGGTTTTGTACATTCTTCGTGGGTGTCCCGGGAGCGGGAAATCCACTCTGAGCAGAGAGCTGAAAGGGGAGACTGGCCGCGTCTTCTCGACTGACGACTTCTTCATTCGGTCGGACGGAGAGTACGCGTTTGACCCGAAGAAAGTGGCCGGATTCCACAAGCGGAACCAGGAAAGGGCGCGCGATGCCATTTCGGAGGGCCACTCGCCGGTGGTGATCGACAACACGAACACGACCGCTTGGGAGATGCGTCCGTACGTGGAGATGGGGCTCCGCCACGGGTACAGGGTTGAGTTCCGCGAGCCGAGCACCCCCTGGAGGTACGAGGCCGCCCAGCTGAGCGAGAGGAACACCCACGGAGTGGGCATAGACACCATCCGCCGCATGCTGAAGCGGTTCCAGAAAAATGTGTCCGTGGAGAGTGTCATGGGTCGTGAGGCCATGAAACGAATTCGTGGCGAGTCAGCTGGCGAACAGCTGATTGAAGATGAGGTGAATTCCAATCAGGATTTGCTTAGCAACTCAGCTGATGATTGTCGTAGTGTCGGTACTTCTGTGTCGGATAGTTCTGTGCAGGACAACGAGTCTGGCGCTCAGGAATTTGAATCAGCTGATCAAGCAACCAATCAGGTACTGAGGTCAGTTGATTTCCAGCTGTTGCAGGATAGAGACGCAGTTTACCCGCCAATATTTCAGAATTCCGCATCAGCTGGTCCAATGAACGATGAAGATACCAAATCAGCTGATTTGTTATCCAATCAAATTCAAGCATCAGCTGTTCAGGATACTGAAACAGCTGTTCAAGATACAGAAACAGCTGTTCAAGATACTGAAACCGCTTTTCAAGATACAGAAACAGCTGTTCAAGATACAGAAACAGCTGATCAAGATAAAGAAACAGCTGTTCAGGATACAGAAACAGCTGATCAAGATAAAGAAACAGCTGTTCAAGATTCTGAAACAGCTGATCAGGAAGATGTGCTAATTATAGATCCAGCTAACCAGGATCTTATTTCTCACGAATCAGCTGATATCTGCCAATCAGCTCATGATCAAACTGACACACCTAACAAGCCAGAAATAGAACATTTGGAGCCCAGAAATTCCACCCAGAAAAGTTCGATTGTGTCCAATCAGGAGCGTTTCAACCAACAGCTGGTATCGGAACTAACCAACCGCAATAGTTCCATATTCTGCCTCAACCTCCAGAGCCTACCTGTTCTGCAGGATATTCTAAATATAGACAAGGTTCTTCAGGTGCAGAGCAACTTTCCTCTCGCACAGCTGTTAATCCCCGCGCAAATTCGCGCACAGCTGACTCACACACAGATAGCCAACTTCCAGCACAACTACCAGCGTTACATTCAACACGTGTTACATGGCAAGAGGTCTAATATGACTGGCAGCGGGCTTTCCGACACTTCCCAAACTATGAGGTTGGATCTGAGGGGAAGTCAAGGGGTTTATTCTCAAGCGCGTATGCGAGCCACTCAGCCACATGTCACCCTGCCACTTGTGCCGACACCAAACATCTCTCAATCACATAAACTTTCTCCCGCGATTCACGCCGAGACGAATTTAGCGCGAACTGCTAGCCCGCCAATCAGCGCTCAGCCTTCTTTCCCGCCTAATTCGGTGGCGTCATTGAATGGGAACCAACTGAATTTGGAACCAGAACCTAGTCTGCCAGCGACAAACGATGGTGAGAAATTGGAAGATTCAACCTTTCCATTCAAACATACCAGCACCCCAGTATGCCCAGAAATAAACTCTGAAAATCAAATCGAACCAATCGAACTTAGTTTTAAACTCGGAAGTGAAAGTAATGAGGAGAATGGGACCATTCCGGATAGCGTCATCGATAATTCTTCTTTGGACACTTTATCACCTGATAAATCTCTATCTGCCACCTCGACACTAGAAAATAGCACTGATTTTCACCAGGCAACAGAAAGTAAAGAAGGAATTCAGACAAACAAAGAAACCCATTCTTCCACAGAAGCCCTTTCTATTGGCTATTCAGCTCAGACCGCATCTCATTCTATTGGTGTAGATTCAACGTTGCAGATAGAAATTTTATCAAACAACCAAAAGCGAACAGATTTGAATTCTTCTGTTTGCTCGACAGAGGCGAATTCACCAACTGAGGTGGATTCCGACATATCGCGACACAATCCTGACGATAAGCAAATGTGTGAAACGGTTTTTAGAGAAAGTCCACCTTCAGTCGATGCATCCTTGCCCAAAACCACAAATTCTCCCAGCGAACCCGAGCAAATAAAACGGATTCTTTCTGAGAAAATTGATTGGAGCGATTCTTCCGAATCGGAACTGTCCAGTCCAAATTTAGTAACATCTGGAAGTACACACTCAGCTGACAGACTCCCTGACAACCAGATGAATGCCAATGGCTCCAATACGGAACTAAAACAGGCGCCATTTTCGAAATCAGCTGCTCCCTGGAATACCTGGTCTGGGTGGAGTTCTAATTTTATCACACCTCACACTCACGACCACCTGGTCCCCACTGACCAATCAGCTGATCCGCAATCAGGGACGAAGAAATTTGACCCGACCATACAACCTCCGAAGAAGCACTCCACCCCAGCAATAAAGTGTCCAACCGACATCCACAATTTCACACCTTCATTCTCTCGTTTTATGTCTTTCGAAGACAACTCAGAAATCCCTCTACCACAATCCACTCGTAAATTAAGTCTGCCACCTAACATTCCATCAGCTGTTTCCCGCCCAAAGTGGCCTTCTTCTGAGTCTACCATCAAAGGAAACCCAAATGTCCTCTTCATGCCAGCTGGTGCTGAGTGGCAGTGGGCCAAAGCGACACCTAACAAAAGTGAGAATAGTGACACGAGAAGCGACTCTGAAGATCCGCGCAATTCTAAACCACTCAACCCTTTCGCCATTCCTTGGAAACCCGGCGAGACAACCAACCAGCAGTCCACCAATGAGAAGCTCGAACACCTGAAAGGGTTCTTTCCAACCCTCCCGCTTGAAGAATTGCGCGCCTTCCTAGCTCAGAATAAAAACGATATCGACAAAACCTTGGAGGCCATAATCGACAGAGCCGAAGAACACAACCTTGACTTGCCAATGTCCTCCCAAGTTCCAATCCCGCAGAAATTGGCCAAACGACTTCGATCCCCGAAAAAAGGTGACAAAGTCGTGACTCCACTTGATGCCACTGCTCCTGAGTTCCGGACGGAGCTAAGCGACACTCTTGAGACGAAGTGGTCACCAAATGGGGACGCCACTTCCAATTCTTGGACCAACCAATCACCATTTAAGGAAAGTGTCGCTAGCACATTTGACACTCCAGAGGTGGTAGTTGACTTAGACCCACAAACGAAGGAATACAGAAAGAGTTCGACTGAGAATTTTGTCGCGGACACCTTAGAGGACACATTTTCTGCCACTACGGCCACTTCGCCAGATGTAATCCCCAGTCTGAATCTCAGCTCGGATTTGATTGGCTATCTGGTCAAAAAGTTCGGTCCCATTCCTGGGTACACAAAGGAGTCAAGTTTGGAACAGTCGCAGATTCCTCTCAGCGAAGATTCCGCTCGGAACATACACCAGATTTGGTGTCGGAGCCATGCCATCCAATCCCCTCCGTTCTTCCCTCCATCCCCTCAAAGTGGCGGGGCGTGGGTGCCACCTGAAGATCCAATCGAACAAGCTAAACTGAGAATTTATACTTTGTACCCCGGCATTGACACAGCTACACTCGATCAGATATTAGCTGCGAAAAACTTTTCTCTCTCGGCCGCCAATAATTTTATTCAGGCCGCTTTGAATTCAGCGAAAATGCCACAGCAGAATTTAGTACCTTCCTTTGCTCACATCACCAAACAAAGTGGCACTCAATCTTTTCCGCCACTACCTTCCAAAAGCCACCACCAGCGTCAAACGAACTCTCTCTTTGGCCTGAACACCTCCAAACCATCCTTCTGAGCGGCCAACCAATCATATTAGCGACAGCTGTATATATTTGATTCTCTTTCAAAGTAATGGCGAGGATGAGACATATACCATAGGCTACTGTATCTCTTTTGTTGTCTTTTGTTTTGTATTAAAAATGGAAAACAGAAAAAGTATCAGTGACAGTTTTCTGTCTTCTCCCGTTCTCTTGACTGGAGCACACAGATATCTTAATTCAGTGGGAATGGGAGGTTTATAAGGTGATGCGGAAATGGTTCGACTTTTCGAAAAAGGAAATAGTTCGACTTTTTATCATTAGGATTAGTGGTGTTTTTTTTCTATTTCCTTTTTTGCAAAGTCGAACTATTTCCGGTTTTTGTGCGAACTATTTCCACCATACCCAATACCGTTTATAACTATGATTTACAAAATGGTTTTCTAGACCGATAAATTATCGTTTCATTGCTTGCTTAATCCAATATTTCCTGAAGTTAAATTGGTGAGGTTGCCATGGATACGAAGTGGCACTATTGTAATTTGAAAACGTTGGTGATTTGCATTGAGTTAGGTCTAATCCCTATTAGCCAATAAAAATAAAAGCCAGCTGTAACGTTAATTCATTAAATCCCTGGATTCTGATTGACTAATACATTTTTTGTGAAAAGGTGTGAAAATTTTGCAGAATTCGCACCCAGGTTCAAATCTCCACCATGTACAGAATACATGGTCCGAATTTGTTGCAATTTGGTCCAATAGAATTTCCAGGAGCGAGCAGACGGAAGTTACACACCGATCATGACATAAAACATCTCCATACTAGGAGCTGCACGAACAATATCAGTTGACAGACATAGTATTGTTCCAGGATATGACTAGATGGATGTGGCTGAATAAATATGAAATACAGTCAGGGTCGCTTATTATGAACACCTTGGGGACCAAAAAGTCTGTTCATAATAGAGAGACTTCATATTAAGCGAACTCGACCTAATACAAACCCTATGGAACCTGTTGAATTGGGACCAGAGAGTTAGTTCATAAAAAACGAATGTTCATATTAAGCGACTTCATAATAAGCGAACCTGTATTGTCACGAGTTTGAAATGTGATTAATCTATTTATAGAACTACAAATATATTTTTTTACCATTTATATTTCATTTTAGTTGTGAAATAAAACTTTAATTTCATTGGTCAGTGCAATTTGTCATTTTTTGAGGGAAGGTGTGTAAATAAATATATATATATATATATATATACGATTTAGTAACGACAATAATATATTTAATTTTTGTATTTGTGAATCAATTAAAACTCAAAAGTGAACAAGAAGTGTTCCTACTGTATTAATAAAATATAAAAAAGTTAAATTATCAGGACATTAATTCTGGTAACTAGAGGCAACTAGAGGCGATTCTGATTGGTCCGTACAAGAGATCAAAATAAAGTATCGGGCATACCATCAATCGTTGAAAAGTTTTGATCAATTATGTCAGTTTTAACGTTGTAGAGAGATCCCTGTGGGCAGGGTGATTGCAACGGTTGTATGGTCTGGTTGAAGAAGTTCGGATTGTCCTCCAAACCAAATTCCAAATTCACAATTTGATCGGAAAACAGAGATAGATTAAACATGTGGTCACATTCTAGATCTTGAGGGTTGACTGGCTCTTGTTGTGGGCTGTATATGGATGGTTCAGGCGGAGGAGGAAGATTGTATGGAGCAAAAGTGGCATTATCAGGAAAATGATCTAAATTTGGGATGCCGAATATTTGAGATTGAGGTGAGATTGCCAGTTGAGATTGAGGTGAGATTGCCAGTTGAGATTGAGTTGGGATTGGAAGGTGAGATTGAGTTGGGATTGGAAGGTGAGATTGAGGTGGGATTGGAAGGTGAGATTGATGTGGGATTGGAAGATGACATTGATGTGGGATTGGCAGTTGAGATTGAGGTGAGATTGGCAGTTGAGATTGAGTTGGGATTGGCAGTTGAGATTGAGTTGGGATTGGCAGTTGAGATTGAGTTGGGATTGTCAGTTGACATTGAGGTGGGATTGGAAGGTGAGATTGAGGTGGGATTGCCAGTTGAGATTGAGGTGGGATTGGAAGGTGAGATTGAGTTGGGATTGGAAGGTGACATTGATGTGGGATTGTCAGTTGACATTGAGGTGGGATTGGAAGGTGAGATTGAGTTGGGAATGGAAGGTGACATTGAGTTTGGATTGGAAGGTGAGATTGATGTGGGATTGTCAGTTGACATTGATGTGGGATTGGAAGGTGAGATTGAGGTGAGATTGCCAGTTGAGATTGAGGTGGGATTGGAAGGTGAGATTGAGTTGGGATTGGAAGGTGACATTGATGTGGGATTGTCAGTTGACATTGAGGTGGGATTGGAAGGTGACATT
Source organism: Aphrocallistes beatrix (assembly GCA_963281255.1). Taxonomy (NCBI): domain Eukaryota; kingdom Metazoa; phylum Porifera; class Hexactinellida; order Sceptrulophora; family Aphrocallistidae; genus Aphrocallistes; species Aphrocallistes beatrix. The sequence goes on from OY725497.1 coordinate 4,702,097, forward strand.
GATGTGGGATTGGAAGGTGAGATTGAGTTGGGATTGGCAGTTGACATGGAGTTGAAATTGGAAGGTGAGATTGAGTTGGGATTGGAAGGTGACATTGATGTGGGATTGTCAGTTGACATTGAGGTGGGATTGGAAGGTGAGATTGAGTTGAGATTGCCAGTTGACATTGAGTTTGGATTGGAAGGTGAGATTGATGTGGGATTGTCAGTTGACATTGATGTGGGATTGGAAGGTGAGATTGAGGTGAGATTGCCAGTTGAGATTGAGGTGGGATTGGAAGGTGAGATTGAGGTGAGATTGCCAGTTGAGATTGAGGTGGGATTGGAAGGTGAGATTGAGGTGAGATTGCCAGTTGACATTGAGGTGAGATTGTCAGTTGACATTGAGGTGGGATTGCCAAGCCGTAGTCATATAGGATGTCTGGGGAGGTTATTGTAGACACTGGATCTTGTAATATTGGACCTAATATGTCCTTCTCGAAGGAAAAATCTCCAAATGGCATTGGGCTCACATTCTCTGGGATTTTATGCGGAACAAAATTAGTCTGTTTTGTGTTGCTCAACACTCGTGCAATAGTAATCATAGTTTTCCGCCCTACTTCTTTTTGGCCTTCATCTTCACCTGTATCGTAGAATGCTGATCTTGAACGTAGCCAAATCCATCCGTTACGAGACTTGCTCAAATATTCTTCAGTCATTGCTTCTCCTTTCTCGAAAAGCAAAGCAAAGGCTGGGCCAAGCGTGTCGATAAAGGAGCTGTGTAAGAAAGACATCGCTGACTGTCCTTTCACTTCGTCTAAGCTAAGGTTAGTGTAATACCTAGCGCGGTGGTCCTGATGTAGAATGAACATCGTCTCTACACAGAGTAGTGTTACAAAAATGTGTTCATCTAATGGACGATCCATCAACTCATCAATAAAAACAGGTTTGCACAATGCGTGGATCAATCCGCCATCACGTGTGTCCACAGAACCATTTATCTTGTACAGCTTGTAACCAGGGATGGTGTGTAGATTTCTAACTCGCTTAATTTGTGATTTGAGTCTGCAAAAGCAGACAAAATTCTGCTTCGTTTTATCGTATTGGTCTCTCAGAGATTGTAGCAGTTTGTTGAGGTACACGAGATCTTCTGGATATATTATCCTATTCAGCGATTGGCCAATCAATTTGTTGTTTCTGGTATTGATGAATTTTTGAGAATTGGAGCTCAAATAGAAAATCGTCAATGATTGGTCAAGGACGATGAAAAACTGACCAGAATAGAGAAGTGAGGTATTTTCATACTCTTGAAGTGAATAATCATTTGCCACCTACACAAGAAAATATGTAAAAACAACACCTTGCAGAGAAAGATAATAATCCTTACTACGTCGTATTAAAACTCGATTAATGTTTGTATATATACAAGCGCGTTTCGCTTGCTTGCGGACACTGTGTGTCCGCAGAGTTACCCAGTGGGCGCTTGGATATTAGAGAAACAATACGTCGCTTTCTTGTTCTCTACTAAGTATGCTGAATTGCCATTTGTCTGCAGTTACATTAATGAAATCAGAACTGTAAAACAGAAAATTTAGGTTCGTGAAAAATAGAATTTACTTCGTATTAGTCAACTAATCCTGAATGTAAGGTCAATTTGGATCCACAAAGTTCACATTACTAAAGATTATTATACTTGAATAATCAACCAATTTCAGTCCATGTCGTTAACAACAATTAACGTGTGTCATATGTATAATCAATCAATTCGATCATAAAATAACTTTCAACAGTCAAATAATAGACTCAAAATAGCTGAATTCAATAATTTATATATGAAATAGAATCGTGTGTTTCGCATTATAAAAGTCTGATAATTGATTGGTTCTCACATGAACCAATGAATTTCAATCACAAATAGTCCTTTTGATTGTATGTGTATAAGTAACTACTGTTTGATCCTAATGTACAGAAATTTGGTGCAATTCGGTCCAATAGAATTTCCAGAGCGAGCAGACAGACGGACGGACGTCGCACGCCGATCATGACATAAGGCATCTATACTAGGAGCTGCACTAAAAACAACAAAAAATATGGGCATGCCTAATTTCCAGGACGGGACGGAACCATCAGGTACCCAATTTCCGTGACGGGACGAGTCAAGATGCCTAATCTCCGGGACGGGACAGAAAAGGTACCTAATTTCCGGGACGGGATGGGTTAAGATGCCTAATTTCCGGGATGGGACAGGTTAAGATGCCTAATTTCCGGGACGGGATGGGTTAAGATGCCTAATTTTCGGGATGGGACGGGTTAAGATGCCTAATTTCCGGGATGGGACGGGTTAAGATGCCTAATTTCCGGGACGGGACGAGTTAAGATACCTAATTCCCGGGACGGGATCCCGTCCCGGAAATTAGGCATGCCCAAAAAACATTGCGTTTTAATATATAAGATATTTGTAACGAATTGATTGAAGAAACTGCAAGGCAAATAATGCTGATTTTTGGCATGTGTCAGTCTTTTGGCTATGGCTCCACTAAGTTCTGAGCTCAGACGAAAATGTCGACTCATCATGGAATTATGACGCTATTGTCGTCATCATTACAATTTTGTTTTTAAATTGACAAATTTGGTGATTTTTCGAGTGATACCGATTATAGCAGTAAGACAGACGTATTTAGAGATGTCATCTACCTTATAATTAATCAATGTGAGCCTAGGTGCCCAAAAGACGCCTCTGGCGGACACAAAGTGTCCGCCAGCCGCGCAGCCCACTTGTAATACAGTAGAACTCGGTTAATAAGTACTCGGATAATACGTTCTTCGGTTCAGTACGTACTCATTTCTCTGAACCAAAATCATTTTATAATATAGATTTCTATGTACTACAAACTCGGATAGTACGTACTAACGTCTTATCCGAGTTCTACTGTATATGGATTCAATCGTGGTTGAACCAATCTAACTTACAACAGTTGTGGTAATCAATGACAATGTCAATTTAAGAATGTGTTTTTCTTGCAAAATCAACAATTCCGAATACTCTTACTATTCGCGGTTTTCACACTTGATACGTCATACACTAAGTCCTCTCTAATTGTCCACCATTGGGTAATGGGGTCCTAAGTGGACAATTTGAGAACCCCGGACAATTAGAGAAAGTGTGAGCACATAGTACTCCTATTCTGGCAAGTGGAAAGATAGAGAACCTGGACAATTACAGAAGTGGACAATTAGAGAGGACTGACTGTAATTAATTAATTAATTAAAACAAGAATTTCATTGGACAATGTCAATCAAACATAATTATTGAATCAATCGCAATGAAATATAATTCTGCTGCATTTTATCAATAATTAATTTTAAAAACTTCATAACTCAAATTGTATTTGCTTTATAAAAGCTGAAAATTTGTGTCCATTGAACCAATCGATTTTAAGTCGAGAACAGTCACTATGTCTTTGATCGGAAATCAACACATCTTCCCCCCAGCCTAGAATTAGTTAAGTTTACAAACTTTCATAATTCTAGCCATCTCTCAAATCGATTTCTGACAAACGAACACAAAATCGGTATTTAGCTGTACGAGTATATACTTTTGCAGGGATGTTACAATATGGACTGTTAATTGATCAAATTTGTCAAAATGGACAGGCTTGGCCCACACATCGTGCGAATCATTCGTCATATTCGAATGTTTACCTTCGATTTAAATAAACATTAGTGAATCTATATAGTTGCTGTGATGAGAAATACACTTTGTGATCTGTTGATATTTTATTGATGAATTGGTTGCATGATAAAAATAGTTAGGAATTCTCATCAGTTGCGTATTCGCGAACTTTGGGGATATTCCCAACAAATTCCTTAATTGCATCACAGAATCCTGCCAAATAATCATCAAACTATTTGACGGTCTAGACTTTCAACTTTCAATTCCTACAAAGCAGTTTCATATCGCATAAGTGAGCTGTATTTCGATTAGACCAATGGTTTGTTCCCCTTGCGGGTAAACGTCACAAAGATGCCACTTTCTTGTCTGATATTGTTCGGTGTGTGGTTAATAATCGTACCACTTTGGGAGGCAACTACCTGCCACTTTCCCCAGGGATATCTAGGGATACAATATGCCATTTCATTTCATTATTTTTAATATGTGTTATAGAATAACTTTTTTTCTTTGTCAAATCAGGCGTCAAATCTTAAATAAATGAGCCAATCAACATTCAGGGAATAAGTGAACAAATTGTATTAACCAATGACATTGCAGGGTCGAATTGAATATTATCAGTAGGATTACACAACTCAATGTTTACATATCTCGATTTTAATTCCTATAATCCTGAGTGATTTGCATCTACAATCAAACTCATTACTCATTATGATATCCATATACTCGTGTTATAAGAAATATTGCATTTACAATAGAATTCGCTTATTAGCAACTCCAGTTTTGCTCATAAAATGGTTGCTAATACGCGAAGTTGCTAATAAGGGAACATAATTAACACAAAATCTTCACCTGGGACCTGAAGATTGGTTGCTAATAGGGCAATATTGCTAATAAGCGAATTCCAATGTATGTTTGCATAGTTTTTACGTAAATATTCTCTAATTATCCACTTGGGACTGGCAGACAGTTGATAGTATAATGTACCAAATGAATGACGTATTTTCACACTTTGTGCAGATTCTTATCATGAATGGAGTTCTCAAAGGCTAAAATGGTCTCCGAAGGTGTCGTTTTCGAATATTTTATCGTATTTTGGTAGTTCTGTGACGTATTTCGTATGGCAAATAATCTGAAACTTTCGACGATTAGTTTGGAGTTACTTTTCTAGAATTTTTTTAAAAAATGCCGAAAATAGTTTTATTGTGCAACTATGTATATTTGAAATTCGTTTTGGTGAGAAAATTTATTACATTTATCAATACTGAAGGGTACCTTGTCCAATCCATGATTGATACTTCGGATGATGAACTGATGGGAACAACTGGGGCTCAAAAAATATTGACCAAATATTTCTTAGAATTCAGACAAAATCTCCTATATATAGTTAGACGAGAAAAATATTCCGCAATCAGGTTACTTTATTCCAATCGCAGTTGTTATTTGATTTAGAAGTATTTATATTGAAGTTTAGGGTGTGGTGATATTGTGTTATGAAGCCTAATACTATAAACGGTGTGTGCCACTTTATCTCAGTCGTCACTATTTCAGATAAAATTTGGAATGAAAGTCACATATTTGTGGTCTAGGGGGTCCTGACATACTAGAATAAAACTTTTTATGCCACAAACCTCTAAGAAACCACTTTACAATGATCTCTTTGGTGGATCTATTTTGTCTAATCAGGGCCATTGGGCACATACAGTATTGCTGCGTATCGAGCTGAATCGTGACCCAGAAAATGTTATTCCTGACCATTGGAAAAAACCAACTTGAGAATGCATTTTTTCTTCACTCATTTGTAACATTTGTGTATCCTTGGTCCTTTGATATACAATTCGTGTTGCAGCCAGTACCATGGTAGTTTTAACAGCTCTTTTCTAAATTTAGACATCTGGCTGTGTTAGTAGTATTTAGTGATAATTATATAATTATGGAATTTCATGACAACCAAATTGTGATCATGCTATTTTATCACCGATCACGATATTTTAAGAAATGGATATTTTTGGAAGTTTAGAAAATATTTTATCCTACAGAAAAAAGTTTCCATCTGAACCGAGTTGACGGTCAATTCGAAAATTTTTGCTTTCCACTCTATGAAAAGTTTACATTCCATCAACACCAATCGGTAGGTTGATACTATGAGTATTCATGACTACGTCAGCTGGTTATTGGAATGTAATTGTGATAATTCTGGAATGTAGAATAAAATACTTGCTAGTTTGTAAGCTGTAACTACAAGTGGACATTAACACCTATTATAAATAGGTGGTGTAATGGCAGTAGAGGTGACCGTTGGTCGCATTGAGTAGGTGACAACTTTATATGTATGTCTATATATAGATATATAGAGATAGATTAAATATTAAGTGACACAGTAACTTCAATTGATGACACACAGGAGACCATGGGTCATTGAGTAGGTGACAACTTTATATGTATGTCTATATATAGATATTGATGACATACAGGAGACCATGGGTCATTGAGTCAGGGAGTTACGTAGTAAGGAGAAACTGGACATGGTTAACATTAAGAAAGATCTGAAAATTCTGAAGTTAATCAAATATTTCTACAAATCGCTAGATGTACACTCGTTTCGGTCATACACTACACGATCAATCATTCTCATCCCACCCCAACTAAATGCCGATCAAAAAATTGGTAGCAAATAAAAATAAGTAACGAGTAACTAAATGGAGGAAAAATAAAGTGCAAAAAAATCCATATAACTACTTTTTTGCAAGTTTTGGAGTCCGTGCACTGGGGTAACATACCGGTCCTGCAGTGAGTGATTCATGGTCCTATGTGGTCCTACTGTTAACTTGACTTGTGTCTAGTGTATTCAGACTTATAAATATTCAGAACTAATTGAATTGGATCACGAATACAACGAGAGTTTTAACTGTTAATTTCAGCAGAAAATCATGATTTTAGAGGAGAGTTGAGATTGGCACAAATAATTTACGTCAATTTGGTATGCAGCATCAGCAATGTTGCAGCCGTTCGACTATAGAGAATTCCTGGGAATTTAATCTAGAAACAACACAAATTAGTGACACTTCTATGCTTAACCTTCGGTTGGCTTAGTGTTTTTTTCTATTTATAGTATGACCCAAACTTGAACTCCCGCCCAAAATGGATTGAACCGGAAATGACGCAACAAAACACCTCGCCAAGCGCGGGTTTTAACATTAAATAACTCCTGAAGATATCGCAACTCATTGCCACACCTGCTATAATTATAAAAAATTGCACTTTTCGTTCGAGTATATTTCTAACCATGCAGTGGAAGCTCAAATTTGAATAAACTATTAGTCTCACAAATATACATATACATATACATATACATATACATATACATATACATATACATATACATATACATATACATATACATATACATATACATATACAGTCGACTCCGCTTAATAGGGCCACATCGGTCAGAGGACATTTTGGCCCGATTAAGCGGAGAACCCTATTAACCGAAAATATTTTGTATTAGCTTCTATGTGTCAGAGCTATTCTGGTCCTGCCAAAAGTGGCCCGATTAAGCGGTTGACCCGATTAAACAGTGGCCGTATTAAGCAAGTCGACTGTACATATACATATACATTGCTCAACAATACCTATCATTGTTCAACAATTTGCGTTATGCGAATAAACTAAAAAATTATGAAATTTGGTGGCTTTTGCCACCAAACCACCTAATTGTCGAGCATTAATACGTATAGTATATATACATATGATGCCTGGACTAGCACCGAGTCAATAGTATTGATTTTGAGTGCAGTTCTTAGTATAGGAGATGCCTTATGTCATGGTCGGACGTCCGTCTGTCTGCTCGCTCCTGGAAATTCTATTGAACCAAAGGCTGTATATTATACAAATACTCTACGAGTCACTTAATGATCGGTTTGTCATTTTTTTCTATTATATTTCGTCGACTTTCTTGTATTGTGGGATGTAGTTTGTTCCATTTAAAGTGGTATGTGTCAGATTGTTGTTGTGTTAACAAGGAAGGTTTTTGAGACATTTTAAGATTTTTTATTAAAAATTCGTTCACCAAAAATTTCAAAAATGATAATTTTGTTGAAATTACTATTATACGTGGTCAATTATTCACCAATTTATTTTACAAAAAATAAATACGTATTTATATAGTGTAAACAATATTCTAGTCTTATATTTATCATATGGAAAAATATCAAAATAAAATAAAATATAAAAGTAAATAAGTGATAAATTCACCTGGCATGAGGACTCCTTTCTCTCTTGATTTTGAGCATTTTTCATAACCCTCATTGTCGAGAGCGTCAATCTCAGGATGGATTGCGAATCAAGACTTTTCTTGAGATCATCGTCAAAAGGTAGCATCTCGCATAGTTCACTTATTTTCTGTTTCATCTTATCGTGTCTTTTGATTCGAGACATGGTGTATGCTGAGTTTAAGAAGACCTAATTTTTAATACTAATATTTCAACTTTTCGTGCTTTTATATTTGAATAACTGCGACTTTTCTCATAGCAATGGTATTTTTTCAGCACCATGGTGTAGGCTATGTTCATAACTTCGTTGAATTAGCGAATAGAATTTGATTACTTTTCCTTATGGCGATTTTGGTCGATTTTTTCTCTGATTATTGTGAAATAAATTGTTGCAATTATTTTTTTTAAATTTTCAAAAAATTTGTTTATTTAGAAATGATTTCAATAATAATAAATTATTCAAATTGTTAGAAACTTTCGCACCCAAATTCGATGATTTAGTATTAGAATTCCCAAATTAGAATATTTTAATAATATAAATCAAAATGATAACTGATATAATTATTGCAGATCTATATTTTGTTATTATCTCCTACCAATATTCCCTAATATTTCTGAGTAAAACCCGCACAGAAATCTACATACTCAGGAAACAAGAGATTGAAAAAGTGGTGTTATTCATGATCACACTAAAAGATCTCTAATACAACCGATAAGTCCACCAACTGAGATGTTGAATCAGTCAGTATCCTAATTCACTCAGTGGCTCTGTATCTAATTTGTATTTGTTTGTACTTTCTTGTTGTTATATGTATACTTGTAAACGCATCTTTTTGTCACGTTTAAGCATTCTAATATTGCAAGTGTGCTGAATAATGAATACTGTTAATACGAATTTTTCTATAAAACACGGATGATGGTAGAGAGGAGCAGGAAATTAGCCCAAGCGGACACAAAGTGGCCGCAAGCCGCGCAGCCAAACAAGCAAAGCTTGTTATAGTTAAAAAGCAGTGTTTCACTCCATAGTAGAACTGCTGGGTATTACAGGGGGATTAACACAGAAATCAGTCATACATTATGTATTATTGCTGCTCCAAATAACTAAATGCCTGCATATTGTAAGATTTCTCTCTGTGACATATGCTAGTACTTACTACACAGAGATGCGTCTTATATATAAAAACGCAATGTGTTTTTTGTGTGCAAAGTTGATTGAGGAACTGGGAGGTGCTAGAAATGTGAAATTTGGCACACAGGTAATTAATAATGAAACTAGAAGGGAGTTCGAAAATCTAAGTGAAATGTTCACACCTCGCCGAGATAGGTGACAAAATGTGCTGACCAATCAAATTCGATTATTTTATAATGCAAATACATTGGGATCAAAGTGACTTATGCATACAATCAAAAGGATTATTTGTGATTGAAATTAATTGGTTCATGTGAGAACCAATCAATTATCAGACTTTTATGATGCGATTCACACGATTCTATTTCATATAAATGATTGAATACAGTTATTTTGAGTCTATTATTTGATTGTTGAAAGTTATTTTATGATCGAATTGATTGATTATACACATGACACACTTTAATTGTTGTTCACGACATGGACTGAAATTGGTTGATTATCCAAGTATAATAATCTTTAGTAATGTGAACTTTGTGGATCCAAATTGACTTTACATTCAGGATTAGTTGACTTAATACGAAGCAAATTCTATTTATTACGAACCTAATTTTTCTGTTTCATTAATAATGTAACTGCAGACAAATGGCAATTCAGCATACTTAGTAGAGAACAAGAAAGCGACGTATTGTTTCTCTAATATCCAAGCGCCCACTGGGTAACTCTGCGGACACACAGTGTCTACAAACCGCGCAGCGCAAGCAAGCGGAGTGCGCTTGTAATATGCTCAACTGACTTGACAGAGTAATTTGAAACTTGTACGTATATAGTAATAACGAATTCTTAACATACTAGTAGTCTAGCGCCGGCGCCATGGGTTTAGAAGTTGTCCGGTTTTTTACCAAACCAACCTGGCGCCACTTTTGAAAGTTGATCCAGTTAAAACCTGTGGCACTGGCCCTGCTATGACATTTATCTTTTCATACAACACCGATTATTAGTATTCAGAAACCTGAACTCTGTTCACTATTCACAGCATAGAGGTGTTCATTAGAGAGAAATTCCTGCTAATATTATTGATAGGGAAATATTTGGGACCGGAATGCTTTTCACACCTCTTGGCAAATTTTAAAAAATATGCTAGAGGCTAACTTTTCAACGGTTCCTAGGGGTTTTAGGGGTGTAGATTCCGAATATCATACTTTTGAAACTATATAATAAATATTTGTTTGTTTTGGTGACTCTTATTCAAATATTAAAGTTTCCGACAGAATGTTCGCAATATTCTTCCAATTTCGATTTTTGAATATACCACCGGGACCGTTCAAAAGGTATGTAACGCAGAAATTATCAAATCCAACACTCCCTCTATATGTCACAATCTCCTATACCCCTCCATCACTTAACAAAGGGTAAACAGGTTTGTTGCCAACACATATTGTTGCAAATAAGAATATCTGAAATTATAAAAAGAGCAAACCTTCGAACATTCCTTGTAGAACATTGTGAATGAATTTCAATTACGACAGAATGCATTAATACAAAAATTCATCTTTTTATCATAAAATTTCAATTGATATATCCCCTACCCCTATTTCACGATACTTTCAGAATTTTGTTTACTTCACGCATCTATTGTAAACAAAAACAAACAAAATATGTATCATATAATTTACACCCCTAAAGATCCTAGGTCAAAGTATCTAGCATACCGTATTGCTTCGAATAAGCGCCCGGGCGCTTATTTATTTCGTGCACCCTTTAGACCCGGCGCTTATTCAAGCCCCGGCGCTTATTTATTTCATTCGCTATTTTGACCCGGCGCTCTTTTTTTTGTTTACTACATTGACTGGCACTTTTATTTTTGCCACAACTGAGAATGTTAGTTCTATTAAAAAAGGATAATGTAATGTTTGAAAATGCACTTGTATCTATGCCACTACTGAGAATACTAGTTTGATATGATGTTCAGAGAACTAAAATGCCCCGGCGTCCGACGCTTATTCGAGCCCCGGCGCTTATTCAAGCCCCGGCGCTTATTCAGGGAAATACGGTATTTGTAAAAAATAGTCAAGAGGTGTAAAAAATGTATATAATATTGTGAAAAGCATTTCTTAATAGTTTGAAACCTTACAAATACTGCATAGTATGCATATAACATTTTCGCACTTGTAATGGAGTAACTTTTAGTTTTATTAGTGACGAAATCAGTGATACATTGACTTGCATCAACATCTCTTCCAATAGCACACATCTTCCTCACATATGTGTATTGTGTTATTATTATTTTTCAATTATTAAATTAAACAAGCGCGCTTCGTTTGCTTGCGCTGTGCCTCTGGCGGACACAAAGTGTCCGCCAGAGGCATCTTTTGGATGCGTAGGCTGACATTGATTAATTATAAAGAGAAAACATATCTAAATAATATGTTATAATCGATTTCACTTGAAAAATCACAAAATTTGTCAATTTTCACTTTTTAATGCGTAATGATGAGTCATCATTTTTTGATGATAGTTGTAGCATATGTGAAGAATATTAATATACACATTCTATTAAAAGTTCAGCCTTCTATCACATAAAATGACTGAGCTATAGTCTAAAAACTGAAATTTCTAATTTTAAAAAAAGATGACGATGAAGTCATAGTTCCATGATGAGTTATTTACTGTTATTTATTCGAGTGAATGCATATTTGATTTAGAAAATATTTAATATACTATATATGTATAATATTATTACATTTGTATGTATTTCACCAACATGCATACTGGATATATACTATTAAATAAATATGTAGATTTTCACTTTTCTTGTTGTTGCTTTTCTTGTTATTGTTGTTGTTGTTGTTGTTGTTGTTGTTGTTGTTGTTGTTGTTGTTGTTGCTGTTGTTGTTGTTTTTTATCGTTATCTTCTATAAAACGCTTGTATAACTCGATTTCTGTCAAGAGTGCTCTACGTTCCAAATTCAATTTCTCCCTAAAGATATTGAGTTCCCTCAAACTTTTGGCATATTTATCGCGGGACCTTCGGGTGTATATTCGAGATTTTCCTCTCTTCCTTACCAGCTTCACCTCTTCTATCAACTTCTCACTCACATTGTGCGAGTATAAAATACGTTTCAGCTCTTTCATGCTCAGCTCACAAATATTTTCTTCGTTCAGAAAGCATTCACTAAATATGAATTCCATTTCTTATAATTGTTTGTTTGTTTGTTTGTTTATTTATTCGAATCAGGTAACTTATATTTATATAGTTCCAAGAACACGTTTGAAATGTGAGCTACATTCGTCGACCCCTTAACATAAGCTGTTTTATTGATTATTTAATAATTATACTGTCCTTAAATATGCAAAATTATAATTGGAATTTATTCAAATTTATTCAAAGGTCTAATATTCCAATGATTAAATGCTTGAGACCCTTACATCAATTACATTTTTGAATTCCAGATGCTTTATGCATTCCATACGCCCTTTGCAGAGACGTAGCACACTTGGAAATGATCTAGAGATAACTCGTGGGTTGTATGTCCGTAATTACCCCTCCAGCAGATTATAACTAGAGTTGAGTTATGAGGAGGATTTTACTTTGGGTATAATTTTAACTTTTAAAAGGCGCTAGATTTTTGCTAGCTCATTTCCGATTAAGTCATTTTGGGCGGGGAAACCTTAGAAGTGTGGGGTATTTGCTATAAATAGAAATGACCCCAGGTAATTTAAAGGATTATTATTAACTACAGTCAGGGTCGCTTATTATGAACCCGCTTAATATGAATATTCGTTTATTATGAGAATCAAACTCCTGTGGTCCCAATTTCATTTCTTAGATAGGATTTGTATTGAATCAAGTTCGCTTAATATGAAGTATCTCTATTATGAACAGATTTTTTGGTCCCCTGGTGGTTCACAATAAGCGACCCTGACTCTATTCTTAAAAATAGATTTAGGATTAGTAACTTATCATTGCTTGAAAACTAAGATTGGTTCGGTTAAACGATGTAGGCTGAAAAATGTTTACTTCATCTAAACGAACGAATATTCGTTTGTCCCTTCGACTTGGTTTATCAGGCCAGGGCCACTGGTCCGGCTGGTGCGGTTTTAACCCAATTTATCCTATATTAAAATTAGATTTATCGATTTGGGCGTATGGAAATTTAGGGTTTTGAGATTAGGAGTATAATACCCTGATCTGCTTCCTTACAGATAGATTGGTGGAGATAAACTACTTCAGCCAATCAACAATAAGATAGAAGATTGCCAGGTATTCTAACACAATTATTGCGCACCAATGAAACTCGATCTAATTATGAATAATTATTCATAAATTCAAATTATTCAATTTCTCCAAGAATTCGTTTGTGAATATATTAATAATTTGAATATAATAGAGTTCATTACGAGAAGGAATTGTTCATGTGACTAAAGTATGATGTTTACAAATTTCAAGCACTTCATACTAACAAAACAGTAATGAAATAAGACCCTTAAAAGGGCACGGACATGTCCCCAATTTTCTCTTTCAGTTTAATATTTACTTTTGGCCATACATGTAATTGTAACCCAAATAAGAATTGGAAATTCTGCCTTTTAGATTGAATGCTTACTCCAATATTCTAATGTTTAAATCCCTGATTGATATAATCAACGAATGTCCTCGATTCACAGTCTTGATTGCATGGATTCAGATATAAGGTCTTATGTCTGACATAAAATTTAAAGGGAAAGAATCGAAAATAAATTATTTTTTTGCTGACTAAAAAGTAGAGAATTATTATAGGTGACTCAATCAGTCATATGTGATATTTCCCTAACAATATTTAGAACTTTTACAAGCTCATGGGTAGTATCCATCCATCCATCCACATGTTCTGTCGTTTATTCATTTGAAATAACGGTGGTTAGCCATACATATGCATTATGCAAGAATGTCGATGAAGTATTTGAATCAATTCTATTAATATATCATAGCAGTGGCTCTAGCAGCTCACCACAAGTGGCACAGCCTAATTGAGATGAGGTCTGTGCCACACCTGGCCTCACCCTAGCACTTCTACTGTCTCATAACATTAAGGATACTGTTTATTAATAGAGGTGTGAATAATTCCTTATAACAACATTTATAAATACAAATCACTATTTTTGTTTACTTGTGTTTTCAGTCTCAAGCCTACCTGTGTAAACAAACACAGACACAAACAATGATATTCCAATCATTCCAGCACTGCAAAGGATAAACAGTCCGATTGTTTTGTTGAAATTTGGTTGTATTTCTTGGTGGCTCAAATGTGCCCATCTGTTCTCCATGTCCGTTTCCATTATCCAGAATTGCAGTGTCGTTATTGCCACTGCGCAGATGTGAGCGCATTGGTGAGAATTCCCGATTAAATCGAATTTCCCAGGCGAAAATCTCTCTGGAACTTTGCTCGCAAAGAAAAATAACAACAACAAAGTTAAAAACACGATTGAGAAATGGACGTTTATGTGGCGAAACAGGAATTCGTGAGACTCGTCTGGATATAGGAACAGAGTAATGGTAGGGATGTACCCCCAGACAATTGGGAGGAAATAGGACAGACTCCTGACGATATAACAGTACCTCAGTAGGTAGAACCTACTCAAACAGTTGATTAGCACAGCCAGTAATGTGAATAAAACCGCGATTGTTAGATACGTCAATTCGTACTTGAAGATCGGTAGGTGTAGAGGCCTGTAGTAGTAGTAACTCGCGATTATACTCCCCATTTCGTACAGTGCTATCCCAGTATAGTCCAGGAAAAAACACAAATGCGTAAAATTATGCGAAATCACATTGAAGAGGTGTGCGAAACTTGACAGAAACGTGTAGAAAATTCCTCCGAGCCAACAACATACAATTGGCATGTATTTGGGTTGGATGAAGTAATCTATTTTGTTCTGAAGCAGGTAACTCAGCCATATTATTGCCGGCAAAAAATGTGTCCAGAAATTCAGGAATTCATTGTGATCACTTTTAAATGCGCTTTTAACACATGAGAGGATCTTGATTCCGATTGGTCGATATCCTGATTGGATGAACGGTTCTCGAAATGTGCGAGGAACTGAATCGACTGGTAGCACCCTTAGATCCATTCGAGGTGTGAAAGTTGATTTGTAGAGATTGGTGGTCCATTTTGGAACTATTTTTATCCATTTATATTTAGCTAGTTCTGATTTCAGAGAAGCCTAATTTTAATTCGTAATGATTTAGACTCAAGTTAAATCTCATCACTAATTTTTATCATTGTTAGAGTGTCGAATCACCAAAATAGAAATTGAATCACCCAACACAGATCAGCTGTTTCGAATTTTCACACCTTTCCTTTTGTATATTTGCTCCGAGTCATAAAAGATGAATCACACATTAAACGAATCGAAAAGTGACTCAAACAACACATCAAACGATGTTGTTTATCACATAGAATTTGAAAATGTTTTGTTTGAGACTATATTTTGATCAGAAAATGTGGAATTTTTATTAATTTGTATTGAAATTCAAGATCAAAATTCTACATTGGTTTTCTGATCAAAATATACAGTCTCCTGCTGTAAAGATTCAATCTAAATTTGTAGTATAATACTATTCGTTATAAGCAAACGAATTATGAGCATATTCATCTCTCTCTCTGGGAGATTTTGATTGGCTACCTGTGTTTCCGTGTGGACATTTAGCTAATTAGCTAATATTTGATAATATCCATTATATCGGGCATGCCTAATTTACGGGACGGGACAGTCCCGGAAAATCTAGATGCCTAATTTACGGGACGGGACGGCATCCCGTTCCGTAAATTAGGCATCTTGACTCGTCCCGTCCCGTAAATTAGGTATGCCCCATTATATCATCCTGAATATTTAACACAACACATTGTGTTACTACTCGTATGATGTGTCGATTGATTTGTCGTTTAATCCTTGATCTAGTTCAGTATACAAATAATTTTAACCAAATTTGATTTGATACCAAAACTACGAAATAATAAACCATTTACCATCTTAATGCATGCCAACTTGAGCCAAGATAAAAGCGGGACGCAGCGTTGAATTTTGCGGGACATGTCGGGACGCATTAGGAAAGTTTTATACACAGAATTAAAAAAGCGGGACGTAATGGGGAAATCTAATGTAAAAGCGGGACACTCGTGAAAATTAGCTCAATAGAAAAGTGGAAAAGGCGGGACAGTTGGCAAGTATGCATCTTTTCTAAATATTTGAGTGAGGACGGTATTTTATTTATTATTTATTCATGAAAAAATGTAATGATTACAAGGGGTGTAACGTGTAAGTGGTCCGGTTTGTACTAAAAAGTGTTCAGGTGAAACTTGAAACCAATCCGACCTTTCAAAATGACCTTTTTGGGGGTTTAAATTGGTCAAAAGTGGCCTGGTGGCTCCTCCTCTGAATTATAATCGTGTCGATTGATCACGATGGCAGACCTCTCAACTCTGATCGTCGTGTGTCTCACGATTTTCGCTGTTATATGAGACTCACGATTTATTTTACGATTTATATGTTAGTATAGGTAGTTAGTAGATTTGTTAGTATAGGTAGTTAGTAGATTTGTTAGTATAG
The DNA here is from genome assembly GCA_963281255.1 of Aphrocallistes beatrix. Taxonomy (NCBI): domain Eukaryota; kingdom Metazoa; phylum Porifera; class Hexactinellida; order Sceptrulophora; family Aphrocallistidae; genus Aphrocallistes; species Aphrocallistes beatrix. The sequence goes on from OY725497.1 coordinate 4,718,738, forward strand.
GTAGTTAGTAGATTTGTTAGTATAGGTAGTTAGTAGATTTGTTAGTATAGGTAGTTAGTAGATTTGTTAGTATAGGTAGTTAGTAGATTTGTTAGTATAGGTAGTTAGTAGATTTGTTAGTATAGGTAGTTAGTAGATTTGTTAGTATAGGTAGATAGTAGATTTGTTAGTATAGGTAGTTAGTGCAAGTAGGTAATAGGCTAAATTTATGTAGTTGTCATACAATTATAAAGTTTCCTTCGTAAACAACATGTTTTTCCAACTCAACTGGGCCCCGGCCAGGTTCAGGACTTTAAGCCGGGGCCGGGGCTGGGGGACCGGTCGATCCCTAGTTGAGAGGCCTGAGTGAATCAACTCTATTCGTAGGTGGAATGGAGCTTGTCCTGGACAGGTTACAGTGGGGAAGGCAGGTGGACAAAAGGGACTTTTTATAAATACATTTTTCAAACGTACATTTGCAGCCATCCCAACTGTAATTTAATTAAATTTGTGATGACAAGTGACAAATAGTGAGATATGGGAAAATATTATTGAACAATGGTTCCAAATTGTGAGACACACGACGAGATCGTGAGAGTTGAGAGGCCTGCATCTGTGCCTATTGAGTTGTTTGTTAATGTTTCTTAGTAACTAACAATATTCAATGGCAGATAAAGATCAAAACCCAGCTCATGCGTTTCTGAATGCTTTCAAACTCTCCTCTTCCAACCTCACCACGATATCTGACCTCCTGATCAAGGATTTCGAGGAGGGGTTGTCTCGAGAAGATCACAACAGTCCGATCAAGATGTTGGTGACCTACGTGCACCGCCTTCCCACTGGGACCGAGAAGGGACGGTTCTTGGCACTGGACCTAGGGGGTACGAACTTCCGAGTTCTGCTCGTCACGATCGAGGAGAACGGAAAACTGAGCCAAGTTGCTGAGAAGTTTGCATTAGACGATGCGGTGAGTTCTATCCATCCATTCATCCATCCATTCATCCATCCATCCATCCATCCATTCATCCATCCATCCATCCATCCATCCATCCATCCATCCATCCATCCATCCATCCATCCATCCATCCATCCATCCATCCATCCATCCATCCATCCATCCATCCATCCATCCATCCATCCATCCATCCATCCATCCATCCATCCATCCATCCATCCATCCATCCATCCATCCATCCATCCATCCATCCATCCATCCATCCATCCATCCGTCCATCCATCCATCCATCCATCCATCCATCCATCCATCCATCCATCCATCCATCCATCCATCCATCCATCCATCCATCCATCCATCCATCCATCCATTCATCTATGCCTATTTTCTCAGGTGATGAAAGGAAGCCAGGAAGAACTGTTTGACAGAATAGCAGACTCTCTAATCTCATTCGCTGAGAAGCAAGGCATAACTGAAACGCTACATCTGGGATTCACTTTCTCATTTCCGGTCCAGCAGCTCAGTATAAATAGAGGAACTCTCATTCGGTGAGATTTAAATATGTACACGCGATCTTGCGTTTGTAGTCCCAGGGCGAAGATTTCCCCAGCCATTCCAACGGAGGACTCCCGTAGTTAGGTTGAGCTGTTCGGGAGAATCTGACACTGGGGTACCACCGGTAAGACCATATAAAATTTTGTGACCTCTGGGTGGTTAAGACCTGGAAATGTCATATGGACCCTTTCAGTATTAGTCATGTTCCTATAGGGCGTCCTGTTTAATGGAAGATTTACTTTTTGTCAATAAAACTTATTATAATCCCTTCAATGACAATGAATTTTGCTAACTCAATTCCGGTTAAGTCATTTTGGGCGGGGAAGCCATATAATATGGTGTCCAAGCTATAAATAGAATGGACCCCATGTGATAGGTTTTAAAGTTTCAATATTATAATTTTGATAAATGTGAAAAGGCAAAATTTGCTATAAATTATTGAGAAAGTGGCAGAAAAGTGTCTGCCCTAGCTGTGTGGCTTTTTACCCTCTCCCATCCACGTAGTTGGACCAAAGGGTTTTCTTCTGAGGGGGCAGTGGGTCGAGATGTCGTCGAGATGTTGCAAGAAGCGTTGGCGAGGAAAACATCAAAAGTGGCACACATCTCGGCACTCGTGAACGACACAACTGGGACACTAATGGCTCAGGCTATCCAATTCAAAGACTGCTATATGGGACTTATCTTGGGAACTGGTGAGTGAGTTAATTATCCATGGTGTTGTTGATGCTAAAGGAAATGATTTGATTGGCTGGGGCGATGGCTCTCAGATATTAACCCCTCGTTTTCTTATGCATTCCAATGAGGTGTATTAGAAGCTATGGAGACCAGATAAATAATTAGCATGCATTCCAGGCACCAACGCTTGCTACCTAGAAGAAATCTCTAAAATCCCAAAGTACAAAAACGCGCCTCCAAACGCCACTCACGTGCTGATCAACACGGAGTGGGGAGCTTTTGGAGAGAACGGATCTCTGGACAAGTTTATCACAGAAGTGGATGTGGAGTTGGATAAAGCTGCTCTCCATAAGAAGCAGCAGATATTTGAGAAAATGATCAGTGGAAAATATATTGGTGAGTTAACCATGGATAATTGTCTCTCTCTCTCTCTCTCGTTCTATATTTAGATCCAATCTACACTCTAACTAGCACTATTCAATTTGTATTCATTTAGATTCTAATTTTGTTTGTTTATTCGTTAACTAAAACGAATAAGCGAACGAACGAACAAATAAGCAAACAAACAAGCAAACAAACAAGCAAACAAATAAACAAACAAACAAACAAACATACAAACAAACAAACAAACAAATAAACAAACAAACAAGCAAACAAATAAACAAATAAGCAAACAAATAAACAAACAAATAAACAAACAAATAAACAAACAAGCAAACAAATAAACAAACATACAAACAAACAAACAAACAAATAAACAAACAAACAAGCAAACAAACAAACAAGCAAACAAACAAGCAAAAAATAAACAAACAAATAAACAAACAAATAAACAAACAAATAAACAAACAAACAAACAAGCAAACAAACAAGCAAAAAATAAACAAACAAATAAACAAACAAATAAACAAACAAATAAACAAATAAGCAAACAAATAAACAAACAAACAAACACATGTTTACACATATGTTTGTTTCTAGGGGAGTTAGTTCGGCTATCTTGCCTCAAGTTGATCTCTCTCGGACTTCTGTTCAAAGGACAATCTTCTCAGAAGTTTGACCAATCAGATTCGTTCGGTACAAACCTCGTTTCCACCATTGAGGAAGGTGATAAGCCAGACATAGGCGTCATCTCCGGGATTCTGAAGGAGTTCGACCTTAACCCCAGTGAGCAGGACTGTCTGTTGGTGAGAGAAGCCTGCTCTGCGGTCACGGTTAGAGCTGCTAGGCTTAGTGCGGCTGGGATAGTAGCAGCTGTCCGGAAAATGGGCCGAGAGAAAGGTGAGTTGTTTGTTTGCTTGTTTGCTTGTTTGTTTGTTTATTTATTTGTTTGTTTGTTTGTTTGTTTGTTTGTTTGTTTGTTTGTTTGTTTGTTTGTTTGTTTGTTTGTTTGTTTATGCTTACTAATTATAAATAGAGTAGACCTCCGAAATGTGACGCCATTGATGGAAATATCTCTTACTTATAATGAAAATATAATCTCAACTGGTATTTTTTGGATTTGACCATAGGAAACTGTTTTATATTTACACAACAAAACGAATTAGCAGACTACGCACATCTCTGTGTAAGGAGCCAGTGTTAGCCAATGAGATTCGAGAATCTCTATCGACCATTAAGTCACGATTTTAGTGTGTGAGTTATTATAGGCTGTACCGTTGCGATTGATGGAACTCTATTCAAGAAACACCCAAAGCTGTCTGGAGTTATGAAACAGACCATTTCCGAGCTCGTCCCTGGCAACAGTATCAACCTTGTGGAATCTGAGGATGGGTCTGGAAAGGGCGCTGCCATTATTGCTGCCATCGCGTCTCTTCCCTAAAAGTGAGTCACATTCCAGTGTGCTATTTTTAGGAGTGTTTAGTTGTTGCTATTTTTGAAAATTGTTCGGAAATATTCCTAGTTTGCACTCGAATGATTTGTTTATTATTTGTGCTCGATTTAGCTACAATTTTTCTTTTAATTGTTGAGTGATAGAGTCTCTATTTATAAACAAGCTTTTTAATCAGATTAATATACCAGAATTCGGTTGTTTGATTTTCGCGCGCAAAATTGGGGAACTTTTGTCATAAATAGACACAAATAATCTCAGTGCCACTTTATGAAAATCGATAGAACATTTGTTATTCATATAATTAACGCCTGAGGACACTATTGCTTGAGTCATAATCTCCGCAACGCCACTGTTAGACAGAACTTTTGTGGTATTTACTGTCTGCCGAAACCACAATTTGATCCCAGTTCCTGTATCCCATCAGTCGCCATGATAAATACTATGCAAATATCCCCCAAATTATAACATTAATAATCTCTGTGTGGACATGATTAATACTAGGAATCAGTTAAGATCATGTATGAAGATATACCACTAATCACTGCTAAATAGCTTTCACGTTACAGGCGTATTCATCTTGTACTCTCTGGGATCCATTTCTGATCTCATCGTTCGTGAAACTGTCCTCCCACTCTTCTCTATCCATGTCTACGGAATCCATATCTACATCAATGTCAGTGTCCTCTACCAGGTCTTTGTAATTCTTGATGCTATACTCTAGTTTGTTCATTCCGAACATCAAATCTTTGTTTTTGTTTATGATCTTCAACCAATAGCAAAGGCTTAAAATGATTATTATCTTCAAAATGAACCAAACCAGCAACACCCCGCCAATCCCGCCTAGATTTGAGAGCTCACTCACCGTTTCTAATTCCAGATTTTTAACTTCAAACTGGGTTGAGTTGACACTCCTATTTTCCCAGGCTACAACTTTAATCGTATATCCCGCCACGAGGCCAATTCCAACGAAATGCAATATCAGCAGCAAAATTTCTATGAAGATTAGCGTCGAATATATTTTCTTTCTTCTGACACGAAAAAATGCCTTTTTTACCCATTTCACACTCTTTCCAATGAGAACCAATCCATATATGGTTATAAATAGGTTCACGAGTGCTAAAAATAGACACGGAGCTGAAACCACGAGGATGAAGAGCTCAGCTGATAGGACAGTCAGGATGACACTCCCCGCGATGACGAGGATGGAGAGAATTGATTCTAAAAATAGAATCAGACAAATGAATATTCTCGTGCAATTGAAGGTCTCCATTATTCAATAATCTATTTACCCGCGTGATATTTATAGTATACAATTCTGCGCCTATCGCGATAATAGTTTTTCAACGCGTTCATTGGTTCCACAATGGCCTTAGCATACTGGAACTGTAACTGTCGAAATTGTGGTGTTTCTTTGTCTGTTTTGAGGATTTGCCTTTGTCGTGAATGGAAGCAGAAATCTTATCCGTTTTCTTTATTCAATAATTGCTGCATTCGAATGTATTCACAGCACTTAATGATTCTAATCGGTATTATTGTGTGAAGTGACAACCAATCGAATTTAGTCTCTTGAGTATTGGCTATGAACTTAGAGGTAGAGTTGATGGATATGTCTCCTGGGTTTAAAGCTGAGGATGGTCCATATACTCAATACTAATGTTCCCTCGTGATCACACAGTAGCTGTGTGTTTACAGACCCTGAAAATCTGGTTATTAGGATCCTAATAAATCATTGAAGCATAGTTTGAGGGATAAGATTGCTCGATGAAAGGTCTAAAGGTTGAATAGCCCCCCTCTTAAATTCGCCTCTGATCTTGAAGGTCGAATACTTCGGTCCGAAATACCCTGAAAACTAAATACAGTCGACTCCGCTTAATTGGGCCACTTTTGGCAGGACCGGAATAGCTCTCACACATAGAAGCTAATACAACATATTTTCGGTTAATAGAGTTCTCCGCTTAATCGAGGCAAAATCTCCTCTGACCGATGTGACCCTATTAAGCGGAGTCGACTGTACTTAGTTTTCTGGGTATTTCTGACCGAAGTATTATAACTTCAAGATCAGGGGGGAATTAAAGGGGGAGCTATTCGACCTTTTCTTAAAGTTTAATTTTGACATTGGAATATCTTGCTCTTGTTTATCCAAATGTTTGTTTAACTTATTTTCACTGTTTGCATTCTAGAAGCTTACCAACCAATCATTTCCCTTAAAAGATAACGCAAAATCTGCTGAATTGAAAACTTTTTCTTTGTTTTGATTACATTCGAATGTACCGAATAAATATATTCAAATGAACAACAAAGCAATTGCACTATTGCTGTAATGGAAAATAGCTCACATTAGCAATATACGTAGAAACTTAATCCTGTGAGAACTGAAAGTATAATATTGTATTAAGTAATGGAATTTGAGACTTTTGAAGTTAAACTCTTCTAATGTTACAATTGATAATTCTGCTTTTGCGACATTTGATTTCCCTCGTTTCAGTCGATAAGTAGAAACTTTAGAATTTGGTGTCAGGCATTTTCCCATTTAAGGCGAATTGTAGGGAGTAAATTTTTCCAGAGGAATGTGTCATGAATTCATTCGTATGAGAAGGGATTCCTATATAAACTGGCCAGGAATCAATAAAATCAACTCTTGAACACTGAAACAACACTCGAGATGTCAACTTCTTCAACTGAAAGCGTTTCAGACAACTACCTAACGGGCTCGACTCTGAAAGAACTACGAAGATATTTCTACACACAAAATTTTTCAGATGAAGCAATTTCAAATCTAATGAAGGACCGGAAAAGGTTGAGATCTAAGCTCTACACACGGAAAAGCAGAGCTAGGTATCGCCGATGTATTAGGAACCACGAAGAGGAGATTGTGGCTCTGGAAACTGAGAAGGAAATGTTGATAAATGAAGTGGAATTTTGGAGAAATGCAGTTTTGTGCGAATGCACTGACGAGGTCTTTATATACCCTGAGGTTAACCCAGACTCTCTTCAACTGACCAATCATAATCTGAACTCATCTTAATACTGTACAATACATGCTTTCTTCGCGAGCTGTTGACCATTCAATTTTGCTATTTATTCTATTGTGAGAATGCATTAAACTACTGAACAGCTGCCAATGCTATACAAATTTATTCGATAAACAGAAACGTAGACACATCCCAGTCAATCTAACTCTAGTATTGATATATGCTGTGTTCACTATTAATAATATCTTTGATTTGTAACTGTAGCTAAGTAATAACTTTCTTTCGTAGTGGCTAAGAGATAGGTCTGATCGTGCCACTTAAATTTGGTGGTTTATTTAAGCCGCCATGTTCTGAATTTAGTGGCTGTCGTCACCGAAACTCGACACTTTTCGATCTCTGAAATCGAGTCAGTTTTGAAAATGCCCTTTTGGCCAATATAATCCTCCCCTACCATACTAACCTCAGTAGGTGTTACTTGTTTATAATTCATTCATATTAGCCAATCTTCTGTTTACGAAATTCAAATGGAAACAGAAGAAAGCGACAAGTTAGTTCCAGATGACGCATCTACCATCGTATCCATCAAAAGTATAACCAATTCCAAAGTTAGGACCACTACACGGTATTTTCAATCCTCTTCTCCTGTTAAACTGGCCAACTCTGCGAGAATTCCTCTGTTCAAGAGATTGATATTTCTCCTCGTCATTTCATTCTCGTGTCTGGCAGCCATAAACTGTAGTAACATGTTCTTTCCTTTTTTCTCTAACTTTGCCGAATCCAATAAATTAGTAGAACCAGATGTCATAGGGAACATTGTTGGAATTCTTTACTTCGGAGTGTTCGCGTTTTGTATTATTTTCGGTATTTTCATAAAACGGTTAGGTCCGAAGTACCTCTACTTCTCAGGGTATCTCATCCTGAGCAGTGCACTTTTCCTTTTCGGTTTTATCGACCGGATGAACACTACCTGGTTCATTGTATATTCATTCATTCTAATAATCGTTATGTCGTACAGCCTGGCAGCTATCTACACCGCCAGCTACTCAATCGGGATGGCATTGTTCCCGAATAACCAAAACACTGTACTCGCCGTCATCGACACCATTGCTGGGGTTGGGTACACAACTGGGCCAATCTTTGGCGGCCTTATCTTTGATAAGTTCGGTTGGTTTTGGGTGTACTTTGCCAATGCAATTTTCGTGTTTGTCGGATGCGTAATCTCAATCTTCCTTCTTCCTTTTATCAAAATCGAAAAAGTTGAGAGTGAAAGTATAATGGATTATCTAAACATATTTAGATTACTGCCCAACATCAATATTCTGTCAGTGATGCTCGTAAACATGGTCATAACGATTGGGTGGTCTTATCAGTACACTTCTTTTGGTCCATTCCTGGAGAGAACTTACAATTCATCGTCTGAAACTATCGGTTACGTGTTCGCTGTCCCAAACATCAGCTACACTATACTCCTGCCGATTCTGGGTATCCTGAGTGAAAGAACTGTTTCTCGTCTATTTATATGGCTCAGCCTTCCTGTTCTAATTATAGCACTAATCTTAACACCTCCTCTCTGCTACATTTTTACTGACAGACCCTTTGTACAACGGCCTGGCATCAACACCACTCTTCTACCGCTATCTCCTTCTACCTCTGACACTAACTATCTCAGCGTTACAGTCATTGGTCAGATTCTGATCGGAGCAGCTTATACATTGGCTTATGCACCGATGTATGTAGATATGAAGAGAAATGTCTCTGAGAAAACCAAAAAAAAGTTATCGAATCTAGCCGAAGTCCTGAGTTCGATTCGGATCGGTACTTACTTCCTGGCCAATGGGATGGGTCCAATTATCTCTGGGATAATTGAAGAAAATCTTTCTTTCGACGACGAAACTTTTATTTTTATCCTCGTTGCATGTGCAACTTTTTTAATTTTCACACCTCTTTCTATTGGAAATGTTATTTTCGTATTTTTAAAGCGAAGAAAACTAAGTCTTGATATGTTTTAACTGTTTTTTTGCCGAATATTTGGTTGAATTATTTTTTAGCTTTGTAGATAGGACCTCTCCTTTCAGAAGTGTGCTGCCTGTGTATATTATTGCATGGTTGTTTATTATTATTTGTGTTGTTGTTGTTGTTGTTATTGCTTTTAATTTATGCTTGGAAGATATATTTAAATTGCTTTTCTCTGATTTTTTCGAATCACTCAGCTTATGACTGTCTTCATTCCTTAATGATGTGCTGACAAGTGAAACCATTTTATTTATTAAAAAGAAGGAAAAATTTCTGTTAACTTATTTGAAAAAAATTTAATAAAATACCTTTTTAAACATTTGTAAAAGTTGGCTACTTCTCCTTCGATAGCGAAGATATCTGGTGTTATCTTAAAACATTCACATTTCACATTTTGTGTGATCACTCAGGTGAGAAGCAAACACAGTTTCAAGATGAAATATATATAATCTGAGGGCATGCTAATTTCCGGGACGGGACAGATCCCGTCCCGGAAATTAGGGATCCTAACCCGTCCCGTCCCGGAAATTAAGTACCTTTTCTGTCCCGTCACGGAGATTAGACATCTTAACCCGTCCCGTCCCGGAAATTAGGTACCTTTTCTGTCCCGTCCCGGAGATTAGGCATCTTAACCCGTCCCGTCCCGGAAATTAGGCATCTTAACCCGTCCCGTCCCGGAAATTAGGCATCTTAACCCGTCCCATCCCGGAAATTAGGCATCTTAACCCGTCCCGTCCCGGAGATTAGGTATCTTAACCCGTCCCGTCCCGGAGATTAGGCATCTTAACCCGTCCCGTCCCGGAGATTAGGCATCTTAACCCGTCCCGTCCCGGAGATTAGGCATCTTAACCCGTCCCGTCCCGGAGATTAGGCATCTTAACCCGTCCCGTCCCGGAAATTAGGCATCTTAACCCGTCCCGTCCCGGAAATTAGGCATCTTAACCCGTCCCGTCCCGGAGATTAGGCATCTTAACCCGTCCCGTCCCGGAAATTAAGTACCTTTTCTGTCCCGTCCCGGAGATTAGAAATGCCCTAATCCAATTGTAAAGCGTTTTTACATTGTAATGAGACTGTGATTCTAAAATGTGTGTTGTAACAATTCCCTCTACTTCCTGTAGCCAATGGGTGTACGGCTTTAGGGATTTGCTCATTAACTGTATTTTGAGGTTTTAGCCACTGTACTTAACTAAGAAGCGTGCATCTATTTTTATAACTGAGCTGAGTGGTCGAGATGTCGCTGGTGGAGGACAGCAGTGGGTCCAACGGCTGTCCTGAGGGTACAGTGGTGAGCATCGCACACCTCACAACGGGGAGCACACTTCTGAAAGCCGGGAGGTCCGGACGGCCGCACTACCGCCGATTCCAGCTGAGCAACGACCTCACTCGGATCTGCTGGGAGTCCCCGCGCAAAGGCGAGGCGGGCTCCAGTGTCTATATTAAGAACATCCGGAAGCTGATTCGCGGGCAGGAAACGGATGTCTTCAAAGCAACGCCTGTGCCAGGATACGAGGCCTTCTCTTTTTCTCTCATCTACACTCAAGCAGGTACAGACAGGGTCTACACAGCCTACCAGGGATACGCTCCTGATCTAAAATTTCTAATTTTCATACGCCCAAATCGATAAAACATTATAACAGAGGGTAAATTGGGTATTTTTCTGGATTTTCACGCTCCTAAACACTTTGAGAGTAAAATCAGACGTCTAAAGGAGCGTCTCGTGCTCCTAGACAATTCCTTGGGTACAGACATAACGCAGACCAATCCATTGGCCGTTATTTGTTGGTTCTCCTGATTAAGTGAGCTGACTTATGTATTTATATCTCTGATTCTATTTTAGGACTTAAATCTATTTATAGGCGTGGAAGAGCGCTCCTTGGATTTGGTGTGCACGGAGCGGGCAGAGTTCGACATGTGGATTCTTGCCCTGGAGGCTCTGATGGCAGGATTCACCGACACAGAGGCGGTGCACTCTGCGACACAACTGCCATTCCAGGACCGCTCTCGAACCATCCGCTCCACCAAGAAGGGACTCGAGATAGAGTTCGGAACGCTCGGTAAGTGTCAAAACCCAGTGGCACATTCTCCATACAATCATGCTCCATTTCTGAGATTCAGTTGGGCATAATAAAGTTTGTTTGTTTGTTTGTTTGTTTGTCAATTACTCTGTTTCAGGCGGAGCGAGGGTGACGCGGAAAGAAGACAGCTGTGACGTGTACACTTGGGGGAAGGGTTGGCGGGGAATGCTGGGACACGGAGAAGAAGTGGACGAACACGAACCCAAAATCCTAGACTCCCTCCTCACCAAGGACATAACTCAGCTGGCTCTGTCTCGCACCTTCTCCGTCGCTCTCAGCTCCCAAGGGGAGGTCTTCTCCTGGGGCTCTGGCAAGTACGGGAGACTAGGACACGGGAACCTCAGAGATAGGTTCCTGCCCCTCATGATAGGTGAGGACATACTGCCATATAAGGACATACTGGTATATGATGGCATAGTGGTATATGAGGACATAGTGGCATCTGATGGCATAGTGGCATATGATGGCATACTGGTATATGAGGATATAACATAGCCTACTGTATATAAGGCCTCTCGTAACTTGCGGATTGGGACTAGGGATACGGTAGAAGATGGTTGAACTAATACATGAGCTGCCTTAAATCATTAACAAACAATAGAGCTTAGGAATGTATTACCAGCATATATAAATATGGCGTCAAAGTACCCATATCCGTTGTTAAAATTTAGATTAGTCACCATATGGTTGCGGAATAGGTTATATAGGTGACAAATGTGGTGATTTTTAAAGGTCGTTTAAGGGCACTTCTAAGTGTTTTTATTATAAAATTTTAGCATAGAACTGAGATGTGAATTGATTAATGCGAAAAATTTGGAATGTTTTCATGGAATGTTGCTACATTCCAGTGTTGCCATGGAAACGTGTTTTGGTCAGTTGGGGTTATATCTGAAAACCGTGATAGCTAGAGGACATAGTGGCATATGAGGATATAGTGGTATATTATAGCATAGTGGCATATGGGGACATAGTGGATTAGTGGTATCCTGAGCTCTACTGAACTTCCATGGAGCCTCTAACAGAAAATGTTTACAGTCAAATGGATTCCTTTTTTACGGTTATTATTGGTCAGAGTTCCAGATAGTGACATTCCATTCCAGGTTTCCCGCTGCGTGGACAGGATGTGACATTTGTGTCGTGCGGAGAGGTGCACGCGGCGGTGGTTCTGGACTCTGGGGAGGTGTTCACGTGGGGGAGAGCGGGCGCCAGATTGGGCTACGACTGTGACGCGGGCAAACAGACACACCCCAGACCAGTGGAGGCACTCGGAAGGAGGAAGGTGCGTTTGTTGTTGTTTATCCTCTATGCTAATACCATAGCCAAGTAAGACCATCTTTATTTGTTTGTATATTTGTTTATTTGTTTGTTTAGTTGTTTGTTTGTTTGTTTGTTTGTTTGTTTGTTTGTTTGTTTGTTTGTTTGTTTGTTTGTTTGTTTATTTCTTTATTTGTTTATTTCTTTATTTATTTGTTTATTTATTTGTTTGGTAGAAATCAGCTACTATTTGAAGCTAGTAGTTGATCTGTTCTATTTTTAGCTCAAAATAACGATGTCTGCGTGTGGTCTCGACTACACGGTGGTCTTGTCTGAGTCGGGAGAGGTTTTCTCGTTTGGAGACAACGAGTATGGACAATTGGGCGCCGGAACCGAACCTGGCACTCTCCCCGCCAAAGATCCAGAGGATGAAGTGGTCGTTTGCAAGGTGTCAGCTGTTTTGAGGGCGATTAAAGTGGTTTGTGGCACATTCCATTCGCTGCTTTTGAGTGAGAAGGGGTGTGTTTGTAGCTGGGGGAGAGGGGACGGGGGACAACTGGGACACGGAGACACACTACACCTCGGTAAGCCACTCTCAAAACCCAAATATTTACTAATTTTCACTAAATAATTCAAAGTTTTGACACCAGCGATCGAAGAGTTCTTCTTTTAATCAGATCGTGGCCTGAACTCTTGACACAATTCCACATTCCATTCTCTCACAGGGTCGCCTAGACAACTGGAGGTATTCTCTCTCACAGATCCAGTGCGAGACGTTGCGTGCGGAGACGCACACTCAGCCTTTCTCCTAGAAAGTGGCAAGGTGTACACTTGTGGTGTCAAGATTGGCGCCACTGGAGAACAGGACTACCCAGAAGCCATCGACCACATTTTAGTGTCGCCTTCTCGTGTGGCTAGCACCTCTCCCAAACACGTCGTCCTCAGCAACATAGTCCAGAGCACTATCAAGCAGGTTCTATTTATAGCTCTTGTCTGTCCGCTTCAATGGTGAGTCAGTCTACTTATAGAATTCTCGTCTAGATATACAGTGGCAGTGGCTTTGTGGCAGGGTTGACTGAGAGCAAGCGAGTGGTCACTTGGGGGCAGAACAGCAACGGACAGCTGGGACACAGGGACACCGGGAACCGCTTGAAGCCCGCCGTAGTGGACGCTCTTTCCGACAAAGCAGTGGAGTCTCTGTTCTGTGGCGGGAGCCACATGGCCTGCACGGTGGTCCACTCCTGGGTGCCGGACAGAGAGGCCAACCACTGCATGCTCTGCAACGCCGTGTTCACGATGGTTCGTCGCAGACACCACTGCAGGAAGTGTGGTGGCATTTATTGTGGCAGCTGCACTTCTCAGAAGTTCCCGCTTCTCGACTTGGGTTTCAGTTCCCCTGTGAGAGTCTGTGATCGATGCTTCAAGAAGCTGAATGATGACGTCATCAATGCCTGAACATCTCCAATGGATTACAATGGTAGCATCACTCAGTGTGTAAATGTGCTCTTCCTTACTTCTGTGTATAAATGGAATATTTGTCTAATTTCTTTTCTGTATTAAAAGTGAATGATTGTCAGTGTAGCTCCTGTAGGAGATACCATGGACGTTGTACAATCCATCTGTCCACCTGACCATTGTCTCATGTTCCTTGTTTTCATCTCCACTTTTTTCACACCTTCAATCATGTTTTTAAATAAATATTCGTGATTTACTGAATGTGAACGTTCAAGAATGAATTGATTCTAAAACTGTGAAGTTTCTTTGTTTACATTTGAGATTTATTCCTACTTTGAATAGAATTGGTTTCCATTGAGTTTCTAATTCAATTCATCTCCATTCAGTCAGTATTCAGTAGAGTTGGACTGTACTGGATTCTGATTCTTATATCCCTGGTCCCTTCAGTTCTTGAACAACTCTGTCTATCTCTGTGAATTAACTTCCTAATTAGACACAGTGGACTGAACAGTGATTTTATGTTGAAATTGAGTTAATAAGTCTGGTATGTAAACACTTCTATTTCGATGAAGTCGATGCAGATATCTGGAGCCATCTATTGAAAATTTTTGTTTTGAGTTTACATTATTTGTGAGTTTTGCAGACATTTAGTCATCTTTAGTCGCCTTTTATTGTGCAAAATATAACTTTTTTGAAAGTTAGCAAAATGTAATTGTACAGTAGACATATCTTCTCCAGGAATGAAAGGTTCACGAATCGACTGAATAAACTCAGTTCAGTTCGTTCAGTTCTTTCACGAGCTGACCCGCCTTCGTTTAGTTCAGTTTTATTAACAGATTTGGGGCCCGTGAGACCCAATTGTATCCCATTTAAGGATTAAGGTTCCCCGCTACTGATTTAGACGTATGGAATGTATGGGTTTGAGAATAGGAGTGTATCTCTGGATGGCTGTATAATGTTTGTCAATCGTTGGCGTTATTTCAGTGTAAATCCCTTCAAAGCTCTGAGTTCAGTTCAAGTCCTGATCTTCTCTCAGCTGAAGAATTTAAATATTCCTTCTGTTTGGAATTAGTGGTTTTATGATTTCCTAAGTCCACCTGATCTGACACAGTGGTTGAGTCAGGTGTGGATTCACTGGGAAGACACATCAGTGGCTCTCCTCCCAGCTCGAATTAGAATACTCCACTGAAGTTCTTAGCTGCTTTATTCTAAGAAACTATTTTGTGTCCTAAACCACTTCTCAAGTTGACCATGTTATCAACCCATCTGTCTGACATGGTTGTTAGTTTATTATGTGGTTACTGGACGAATCATGTTTCAGCTTTCTCGTGGAACTTCTCGTACAACCCACATTTCTTCCATTAATTACCATTGAAAATTAGTGGTTGATAATAGATTCCAATCATCCAATAAGGTTGTTTAGATTATTTGAATTACTCCTGAAGAATTAGTTTATTAGTGCAGCTCTTGTAGGGAAATCTAACTGTCTTATTTCCACTGAATATTGCATGTAGAATCTCTTTATGATGTAGACCTGTACTGTCTA
Source organism: Aphrocallistes beatrix (assembly GCA_963281255.1). Classification (NCBI taxonomy): domain Eukaryota; kingdom Metazoa; phylum Porifera; class Hexactinellida; order Sceptrulophora; family Aphrocallistidae; genus Aphrocallistes; species Aphrocallistes beatrix. The sequence goes on from OY725497.1 coordinate 4,734,051, forward strand.
CCTTTTCTGCGAAATATCTCCGGTTTTATATGCGTATATGCATAATTGAATACCTTTACTGCATGTTCTATTTTAAGATATTTCACACTTAGATGCTGTATTGTGAAAACTGAATGAGTTATTAACATGTCTATGTCTGCATACCTTAACACGATATTGGTTGTTATAATGCAGCTACATTTTTTATTATCGGTTATAGTATTGAACAAAATATATACAGTGGATTCTCCGACTAACGGACACACTATCACCTACGTATCTGGTGCATTAACTCAGTTCCACGAGGTTTGTCCGTTGTAGAGAGTTGTCCGCTTTTCGGAGTGTCCGTTTGTGAGACTCCACTGTACAGACATGTCCAATCTGTCACTCATCAGACAGCAAGACTAGCTGTGGATTAATCTCCGAGTCTGAAAGTCCCTTTCCTCTGTCCTCTCTGTTCGTTCTGTGTCGTTCCGAATCCGAGATTATCTCTGAAATCTCTCAATTCTGTTAAGCGCACTAACACTGCTGTGACATGGTGTCTGACCGTTAGACTTTCTGACTGCACAGCTAACCCTACCGACTACTCCATCCTAGTTGTATCAGAACTGAAGTAACGAATACAAATGCCAGTGGTGCATTTAGGTTGTTAGGTCCTATGGTCCTATCTAGTATCCTAAGCTAGCCATGAATTCCCAGGGATCAGGATTTTGTTTGTAAATCTGGAGTTATGTTCGGTATTTTGCATAAAATAAGATAGTCAAAGCTGCTAAGAAAGCTAAGTCAAAACAAACTCTATTCGTGTAGAATAATATGATAAGTTCAATCTGGTAACAAATCTAAAAAATAATGCGTGTGAGGGTTTCAATTCCGGAATTCATGATTGACTTTTGAACTTCAAACCCATCTCAAAATTAGGCCTGTAGGAGTCTATTGCAAAGGGATAGCTACCAGGGTTCCCATGAGAATGGGAATCTGTGGGAATTCCCATTTGAAAACCCACAGACTCCCATATAGGAGGGGAATAGGAATGACTTTAAGCCAATTTGGACATCTGGTATTCTGTGGGTTTCTGTGGGTTTCTGTGGGAATTCCCACTGCAACCTTGGTAGCTATCTACATTGGTTCATTCATGGAAGTGGAATAGTACAAGATTCCTTGAATATTTGTATGGACTAGATCTGTCTAGTTCTGCACTATTTTGATGGAATCAAAGTTGTGAAGGTTTCAAGAACAATCAACGCTTTTACACAAATGTTTATGAGGTTTTTATTTGTATTTATTTAGAAAATGTATATTGTGTTTAAGATTCAAAATTGTATGAAAATTAATGGACAATCTTGTAAAGAAAATTCAAATGTGTAAGAAGATATCACTGTGCTTCCTAGTTACCTAATCGTATCAATGGTATGTAGATACCACCTTAAGAGGGAGGAGCTAAGCTAAGATTTTCAAAAGATAGAAATAGAATCAGTGACTCCATCGCAGTCATCATGATATCAGTCCACTGTCTGTTCAATGGAATATCTTACTGATCGATAATTCTGAGATTCCAGCTATTCCTAGGAAAAGATCGAAATATTGAATACAGTGGAACCTGTATATAACGACCACCCAAGCGACTGGACAAAATTGGCCGTTATACACAGGTGACGGTTATACACAGATGATTGTCTTAATCCCCAAAAGGCATCAACATAGTGCAATAAATATCAAGTTTTTAGAAATCCATTACTTTAATTAATTACATGAAACTTGTTTATCGTTCGTAACAGGTCCTGTAATAAACACAAAAAGGTGATGGCCGTTATAGACAGTTTTAGGGTCAGTAAGGGACTACAAACGGGTGGCCGCTGGCCGCGTTGAGCAGGTGACCGCTATACACAAGTTCAATATTATGGAATTTCGGACGGGACTGTTCATTGGTGACCGCTATAGACAGGTGACCGTTATATAGAGTGGCCGTTATAGCAGGTTCGACTGTATAATTAAACTTTCTTAACGCATGCCCATTAATCTGAACTCAACTTGTTTTCTCAGACATAATAATATCTGTTTATCTTCTCTCTTCTCAGTTGTTTACGACGAGATTAATTAACTAAACTGAACTCAATGGAATTTGTTTATTTCCTTTATTACGGATATCTCGCACTTATCAACATTGATTAGTTTCTAATTGATTTCTCTGCAAATTCTTAATTGAGTATTCAATTATGAGAAAAGTATTTTGATTAAAACCAGCAAACTTTGTTTGTCTGCGTACGTGAATTGTTCTGTTGAAATTCCTAAGAACGAACAGAGGTGGAAGCTATCCAAGCATAGCTACTCCTAATACAGGAGATGTGCGAAATAAAACTTGAACACTCAAATCTCCCTTGGACACACAACTTTTGTGAATTGAAATTATACAGGGTGACCCAAAATTTTGCACCGTGTTAGTTTTATGTCCCTTGACTACAGTTTTATTCTCTGATAATCTATTTTTATTAGCAAATGGTAAAGGAGAGTCCAAACAAGAAAATCCCAAATTGCAGTGAACAGAGATCAGTGAACTGAGTTCTACAGAAGTTCTGGGATGAGATGAATTCACTACATTCCTCACTAATGAACCGATTTAGTTCCAACAAACCCCACACGGCGATGCTATCAGAGAATGACTCAAACACTCTTCAAGCGTTCCATCAGTCTCAGCTCTGATTCTGATTGGACCTCCATTCTCCAGAGGTGGTCCACCTGATTAGTACCTCTGGGCTGTTTGAAGGACTGTGTGTATCAGAACAAAGCTAGGACCAAAATGGAACTCAGAGAAACCATCAAGGAGAAGAGGAGAACCATCCTGAGAGATGTTTGTGATCCCTGATGAATGACTTTGTTGTTAAACTCCAAAGCTGTTCTATTTTGGATGTTTCCCTGCTCTAGCTTCTAGACCATAACTTGAAGATCAAATATTTAAGTTTATTATTTCTGTTTAATCTGTTTTGTCTGAAATTTTTATTGAGTTTGGCAATGAGGAGACCATTTTGTGAATATTTGAAGATTGGTACTATTTTTTACAATCACCCGGGACTTCTAATAATAGCATCGTGTTTTCTTACAATCGACTCTGTTACAGAGAACTCAAGGTTTCATCCAGCTTTCCAAAGTAGTACGCCTAAATGGGCGCCACCATTTTCTACGCGCCTAGACTCTGCATTTTTATATATGTTTTATGCCGCGCGCCTAGCCAAAAAAATCATAATTATGATCCATGGGATCTAAAACTCGCCTCTAGGGTTGCCCAGTACGTCTGAATGAAAGCCAGAGAGAGAGCTTCTTTTCACTATTACAGATGTCTCTACAATATTACACTAACTTCGTCATGAGTAAGCTGAACTCTAAATTCGGGTACAGACATCTGTATGCAAGGACGTAGCCACCAGAGGTGTGAAGTGGTCCGGTCGAGACTAGAAAGTGGTCAGTTTGAAACCTGTCCAATCCTAGAAATGTCCCTTTTGAGGCTAAATTGGTCAAAAGTGGTCAGGTGGAAACCGGACCACTTCTGACCTCCTGGTGGCTACGGCCCTGGTATGTGAGGATTTCTTTTTAAAATTTATTTTGAGTTTCCATTCGTCGGGTCTGCTAAGTGTCCATCAGTCTTGAACAATGACCAACTCCTTACAGTCAAGGTCGCTTATTGTGAACCCGCGTAATTTCTGAAAATTCTTAATTACATTCGTTTATTATGAACTTTTGGTCCTAATTTCATCAATTACATTGGATTAATATTAAGTTCGGTTAACATGAAGTATTTCTTTTGTGAACAATATTCTTTGTCCCCTGGTGGTTCATAATAAGCGAACCTGACTGTAGTTATATAAAACTCTGTGACAAAACACTATATATACCATGGATATGAGGTAACTTATTGCTTGGTTTGATTCATTTTTCAATTGAGCAGTAGCGTAGAGATAAAGTATAAATAGCAGTGCTTTGAGACAGAAATACAACTCAACTCTAAACTACAAACATTTCAAACGATCATACAATCACATTTTACAGAAACTTCAACAATTTCAATTGATTCAACTTTCAAGTGAGTTTTAGAATATAAAATACTTTGTATACTATTCGAGTTAAATATAGAACACTTAGAATTTAATTTGATTTTAAAATACAGTCAACTCTGCTCAATATGGTCACTGTTTAATCGGTCCACTTTAGCTCTAAAGCATGGAAACTAATACAAATATTTCAGTGTTTAAAGACAGGCCTGGATTAAGTGGCATTTGGGCTGGAGGCAATTACTAAAATTGCGGCTCCTTGAGTGATAGCATTCAAATGGAATATGTAGTATACTCAGTAGAAGCTCCCCTAGCACAAATTTTCACAATAATGTGTATAATGTCTTTGTTACGTGATATTATATAAATATATATTGTTTCAAGTAGCCCATAAAAAATTTCCCATAACTCAGGACGATCAATGATGCCAGTTTTCAGGGCCGGTAAAAATCGGGGGCCGGAGGCAACTGCTTCCATTGCCTCATGGATAATCCGGGCCTGTTTAAAGATATCTCCAGTTAATCGGGATAAAATGTCCTCTGATCAATGTGACCCTACTAAGCGGAGTCGATTGTATGGTTTAAATAATTAAATTGAATATTTTAAGTTTGGTGTACGATATAAACTGACAATAGACACTGACCATTGGCACTGATCATAGAGGCTACCCATAGGGACTAGACTCACTTTTTTGTTTTTTCTAATTTGTTTGTATTTATTCTCCTAATCTATTTGTTGTTCCACTCTACAGAAGATGTCCGTAGAGGGATACTCCATTCAGGACTTGAAAGAACTGACCAATAGACTGAGTCGAGATGACATCAAGAAACTGCTCAATGCTCTCTCAGTCCCAGAAGGAGTCTGTGGCTTCGAATGTGAAGCAACCGAATTTCTCCTCGCAATGAAGGACTGGACAGAATTCGATACTTTTCTCTTCTACCAATCCCTAAACAGTGTACGACCGGATTTAGTGCCCATAGCTGTGAGGATTCCTTGGCTCTGTACTGACAGGCCAGTCACTCGATCCACGGAAGAATTGACTGTGAAAAGTCTGATTGAAATGCTAAAGAACGGAATTGGAATCGAGAATCTGAGACTAATAAATATGTATCATTCTTCTGAAAAGAGCAGTGATGACGTACGCTTCGAAAGTACTATGAAAATGATTTTTGGGAAGAATTTGATCAAAAAAGATCTGACTCGCTTATCCAAAATACTCATCGACCTCGAACTAAGCGACTTAGCTGGAAAACTAGACGCGTATCAGAGAACATTTGAAACTATGGAAGATCATGAATTCACTTCCAAATTCAGGAAAGAATTGACTCGCATTGGAAAGCAAATTGTCGAATGGGAAAATTTAGTTAAAATCCACCTAGAAACCCAATTCAGAGACGTGAAACAGATGTTAGGGAGTGACAAGGCTGTCAGCCTAGAGAAGGTGTACGTCGATCTGACAATACTCAAGCAGAAACCGAGAAGAGTGAAACTGGAAGATGAGACGACGTACAACGAAATTGCATATTTGAGGCAAATTGCAAATAAAGAAGTTGAAGTTACTCCGATAAACTTCACTGAAGAACTGGAATCCTGTGACCCGTCCAAGCCACAAATATGGTGTTTCATCGGAAACCCTGGTTGCGGGAAAACATTCCTTTGCAACCGCACCGCACTCAGATTCGGAAATAACGAAGTATCCGCATTCTCCTACTCTCTGTGCATCCCCTGCCGGAATCAAGAATGGCACGAGATGGAATCTTCACGAGTGGACAAAGGTTTCCCGATTACCTCCGAATTCATTTGTCAATGGCTTTGCCTCGGTCTACCAGTCGGTCCCAGTTGGACGACACAACTGGCAAAGCACATCACAGAGACAGACGGAGAGGGACTGTTACTCATTATTGACAGTCTGGACGAGTTCACTAAATCTGTCCCCTTCAACAAAACTCTCCTCTTCCTCCTCCTAACCAGACAGACCCTGACACGGTCCTTCATCCTACTGACCAGCAGGCCTGGCGCCTGGACAGATGTGTCAACTTCGCACCAGCTCCTCATCTCCACCTTCTTCCAGGTGTTGGGGTTCTCTCCTGAACAAAGAGACCTGTACTTCGAGAAACAATTTGAGGACACTTCCCTGTTCGATCGGTGCACTCGTCTCCTCGATCGTTACGACGAGATGAAACAGCTGTCTCTGATTCCAGTGAACGCGTCCCTGTTCGCTGCCCTGCTGAAAAGTGAAGACGGAGCTCGCATCCACACACTGACACAACTCTACTACGAGCTGATTCTGTACCTGATACGGCGACAGCTGGACCGAATGGGATTCGAAGAACTAACGCAAGTGAACGAAATCTGTGAGCTGGATAGCGGCGTTGTGGAATGTCTGCACGAGATCGGTTATATCGCGTACCAGGGCGTGGCCATGAGGGAGATGATCTCCGACAAAAAGGTGCCACTGCAAATTGGAAGTGTGAAAATGGCTAGTCACTGTCTGGGGCTCGTGCACGAATATGTGAGAGAGGAGAAAATGGGTCACTTCACGAAGGTGTGGTCATTCGCTCATCTGACCATCCAAGAGTTCATTGGTGCCATCTGGCTTCGTAGCAGGAAATGGCACGACCAGTGTCTGTCCGTGAGGTTTATTGTGCATACGAACGACGTGTTCTCCCAGTTCCGCATGGTGGTGAGGTTCCTGTGTGGTCTGTTGTCCGACCAGTCAATGAATGTGTTTTATCTCCTCTACAAACACGTGACACCTCGCCCTGTTCCCATCTCCCAACTTCCTGAATGTGTCCAACTCAAGTTTGACTATAGTGATTTATTCAAATACACAGGCTGGAATGAATTCACTGAAAAGTTTCTCCAGCTGAACGCCATGCTACGTGAATCGAACTCTGAATCCATTCCGAAATATTTCAACGCGTGCAGACGTTTCCTGCCTAGATCATTCTGTTTTTACATTGAGAGTACAGTGACTCCCAACGAGTGGCTCTGTTTCCTCGAATCCCTGCCACTTCTAAACCACATCCACCTCATTTATGTGCATTCTGATTACGTCACTCCGGAACAACTCTTCCATCTATTAGAGTCCGTTGAACAATGTTCTGTGGATTGTGTGGCATTGAGATTATACAATAAATCTAACACAGAAGTTCTCCGTTATGCAAATGCAATCCAACGCACTCAGCTGTCTAACACTAAGCTAAGTTTAGACCTGTCAATTAGTAAGCTAACTGAAACTGAAACAGTTAAAGCCTTATTCTCCTCCTCAACCAATCAGATTCTATCAGGCCTGCGTTTATATTATAATGAATTCCCTCCTGACACTTACAGTCTGCTGACCAATCAGGTATCAACTTGTCAGAACTTAGTATATATGCACAGTGACACCTCTGAAATTGAAGTTCTATTTTCAGCTCTTTCCTCTGCCACACACATCAATGGATTACACCTCTATGAAATTCCCACTGAATACCATCAACAGCTGTTCTCTCTGCTGCCTACACTCTCTAACCTCAGAGAAATAACATGGAATGATGGCTACTCTATTCTACCTCACATAACACACCTCTCTACTCTCTCCTGCCTAAGTATAAGAAATCAGGATACTCGTGTCAACCTCTCAGACAGTCTGCTACAGCTGCTGCACTCAAACAGACACTCAATCAGAGTATTGGGATTATGGAATTTAGAGAATATTGGATTCAGCAGTTTAGATGGACTTCTCCGTTGTTTGCAGTTCTGTACTAACTTAGTACAGTTGCAACTACGATATACTCGTATAAGTTGTGATGACGTCACTCTCTGGTGCTCGACACTTCACAGTCTCACCTCTTTACTACATTTGGATTTCTACTATGTCTCCCTATCTGACTCAGGAATGTTGAGTCTGTGTAGAGGTCTTCTCTTCCATCCTACCATTAGATGTTTGCGCGTATGGAACTGTGAACTGAGTTCCGATTCCTGTCAACCTCTCAGAAACCTGATTCCTACCCTCACACAGCTGAAGAACCTGTTGGTGACTGAACTCTCCAAACCAGAAACTGAACCTATCAAACTCCTCGAGCTAACAGCTGATCAGTATGTTATAGAGCATGACCTCGATTAGGTAATAATAAGTTAAATTTAGAATATGTCACTGGTGTCAGTTCGTAATCTCACTTCACAACACTAACTATTGACTAGCTTAATCATTCGTTTCAGTTTCACAATCAACTGTACACTAAACTGAGTTTCTGTTCCTACTCCTGAGACACTCACCACTTCACACCTCTCCCTAACTGTACTTTGCATTAGGCTTTCATCCAGGCGTACTGGGCGCGCCTAGAGGTGCGTATTTGATCATGGATCATACTTAGGCGTATTATTTCTGGGGTTTACTCGCGCGGCATACGCCTACTTTGGCGCGTAGCATAAAAAATATACAAAATTCTATATGAAAATGAGTCTAGGCGCGTAAAAAAATGCTGACGTCCATTTAGGCGTGTGACACTGGAAAGCTGGATGAAACCCTGCATTTCATTATTCTAATTGAGCGACACTGAAACAAATAAACGTTACAGAGGTGTTATAATATGGAACTATAAAATGTGGGTTAGTGGCAGAGCTAGCGACACCAAATTATTGACTGAAGAAATGACAAATGTTTTTTGAAAAGTATTTAAATGATTTTAAATAAATATGTTTTCGCATTTAGATTGACCACCAATAGATTTGCAACTTTTGATTTTCATTATCTGTGAAATTTGAGTTTTTGATATTCCAATCTGTTTTTCTCTGGAATAATTTAGTTAATTTTGATTGGCTAAAATCGTAAAACTATTTTGATTCGATAATATCTTAAGACAGCTGTTTTTGTTTATAGAAATATTTGCTCCTAATTTCTCATTGGAAGTGTGCACTTCTAATGTTGAGTTCTTTTATCCATGGTTCACTGAGTATAGCTAGTTTGCTTTATTTTCTTCGCGTAGTTGCCAATTTTCCTATTTTAGTTGTATATAATTATTCCCAGCTTTGTACATAAATTCCTTTAAATCTAATATCTTTGAAACCTCGCTTTCTGAATAATTTGTGTTTGCATTTCAGCGAAATTGATTGTTTTTATTGATGATTAATTTGTTTTTTATTTTTCTAGACAAACAATACGTGACTTCCTGTCCTGATCTTCTTGTCTCAGACATTCCTATGCCCCCATTCCGTCTCTATTAGAACTCTATTGACTTAACATTGTTTATTTGTGTTGTTGTTGACTTTTGAATTAAATACTTTTGTGAGTCTAATTCTGTTTCAAACTCTTAGTCGGGGAATTAAATCTCTGATCTCAGAAATCGCTGAGATCCTTGAAAAAGCGGACATACAAATCGCATCTTTGAAATTCAAATTATTTCAATGAATGGCATATGTCCTCTAATGTCCTACGTCACTACGACACTATGTCCGTTCCTGGAAATCTATTGGACCAAATTGTACCGAAATTATCCCAAATATTCCTTATATGGTAATGGTTGTCACCTGAGTCCAAATCTTCACACCATTGTCAGGGTTTCATTTAGGGGATGGCAAGGGATGGCTCCCGCCATCCCTTGGATCTCATTCGCCATCCCTTGACATCCCTTGAAATGTTGGAAAAAGTTAGTTTATTTTGTATGATATTGAAACACAAAAACTGAAACTTCACAATAAAAATAATGACCTAATGTACATGCACTGTCAGTACGTGTACTACTAAATGTAAGTAAGCAAAATACTAAAACTTTTAACTAAAACTTTTAGCCACAAACGCTTTTGATAATGCAAATATACCACAAAGCTACAATTTCAGAAAAATGCATTTTTGCTTCACAGATTGTACTAGATTCGCTCTCAGAGACCCTAACCCTTCTTATTTCCATGGGGAGGATGCTCCCAGACAACCCTATCTCACGCAGTTACGGCCTCGCCACCCCTTATTCCTCAAAACCCAAATTTTGCCATCCCTTGAGTCAATGTTTAAATGAAACCCTGATTGTACATATAAAAATCTTAATTTAGAATATTAATGCGAATAACTTCGGAATTTCTTTCTGAAATTGAACTCAGAATTCTAGGATTCCGTTTAATGTTGCTTGTAATGGTGTAGTGTTGTTATCCTAAAGACACACTGTTATAGTAATTTTCTATACAAAATGACAAATATTCTCTCTAACACCTTTATTAGTTAGAATCATTTTCGTGAGATTTACCAATACTCAGTTGCTCTACCTTCAAATCGGTTCATTCGCAGATTATTTTAAGATCTCACTTTTTCTAAAATATCAATTCTTTTCCTGATATGAAATTCGCCAATTAATAAACGAATTTTACAAAAACATCTATTCTGTGTCTCCACCATTTAACACTATCAGAACAGTGCATTGTGTAGAATGTTCCTAGCAGTTTAGTGCAGGAAGAGGAACACAGTGGTTGAGGATGGATTAAGGAATGAAATGTGTTCGATCAATTGGCACATTGTGCTTGAGATATTTACTTATTTCTATCTACGCGAAACCTGTCAAACTATTCTAAATCGCTGTCTTAAATTCAATGTCGCTACTGGAACAGTTTCGTGTGAAGAAGCATTTCCAACTAAATTCGTTTTTCACACATTTCAATCTCGCAGCATATTAGAACAATTCCTCGTCCAATGAGATGTCAGGCCTGGTAGAAGACTTGTGGAGTTCTCTGTCAGAGGAGACAGGTGCAGCAGTGCCTACTAACTTAGAGGAAGAGTTCCGATTGGTGGAGAAGAGCGAGAAGGGATGGAGCAGACTTCTGGACTTCATTCAGCCCGAAACAATCCCGGGTAAATCTATTTTCATATCTTTCCCCTGAAAATATTTCAGAGCCTCAACCCTGAATTCAGGTGTTAGAAGCAACCTTGTTTATGAGACAACAAACAATGTTTGATATTTGTTTATTCCTATTCAGTCAGTGCTGTTGCAAATATTCTATTTTTAGACATTCTATTTTAGGAAGCTGTGGCGTGTCTGAAGTGAACAAGTCTCTGATTAGGTCTGGATGTCCAGTCTGGGACAAATCCAGAGTTGTTCTCTCCAGAACAGATTTCATCGATGCCTCTCACGTGATTCTTCCTCAGGTGATTGACTCTGAACTGTTCTAGCTAGCTGTTTGAAACAGCATAGCATGTACGATTGTACATTGTGTGTGTGTACAGGTGTCCCGACACTATATCCTGACACAATCTCCTCTCCTCGACACAATCCAACACTTCTGGGAGATGGTGTGGCAGCTGGATATTCATTGCATTCTGATGCTCAATCAGTTCAATGAGAAAGTCCCAGCTCCCTCATTGGCTGAATCCAGCCCTGCCTCAGCCAATCAGATCCACGCGTATCTGCCTACTGGAGCTGAGCACGGAGACACGGACCAGATGGAATGCGGCGATTACGTCATCAAATACGAATGCAAAGAAGTGAGTATTAACAAACAAACAAACAAACATTGATAGTATTGTTTTTGTTTGTGTTTACTTAGGTCTACTCCAGTTTCGATCTGACACAGCTGACTATCACCAGCAGAGAGTCGGGGACAACTCGTGCCCTCCAACACTTCTCTTTCTGTTCCTGGTCCTCCAGCGTGCAGGTCTCACCCGTCACCAGGTATGCAGCTATTTATAGACACACCGGGTGGTGACGTAATCCTCTGTTGGAATGTGAGATAGATTCTTAAAATAAATTTTATAATATAAAGATTCATATTTATGATAAACATATGTAATTCATTGAACTATTTTAGCGGAATTCCTATTGGACATAAATGGCCCAATTGAATGGCAGAAGTTTCGTCGCTGATATTTCTTTGAATGGAATTATTGAATTCTCCCATTCATTCTATCAAATGATAAATGACAATCACCCACCCCCTCACGAATAAACTACCACTCTCGCGTGCCATTTTATATTATTTCGAACCCAAAATACCCACTTTCTCTTTGCTCTTATACAAAATACTCTCAAAAATGCTAACTCTCACTCTCCTATCAATTCTATTCAGCTTTAGAACAAATTCATGTTTTCCAACAGTTTGTAATTCCATTCTAAAATATCAGCGACGAAACTTCCGTTTACGGTTCAATTCTAAGTTCCAATTCAATAGTTTCAGTTCCACTATGATGGTTCTATTTTTAGGAGTGACAACCTATTGGATTTCCTGTTTCAGCTCTATTCCAGAGGTGTCTACGCCTCTGCCACTTCCAAACCACCTCCTGTCCTCCTCCATTGCTCGGACGGACTTGGGAGGTCTGGAGGCTTCCTCCTCCTGGACTACTGTCTCCAGATTATCACGCAGACTCAGTCACATAAAGGTGTCAAGGTAGGACACAAGTGGATTAAACCACTTCACACCTAGCATAGCAGTACCGTAAACTGGGGGCGACTTTGGCCCTAAGAGGTAACTTTGTCCCACAATAGCAATTTTAATAAAATACAGTAGAACCTCTATAAGTGGGGTCTCTATATGTGGGGGGACCTCTATAAGTGGGGCAATTTTTTGACATCTTTGCTCATTTCCATACAGATAAACCTCCATAAGTGGGGAAGTGCCATTATGCGGGGAATGGGGGTGACTTTTAGGCTAATAATACCTCACGACACTAAGATTAACCTCTATATGTGGGGAATATGATAGGAGTTTTTCTATGCGAAATTGGATATTAATCAAAACAACCGTTCACAGATGAATCGGAACTTGGGATTGTGCTATACCATTTGCTGGAAATTTCGTGCCTCACAAATCAACCCTTTCTCATATCATTACGCCCTTAATAAACCATTAAAAAATCGTAAGAAAGTAATAATAAATTTTAGGGAAAGTAGAATAGAGAATTCTCATAGTAATACTAAGGCAAGCTTGTTTTATGGGAATATTACAATTGGAATCATAAGTGGGGAATGGGGAGTATCATCATGCTAGCCGGCCCAACCTCCCCCACTTATAGAGGTTCTACTGTATACTAAAAAAATACCATGGATATATTGATTTTATTATTTTATTAAAATTGCAATGTGGGACAAAGTCACCTCAGTTTACGGTATGGGAATGTCCTTAAAATAGACATTTATTACATTTTTAGGCAAAATTTCGTTGCTAGGAGATGCTTACTGTAACTGGTATTTGGTATACAGAGACAATATGTATATTCATCAACAAATTTGCATGGAGTAAATAACTTGTTTACTAAACAACTAAGTTCCTATTTCTATCCTAGAAGGAGAAGGTGAGAATCTGAAATTTGGGTTTTCCACGTTTAAAATAGGAATTCTTGTTTTCACATACGCATTCTCAAGGCTGCATTCGTAACTAAGGAAATTCTCACTGCCATCCAATCCTCTATACGCCCACGTTCCAATCGCACCTTTCGTATCCAGGAGATAGCCAATTGTGCCACTTCTCATTTCTACAAAGTAACTAAACCAGACACCAAACATTCCTTTGTACCACTCTGTCTTATTTCCGTTGTTAAGTTGACTCACCGCGAATGTATCAGCGAGAGCGCTTGTTCTAAATTTAGTAACACCGCTTTTGACACCTCTCACCCAATCAGTGAATTGGCGCCAAACCAGCTGGTTGGGGTAGAAAGCGCGGGAGAGGATTGGCCGAGAGAGAACCATGGATTCTGAGTATCTTGCTACCAGCTGGTGGTAGGATTTCAAACTGTACGGAGATGTGATTGGAGGTTCCAAGCTTATGCCACCTATGCCACCTCTCTGCCACTCCTGTGTCGCCTGGTATGTGTCCACCGCGCCACTTAGCGCTGTGTAGAAGTGTGTCGATAGAGTGACGTCATCTTCTAGGAGTAGAAATGGAGTCGAGTCGCTAAAATTAGAACTTTCTATCCATTGGGACAATCCATCTTCGTGATTGGAGAGGTGTGAACATTTGCTCCCGTGCGCCCAATCGAATTCTGATGCTATTTTTAGAGTTTCTAGATCGTAGAACCCGCTCTGGCCTCTGTTGATGTTTATTCTTAAATCTATGCGTTTGTTGTTGTAAACAGATTTGTTTATGTTTTGGAGTAGACGCGATAGCGAATCAGGTTTGTTTGTTGTTAGTATTATTATTGTTAAGCAAGCATTTCCTAATTTTCCGTATTTTTCACACCTTTCAATCTTCTCCAATTCTCTCCGGTAATAATCAAAAAAAGAGTTGTCATCATTGCTGTGTAAATATTCACTTTTCTCTTTGTCTAAAATTAGAATTTCTTTGCGTTGAAACTCAGATTTGAAGTCTGCACATAAAATGGAGGAATGACTCACTTTTTCTCCAAAAATATTTTTGTTCCATTCGTTGTCATATTTATCCGCATTCATCGCTAAAAATAGAAACAAATAATATACACACATTCCTTAAGAAGATGATTGGACAGATTTTATATTTGTTTGTTTATAGATTTGTTTACTTATATATGCATATATGTTTACCTGTCGAGTATCCCCGCTTGAATTCCTGATGGACCAATCGGATCGTGGCAGTAGCGTCTAACAGCTGTATTTCATTGTGGAATGCGTAGTCCACTAAATAAGAGTCGAAGAACTGGCGACCGACCATCATGTCAGGGAAAACTGACCAATCAAAGCTGTCCCTCGTGACGATGGCGTAGTCTTTCGCGAAAGGTTTACTTTTCTGTGCCACTTTCATCAATCCTTCGACCGCCTCTTCATTCCTGATGACTTCCCTAGCAACCGTATTGAATCTGTGTCCTATTATTAGAATCTTCGTTCGCAATTGTGTCGCTCGAATGGCGCCAAGCGTTCTATTTATAGTTCTCAGTAGCGTAGAGTCGTAGAGATTGTCGGCATTGGTGAACATGTAGAATGGAGTGTTGGAAAGTGCCATTGCGGCTGAAATCATGTCCTTCAACAGAGGTGTTGAAAAGGGGTTTCTGATAATTATATTTTGTGTCGCGACATGTGGATACATCTGTTGGATCTTCTCTTTCCAGTAAGAACAATTCGTAAACACAACAAACTTTATTTTGGCTTTGAAGTTAGTAAACATTGTTGTTTGTAGGAAGTTGAGTTGTGTGAGGTGTCGGTATCTATTTTTATCGTTCAGTTCCCCATGTGGCACAAATGTGGTTAAAACTGTCACGAGTTTACCTTCGTAATTCTTCGATTTTAAACTTTCTCCCAAAGCAGTTAGCGAAAAGTCTTTGTTTACCTGTTTGTTTTGCTTTTGTTGGAAATAGATCTTGTTTACTTTATCTTTGTTGGTGTGTTTGTATATTCTTATTGTTGTTATTATCATTATTGTGAGAACAACAAACATTTGAATGGAGAATTTCTTTCCTCGCATGTCTAAAAATATACTTCATTAAATCCATATTTTAATTAATAATTAATTATATTTGGTTTTGAACTTATTGAATTTGGTCTTTTTAAAATCAAAGTATACTAAAATAAGAAACTTTGTTTATTTCTGTATTTTAATACACAGCGAATGAACAAGAACACAAATTGCGTAAAGTAAACAACAACATTTTCACTGTAATTAAATGATAGATTTAACTGCATTTCTCAATGTGATATTAACTATATCGCGTATGCAAATAATCTGATTGGCTATTCGAGATGAATTTGTGCATATTTTTAGTAACTAAGCCACAGACCAGCTCGCTGTGATAACAATGGTAGGAACCTATTAATATCCACCTGCTAGTCGCTCCACCAATCAAATCCACTGTTCAGCCATCTGCTCTTATACATACACTGATAGCGGCACATTGATTGGCTGTCTCAGTCCGCTTGGGAGGTATTGTGGCTCAATGTGTCCGCTGGTCTGCTTTTACTTGTTCCGCTGCGCGACTGGCGGACACTTTGTGTCCGCCGGAGGCACCCTTAGGGCGCCTGGGCTCACATTGATTAATTATAAGGGAGATGTGTCTTACTGTTATAATCGATATCACTCGAAAAGTATTCAAATTTGTCAGTTTTTCAATTTTTGATGTGTAATGATGACGTCATAATAGAGTGATGAGCATCATTTTTAATGATAGTTGCATCTTATGTGAGATATATTAATATACACCTTTCAGTCTTCTCTCACCTATAACAGCTGAGTTATAGTCGAAAAATAAAGTTGCTAATTATAAAAAGGTGACAATGACGTCATAGTTCCATGATGAGTCGAGATTTTAGTAAGGATGGTTGCTAGATCCCAGAGTTGGTGAGGGAACTGAGGGAGCAGAGGAAGGGGTTGATAACGGACGGAGAACAGCTGCAGACTGTGTACATATCTCTGCTCACGGGAGCCAGGAAGCTAGCAACAACCAATCAGATGCCAGAGATGGTCAGGAGTGAAACGGCGGATTCTGATGACGAATCAGTGGACCTGCAGATGCAGACTTCAGTGGTGAGCTATAAATAGAAATGTTGAGCTATAAATAGAACTTCCTAAGATTAAACTGACTCATCCATACTTAATTTGGGAATATATTCTTGTTATTGTTGATGAATCAACAACTCTTCTAAAATTAGAACTTCATATTTGCGTTGATAGACTTAAAAATAACATTTTAAGCTAGAAATATTCACTAAAAATAGCGATAAATTCTAAATTTAGAAACTACAAATCTCTGAAAGTGTCACTATAGTATGACATGTATTTACTTATTTATAGAATTCAATGTTTACAATTCCTTTTCTGTTTCCAAATTTGGTATTGTTTGCACACAGAATCAATAGTTCTTTGAATTGATTTGGTTTCCTCGAAATGTGTCTCGAATACCGACAATTTTGTGTCTATTAATAATAACCAATCAATTTTCTGAAAAAGCTTCGTATCACAATGTAAACTCAACCAAGTATGTGCATATGTGATCCAGTATATAAAAGTTGAAGAGTGTAAATATTTGTTTATGAAGGGAATATTGTTTGTTTGTTTATCAATTTGCTCTTGTTGTTGTTGTTGTTGTTGTTGTTGTTGTTACATATAATTGCTACTTCTGTTGTATGATTTTCTTGATTTACAATTTGTTTTATTCACAATGTTAGCTATACTAACTAACCACAATAATTGTACCAACACTCCATTCTACAAACCCACTATCCTACACAATACAGACAAAATGAAGATGTTGTTGTTGTTGTTGTTGTTGACTCTTTTCCTGCCCATTTCTCTCTCAGCCAAGTTCCACCACTTCCGTCCCACTTGGATAACACCTGACATATCCGTGGAGCGACACAAAAGAGACACAATTGATGTGTCGCTGATTCAAGACGACCATGATTACTATAGAAGCACATTTGATCCAAACGGATTCGACACAACTTGGATGGAAGTGGCAGATAGTGTCGGAGACCATATTGAGTTGTCGCAGGAGTACTTCCAGTACTTGCCTGTGAGTCTTGCGTTCAAGTTTCCCTTCTACGGACACTTCATCCAAGTGAGATATGCTACCAATATACACTCAAATAGTAACACCCGTTTAAAATGTGATATTTTCTTGCTAATAGCCAATAATTTTTATAGCAATTTTCTCTCTTAACACTTCAGTTTATTCATAGGAAAGTCATACCTGGAGTAACTATTTTCTTCAGAGGTGTTAAATTGGATCTAAAATTAGCCACGGCTACTATTCCGGGATATACATCATAGCAATATAATTGTATGAATGGAATGTGCCTAGTTTTCAGTTGCATTTTGTTTGAATTGGCATTCTAAAGTCTTAATCGGTCGTTAGAGGAATTAACATTATACAGTCGACTCCGCTTAATAGGGTCACATCGGTCAGAGGACATTTTGCCCCGATTAAGCGGAGAACCCTATTAACCGAAAATATTTTGTATTAGCTTCTATGTGTGAGAGCTATTCCGGTCCTGCCAAAAGTGGCCCGATTAAGCGGAGTCGACTGTATTTGAAATTAACTTGAAAGATGATTGGTGGATACTATTGCAAAATATTTGTTTCCCCAATTCGGCGCCCATTTCGACTAAGTTCGTTCAAACAGGTTAATTCTATATAATCATCTCCGATGTTCTATTAATAGAATTAACTAACAGGCGTTGCATCTATTTTAGGAAGTGGCAGTGACCACCCAGGGTTTCCTGAGTACAGCTGACGTCTTCCACAGACAAATCCACCTCACTCAGTACATCGCTCCTTTCTCCGCCGATTTCGATCCTCGACTCTCCGCCAGTTCTCTGATTTACTACGTGTCCTACTCGAATCTATTTATAGCCCAGTGGTCCGATCTATATTTAACTTCCAACATTAGCGCGGGGAGGTTCACTTTCCAAGTTCAGTTGCGTCCGAGTGGAGAAATAAAATTTGTTTACAAGAGCATTCCTCTAAATTTAGAACAGACAACAAAGAGGGCTTATCCAAGCTTCAGCGGCCTATCGGATGGTTTCCTCTTGAATGTGTCCAACAGGCTACTCCTCTACTCGTACCACGAGGTGTCGCTAAGTGGCATGAACTTGGAAGGTGGCGTGTACACCTTGACACCTCTGCCCAATTGTGTCACAGCTACAAACCAGACAGAGTGCAACGCGACATCGTGCATTTCTAACTTCAACTGCGGTTGGTGTGAGACTTTGGGGTTGTGTTCGGATGGGGTAGATAGGGGGCGACAATCCTGGTTTGAGGCCGGCTGTCACCAGGGTGCCGCCGTGGCGTGCCCCTCACCACTGCCACCACTGCCACAAGCTAATTCAGACGCCTACGTCGCCGTTATTACAATCGGGCTGCTCTTTCTATTGGTTGCGCCTATTACGGTCATAATCGTTGTTCTCATTGGTTGGTGTTTGTGGTACAAAGCCAGATATGGGAAATTCATATTTCTTGGACCAAAAGTGGCGAGTGAGAAACCTTCGGGTGAGAATATTGTCCTGAGGGAGCCAGAAGACGCCACTTGATGCATTGTTTATGTTTACTGTTTGTGTTTACCAGAATTTTACCCCTTCTCTTCTTCTTGTTTTTCTCAATTTTATTTTATTTTGTCCCAATTTTATATACTACTTTAATTTCAGTGTTTTGATTTACGTTAATGACGTCATGAATTGTGTGATACGAATAATGTAGAGACTCGTAACATTCCTTAGCAATGGAATGTTGCTAACTCACTTCCGGTGAAGCTATTTTTAGCAAGGATGCCATAGAAATGTGAACTATAAATAGAATAAAATAAACAAACCTGGGGGAATACGTGAATAATATGATTAATCTTAATGCCACTTTTACCTGGGGTCTTTTCTATTTATAGTCTGGACCCCAAATTTATATGACTTCCCCGCCCAAAATGGCTTAAACAGGAAATGACGCAACACATCCCTGGTGTAGGCGGCGGGGTTAATTGTAATGAGAAATATAATGGAACTGTTTTTAAGTGGTTGTTATTGGTTATTTACTTTATAAAGTATTGTTTGTTTACATTTGTAATTATTGGCATTTGTTTTAGGATCCCGATTCTTCGGATGATGATTTCGAATTGGTAAACAAACCTGTTTACAGTTCATCAGATGCTGGCCAAGGTAAATATTTATCTCAAATGTGTCGGAATATTTTGATAGCAATATTGACAGCTTGAATAGCTCTCCGATTTTGACTTTGTTCAAAGCTATATTCTAACCATTATTTGATTGGAGCTGTGCCTATAAACTGCCACAATTATTTTTAGAATGCCACTACAGTGGAATTCGCATATTAGCAACTCCCTTATTAGCAATATCGCTCTATTAGCAACCAATCTTCAGGTCCCAGGTGAAGATTTTGTGTTAATTCTGTTCCCTTATTAGCAACCATTTTATGAGCAAAATTCGAGTTGCAAATATGCGAATTCCACTGTACTCTGATTTAGTACAAATCCCCTCATACTGGTTGCGACACCAAATCATTTTGCTTAATCGTCACATTCAACAATCCGAATTGTCCTATCTCACTCTTCGCTCCAGGAATTGCGCTTAATGGTTACCTTGTTGATAATATGGAATGTTACTTTGGAGAGTTAATTCGATGTTATTGAAATCGATCGCGATCCTTGAGTCAATCCAATGGATCCCAGATATAGGAACATTCTACTAGAAAACGGTTGGCATTCCGTATTGCTTCGAATAAGCGCCCGGGCGCTTATTTATTTCGTGCACCCTTTAGACCCGGCGCTTATTCAAACCGGCGCTTATTTATTTCATTCACTATTTTGACCCGGCGCTCTTTTTTTGTTTACTACATTGACTGGCACTTTTATTTTTGCCACAACTGAGAATGTTAGTTCTATTAAAAAAGGATAATGTAATGTTTCAAAAAGCACTTGTATCTATGCCACTACTGAGAATACTAGTTTGATATGATGTTCAGAGAACTAAAATGCCCCGGCGCTTATTTATTTCGCTCACCCTTTAGACCCGGCGCTTATTCAGGGGAAATACGGTATACCCCATATAATTTATGACGGTTATAAGAGCACTATATGCAGTTCCCAACAGTGTTCTTATAACCGGCATCCACTATCTGATATTTTATAAGAATCCATGGTTCATAATAAAAGTGATAGGCGCCTTTTATCACGCGTTTCATTTGGCGCCCGATGATACCTAATACATTTTGGTCGCATAAGGAAATTAATGTAAATCAAGTTTAGTTCTATTTTTAGAGTTCAGTGACGACTGAAGCCACAATGGCATGGCACCAAGTTTAAAATAGAAAAAGCTGTTGAATGGCTATAAATAGCAATGGATTATCCATTCATTTGTCAGCTTACCTCACCAATGAATTAATATGCAATATTCTTAGTGACATAGATGCCACTAAGGAATTTTTAAATTATTCACAGACAGTTCCAGTTGCAATTTTGGATTAGTTATTTTGAGGTTTATTTTTCTAGGAACATTCCATTTATACTCCAGGGTTGTGAAGTAAGAGCAACATATGTAAAATATTTTAATCATTCAAATATAAATTAAATAGATGAATACATACATAAATAAATAAATAAATAAATAAATATTGATAAAATGACTCACAAACAAAACTAATCTTTTTTGATATTTTCATCCACAAGCCTATCTTTATAAACCAGCATAAACATGAACAAGGAAGTGCCGAACATCCAAAATATACTGAAAACAAACAAACCAACTGTTGTGTAGAAAGTTGGCCGAATTTCTTGCATTAGCAAATCAGATCTTCGAGTGACGATGTCATTTAGCATTCCATAAAGTTGTGTCGTTGTCACCGATACAGCGGAAATGTGCGCCAATTGGTGCGAACCTCCAATCAAATCGAATTTTCCAGGCGCGAATCTTTCCGGGACTTTACTTGCAAAAAAGAAAAACAACAACAACGAGAAAACGATGGTAGCGATGTGGAGGTAGAGTTGCTTGAATACGAAAGCGTGGGAGCCATCAGGAAACAGATAGTTTATGTAAATGTGAGAGTTAGCCCAGAGAAAAGAAGGCAAGTAGGCCAGACCTCGAATCAGAAATCTGCTTTTCCGCCAGTAGAACCGACTGAGACACGTGACTGGCACGATAGACAGAGTGATTAGGCCTCCGAGACACAGGTATGCGTACTCGTGCTGGAAGAGAGTGCGGTTGAGAGGCCTGTAGTAGTAGAATGATGCTATTATGCCCCCCATCTCGTGAAGAGCTATCCCCGAATAGTCCAAGAAAAAGCAGAAATGTCTGAATTTGTAAGAAATCGCGTTGAAGAGGTGTGCGAAGCATGACAAGAATGTATAGCAAAGACTGCTTGCCCAGAAACAGAGCAGTGGCAGATGGAATTCATCTCCGAAATCGACCCCGCATCTTAACAGCCAAAAAAGGAAAATCAGAAAAGGGACGAAATGTGTCCAGAAGTTCGCGAACTCGTTCGTATCCGTTCGGAAGATGCTCTTGACGCAGGACAGTACAGTTAGCCCTACCGGGCGGTACCCGGATAGAATGAACGGCTCTCTAACTGCTTCTGACACGGAACCAACTGGTAACACCTTTAGTTCCATATTGAGTTAGCTGTCCTAGTTCAGTAAACAAATGGAATTGTTATCATTTGATACTAAATTTAGCACTCGTTGTATTTTTAATTGGATCATGTTACTAAAAATAATTTTCCAGACACTGTCACTAAAGTCACTCAACAAATATGTATTTTAATTTTTCTGTGTATTGACTTAAAATTACTATTCACAGTTAACTAATACACGTCATAATATAATGGTAGTAGTGTTGTTTACTAATTTTACCTCATCGTGCACTTAGGTTTAGTAATCATACATTTTGGTTGTAAAGATAGGTTTTGGTTGCAGTATATGTACAAGGGTATCGATTACGAATTCCTTAACATAAACGGAGGATTTATTGTAAGTTAGTTTAGTGGACGTTTCTATTTTTGGAACATTTATGGTTCCTGTGGTCATTATATGTACCTTGGCTGTCTATGTTATTTATATTTACCTGGCACGAATTCAACAAAGTTTTCTATTATCTTGTTTAGTTCCTTGGTATTTGAGATTGGAAGGCTGGATTCGGTTAACCGGCTAACAGCCGTCAATATCGGTTAACGGTTAAAAAAATCTTCGATCTGCTCTATTTTCTAAATATTCACACTAATTTCTTTGTTTTTCGAATGAGATTCAAGAATATGACTTCTAAAAATTTGTAAATATAATAGAATTCCTATTTTCTAACCACAAAGTATATTTCGAGACCACTGAAAATTATCAATTTTTTCAATATCAGGTTAAAGCTCAGTCCAAAATCCATATTTCAAACAATTAATACTGGTATCGGTTAACCGGTTAACCGCCCTGGAGGAAACCAAAATAACCGAACCATAAAATCGGTTAACCAACCCCAGCCCTGGAGATTGTTTAAATACAGTGGAATTCGCTTATTAGCAACTCCCTTATTAGCAATATTGCTCTATTAGCAACCAATCTTCAGGTCCCAGGTGAAGATTTTGTGTTAATTCTGTTCCCTTATTAGCAACTTCGCGTATTAGCAACCATTTTATGAGCAAAACTCGAGTTGCTAATAAGCGAGTTCCACTGTATGTTATTGTTGTAGCTCAACAATGATTGCGTTTTGACGTGCATTATCCAATCATGAGTTGTTAATCTTTGAGGCAATACACTTGAATTTAGATGAATAATGTATTGTTTAATTTTAATGATTAGTTGGTTATAGACTTTTGGGGTAATTTTCTTAGTTTATTAATCATTTAATTGAACCAATCAGTGCTGACTCTATGACATCTATACTTTCCAAGTTATTGATTTGTTCAGTTTAAGAGTGATTGCATGCGCACTTCTGTGAATTCAGATTTGGAGGTTACCTAATCACAAAAGTTGAAACGTATGTCTATTAAACCAGTTAAGCCTAGTTTCATATATGAAGGCAAGAAGCATGGATGGATACTGTGTAATGTTGAATGATAGTAGGGTTTAGGAGAATGGAGACTCCATGTTTTAAAGTCTATTTTAAGAATTCTGTCTGATAAAATTCTTATTTTATGTGCCAAAATATTAAAAGTGATTTCAATTAATATAATTTTAACATCGTTGTATGAGAGTGTCGATATATCAATTATGTGCAAATGTTATTAGGTCAGAATATGTTTTTGAGTCTTTTTGGGAAAAAATAGTTCTCAATTTTTCCTGGATTTCTGATTCTACATTTTGAGTTATTCCAGATTGCAAAGTTTTAGCAGAATACCATTTTTAGAAATGTTATGAAACATAGAGCGATTTCTGTTAGCACATATTTGCTTTGCATTCCTAAGAACCACTTTCGTGTCTATGGTCATGTGGGGTTTATTATTAACAGCGATACATAGTTGCTATTTCAAAATTCTTTTTATAGAATGCCAAGTTGTACAACCATGGATGTTGCAATATTGAAAGTGAGTGTGAATTTAGTATAAAAAGAACCGAGAATTGATTTAAAATACAGAAAATCTAAGTGAAAATGTCGAAGAGATTATTGGCTCTAGCAAAAAGCAATCCTAATTGTGCCGATTGTGGCTCTCTGGATGCCACATGGTTTAATTTCCACCTGAAAGTCTTCGTCTGTGTTAACTGTGCCGGGGTGCATCGCGGGATAAATTTAGAAGGTGTCAGAGTGAAATCTGTAGAGTTGGACAAGTGGAGTGTGGCTGAAGTGGCAGAGGCGGAGAATAGTGGCGGTAACGACACAATGAATGAACAGCTGGAATCTTTTCTGCCATACTTCTACCATAAATTAGGCGCCATAACAGCCCCTGAGATCAGAAAAGAGTTCATTCTGCACAAATACGTGAAACACACCTTTAGAAATCTAGAACATTTCTCTCAGTACTTAGCTTCAGCTGGGAAATTAGTGGGGAGTCTAGAGAAGAAGGGCAAAGATAAGTCAGTGTGGAAAGAGCGACACTTCATCCTGACACCTCTCCACATCCAGTACTACATCGAGAAGGGACAATCAGTGGCCAAAGGCGCCATTCCACTCAGTCAGCTGGAGTTCCATCTTGAGACACACGAGTTCGCGCCTTCTTGTCTCGTCCTAAATCAGCTGACTGCCTCAGGTGTTTCTGGGCGTAGGTACTATGTGCGTGGTTTGAGAAGTGGCAGAGATTCAGCTCAGCTGTTCGATTGGTACTTCGCACTCCTGGCTGCCCACTCTGCCACTGAGGACACTTCGATCGGACTTTTCTCAGCTCAGCCACAACTGGGGCCAGAGTTCACCAGGAAATCTGGAAATCTGTACAAGGTCGGAGCTCACAGAGCTGACCTTTGGAAGGAACGCTGGGTCGTCCTGAATGGATCTCACCTCACTTACTCCAAAGACCAGATGTCACACGCGCCACAAGGCGACATACGGATTGGATCAGCTGATCAAGGTTTCCGCGTGGAAGCCGGGACCAATCATCTTGTGCGTGCCCCCACCAGGTTCACTTTCCAGTTGGTCACTCCATCCCGGACCTACAAACTCTGCGCTGATTCGTCAGATGACATGAATGGATGGTTAGAGACCTTCGCTCGGATTATAAATAGAACAGATTGAACTTATGGATACATCACATTCTTTAGCATTTACTGTTGCTATGTACCTAACAAATAATAAATAAACCAACACACGAGAAGATATGTATATCTGAATGGCGGACATTTTGTCCCTGGAATTTTCGTCCCCTGAAATGCCTCTTTCGCACCTCTTATTTCCCAATCAAAAGCCTCATTTTTTTAAGGCATATTCCACTCCAAATCCTTCCGTTCCTTACATATTAGTGCCAGTTTATTTTAGTCTCTAAAGAGACGGAATTCCCGTGAAACAGAGACGAAAATTCCATGGACGCTACCCATTGTCCGGTAACGAAATGTCCGTTTACCGGTATATCAATTTTAACAATTGAGGGAATAGTTGTAGCTATGTTCACCTCATCTACAATAAGGAAATTTAATTCATCGTACATAACCCTGGGAACCCAGATGTTTTTATTTGCGTTGTAAACCAATCATTTCACAGGTATAGCTACCTGGCTTATTATTTTTGAATGAATGTCAGCATTCGAAAGCATTTAATACATTTAATGAAATTGTGTCAGATTGACTGAGAGAATCTCTTCTCCACTGGTTCGATCTCCATCGCGCGGGTAAACACCTCCATCCACTCGTCCCTTTCTTTGCCGCTTTCCGCGCACAGTTTGTAGGTCCTCTCAGGGGTGACCACTTGGAATGTGAACTTGGATGGCGCCCGAATTTTGTGGCTGACTGTGTCCTCCACTCTGTACCCACTACTCTCAGACCCGATTTGAAAATCCCCTTGCGGTAGAGCGGACAGTTTGTCCGTGGCGTAGGTGACATGTGTCCCGTTGAGTGCGAACCACCTACGTCTCCATATGTCCATGCTCCCCGTGCCAACTTTGTAAAGTGTCCCTGATTTCGTGATCCTCATCGATTCCCCGAAAGAACCCAGTACCGCCCTGGACATGGTGGCAGAAATCGAGCCGTCACATTTTTGTTGCGCACCTAGCAACGCAAAGTACCAATCGAACAGCTGTGAGGAGTCTTTCCCGCCTAGCAGACTACGGACGTAGTACTTCCTTCCGGAGGCTCCTTTGTGGCTCAAATGTGTCAGCACGAGGCACGACACTCCGCGTTGGCACTCAACATGGAGCTCCATCTGGCTGATTGGAATGGAACCTTTTGGCTCGATCTGCTCTTTCTCAATGAAATACTCAATCGCGAGAGGAGACAACACAAAGTGTCTCTCTTTCCAGACACTCTTGTCTTTCCCTTTTTTCTCCAGCGCCCCTTCCATTCGCGCCACACTCTGCTCGTATTTCTGGAACTGCGCGTGAGTTAGGAATGTTTCTCGGATGTATTTATGCAGAATGTACTCACGCCGAATATCTGAGGAGGTCGCGTCTCCTGATTTCGTGAAGAAATTAGGAAGAAACCTCTCGAAGCGGCCGTTAACTTTAATATTTCCGTCCGCCTGCTTGGCTTGGATCTGCTTTGCTTCGTTTAAAGAGTCCAGTCTCACTGATTTCCCCTTTCCTTTCTCGCATTTTATTTCTTCGTGGATCTGCGCACAACTTCGGCAGAGGAACACTTCGTAGTTTGGGTTGAAGAAACTCGGATTTTCGGAATTGCAATCTGCACAGTTAGTTGCACCTTGGGCGATCGGGAATGCCTCACACATATTTATCTAACAAATCCGTTGCTATATTGATAATCGTGTTAGTATTTACCTTTTTAAGTTATCTAAAAGTATATATATATAATTGTGAATTATAATCAATTAGGCAGTAGAGACCTAAATTTAGACTTATGTAAATGGATACTTTGGGCATCTTGTGATTTCATACGAGCATTGCTCATTGGATTTAGTTGCTATTTTTAGATATCAAAACTTTTAATTTTAACCACTACACATCATGGTTGCATTACTAAATCTGACCATTCAATTTTACAGAATATCTGATGGATTCCCAAAAAAATGAAGTTTTATACCAACGAATTCTGATAAGTTTCAGCAAAATTACCTTGTCAGTGCATAGTACATGTGATGCCTCGACCACAGAGATTAGGTTTCTCTCACTGACTGAGTTAGTGGCTCAGTACGTATTCATGGTTTATCCACTAACTGGTATAGAGCATAGTTCTGGACTAATCACGTTGCTATGCACCGCTGAGGGTTCAGGTTTATATTGGGCTCCATTCGAACAGGCCTCCTCAGAAAATGCAGACTTGCAATGTACATATTTACTATCAACGGTTGTTTAGTGAGTGACAATGCGTGATCTCTAGCTATTCTCTGAACAAGATCCATTTAACATTATACAGTCGACTCCGCTTAATAGGGTCACATCGGTCAGAGGACATTTTGCCCCGATTAAGCGGAGGACCCTATTAACCGAAAATATTTTGTACTAGCTTCTATGTGTGAGAGCTATTCTGGTCCTGCCAAAAGTGTCCCGATTAAGCGACTGACCCGATTAAACAGTGGCCCTATTAAGCGGAGTCGACTGTATATTCCTATGTGATATCAACTCGGTTAGTACGTACTTTTCACGCTTACCGGAGGGTACGTATTATCCGGGTTCTACTGTATTATGGACGTTACACGCAGTGTTTCCCTCAGGATTATTGGAAAGCGCTTTAATTTTGCATTTTTGTGTGGTTTATTCGGGTAAATTGCATTATTTAACAACAAATAATGTTATTCAACAAGCTAAGCGTGTTAAATACGCGCTTAACGCACTCGGCGGGAAACACTGCGTTATACGCCATCCATGCCAAAATCCATCGCACGATGGAGCTGAATTATAAATCAATTTTCAAGATGGAAAATGGTCCTTTTAACTTCTAAAATTCCAATATCGAATACGTCTGCGAACAGTATAATGATGATTCTATGCATTTTCAGTGCTCTTTTACCTCGAAGTGACCCAGTTTAATTGTGACCTTGTTGCATTCCGATTGGTTGCGATAGGATTAATGCTGAAGATCTTCTCTGGAAAATATGCCAACTCTCAAAAAATATTCTATCCTTCGCATTGTTCTGAATCCAGATGAATCACATCCTTATTCCATTGGTCAATCTGCTAATTAGATACGATTAATTCCTCTCTGCTTCCAAATGTTTTGATATTCACCTAGCAACCACACTATTTGCTTCTGTTGCATTTTAGTTTATTTTAGCAGTCATTCTATCCTAGATTTCCGTTGTAGAATTTTGAAATTATCTCGATGCTTTCGTATGTTTTGTTACAAGATTATGGAGCATTACTTAGGAAAGAAGAATTTCTGTTTATTATTTCAATCTCTACACTCATGAATTAGTTTAGATATTTATAAGTCGAACCAATCAGGATTCATCTTTGCTCTTAATCAATTATCTGTGTTGACTGCCAATCAATTCTTCAGTTGCGAGTGGAGAGTTTGATTGGTTGTGACAAGTTTCCCACTCCTGCTTGAGTATAAATACTCAGGAATTAGTCCCATACTGTAATTCCGTTTTATTTTGGTTATTTTCTTGCTATACAGCTGATTCAGGTGAAAACGTTTATTTTACTCTTATTATACTCTACAATATATAGATTCGTATGTAACACTTGTTTACTTATAACTTATGTATTGTTTGTTAGAAAATAACAGAAATTCATTCAAATCGTAATAATTCTAATACGAAATTGAATGCTTGCCCCAGAAGTTTAGAACTTCCGTTTATGGTAGTAATGGCATAAGTGATGATGGGATATTATTTTCGAAGGCATGGTAAATGCTCCCTCAATCAATATATCTACTAATGTATTGGAGGACAAATTATCAGAGGTATTTATACACAGTTGATCCACATCATTTCAATATTGATTACGCTATATGATACAAAGATATAATTCTCTCTTTCTTCCCATTCGTATGTCACCCGATATTCCTAGAAAATAGTCATTTGGTATTAGCTATTCTGAGTCAGAAAGAGATTACATCTCAGCATTCGTCTCTTCCTTAAATATGTTTTGAATAATTAGTATTTATGCTTCGATGGATAAAAATAGCAGTTGTGTTGACTGCAGCTCACATTCCGCTAGTTACTATAGCTACAAGTACAAGGTGCATCTATGTAAGAGTTGCTCTGAGATCCATGGCTCTCACTTGGAGTGCGAGGACGAGTTCATTCCCGGGAACAGTCGCTGTAGATCTTTCGACTTTTTGTTGAATCGTCCCAGAAAGGAGGAGCGCTTCCTCGCGAACAACGAATTGGAGCTGTTCCTTCCAGATTTCTATCAGAAATTGGCTCAAAACACGCCGATGGTTAGTTATACACTATTGATACTATGATCCTTAATCTAGGAAATCCAATGGGATATGTAGTTATTTTAAACACATTTCCAATTCATTTTCTTGAAATGTTTTATGGATCATTAATTTCTAGGTTATTCGGAAGGAGTTTATTACGGCGAAATACGTAGACAAGTTGTTTACGTCTCCGCATGGAGTGAACACCTTGATGCCTCCAACCAAAGTCGGAATCCTCCTCAAGAAGAGGTCTGTTCATTTCGGCTGGCGGCCGTGCTATGTCAAGCTAGACAAGAGAGAAAATGTTTTAGAATATTTCAGCTATAAATATTGCAAAATGACACCGAAATATTATATTGACATGAAATCTGTGGAAATATTCATCGAACAAATGCCGAGAGAGAAACCCATAGGGAGTGAAGAGGGAGAATTCTACTTACACTTCATTTGGAACAAGAGTGAAGAAGTCTTTCGGAAGAAATCTATCGCTAAAATGTCAATATTCGCGAAACGTAACTCCAAAGTAGCTCCATTGAAAGAGGCGAGAATAGACGAAGAAACCGACGTGAGGAACCTCTACTTCTGGCCGAC
Organism: Aphrocallistes beatrix; assembly: GCA_963281255.1. NCBI lineage: Eukaryota > Metazoa > Porifera > Hexactinellida > Sceptrulophora > Aphrocallistidae > Aphrocallistes > Aphrocallistes beatrix. Next base: position 4,763,910 of record OY725497.1, read on the forward strand.
CACGGACAGGGAGTGTTTCGAGTGGTACTTTGCTCTTTTGTCTGCCAAGTTCGATCTCCTCAACACGAATACCTTCAAAGGATCTCGCTATAGTAGCCCGCTCGTACGCAGTAACTCAGCTTCCTCGAGCAACACGTACTACCAGATCGCTGAACCAGCTATTCCTCCCAAGAGTACGCTCGTGCCTATCACGGATTCTAATCCTGATTACACGGAGATTACGGAGTCCCCCGCCAAGCCAAGAGTGGCCTCTCTATCTGATATTGATCTTTTCTGCCACTTCCCGGACGCGACATCAGAATTTGTTCGCCGCACCTCATGCATCGTCCCTGAAGCTGATTTATTGGAGATTTCTGGTCTCTACACCGCCAATAAGAAGGAATCGGATCCATTCTTTGTCAGCTGTATAGAAAATGAATTTTCGCCACTGGAAGTAACGCACGAAGATGAAATTGAATCTGATTCTTATAGCGCAGCTCCCAATCCTGAGCTCTTCTTGGACTCGAGTTTCTACTCCTGTCCTCCCAAAAAGGACACGAACCCGTTCGAAGAGTTGACTCGGAAGGACGACAAGCGAGAAGTTGGTAGAGCTCTCCCAGCTCAATCCAGTCCTTTCAGGCCAAAAGACGCGACTTTCATTTACGAAGATCCCATATATGAACTTGGCGCGGATAATCCAGTTTTTGGAGAGGATAGCAGTCCAACAATCAACTTTCAGGCGCCAAATAAAGACTCGTGGATCAATGGTGCTGTGAGGGTTTCTGAAACCCAAACAGACCGCCTCACGTCTGTGGATTCAGAAGAGTACCTGGACGAACAGGACAGAGTTTTCGATCCCCCCAGCGACCCCAGGGGTCTGTACGGCTCGATCAGGGAGGACATGACCCTGAACAGGAGCTTTTATTTCAAGTCCGGCTGGCTCTCAAAGGTTGGCGAGCGCAGGGGAGACAGGTGGCGCGCCAGGTGGTTTACTCTCTACAACCACCACCTGACCTACTCCGAGAGCCAGTTCTCTGCCTATCCGAACGGGCAGCTCAACCTAGGCTCAGACCAGAAGGGGTTTGGCGTCGACTTTAGCACCTCTATGATCCACTTGGTCCCTGCTCCGACACATCACACCTTTTGCATCAGAACACCAACGCGGCGTTATTATTTGTGTGCTCTGACTGAGAGAGATCAGAGAGAGTGGTTTGAAGTTATTTCGCGAGTGATAGCACTGGCTTACGTGCTGAAATAATAGTTTGCTTATTTATTTAATCTTCTTGCATAGATTCGCTACATTTCATTCTCAGATACCGCAATGAGAAAGTATTACCATTGAATGTGAATGAATAACCAACTGACTGATTTAAAAGTAAGAACTGTCGTAGTTAGGCTACTGAGCTGCTACACACACTATAGCTACGCATTTCTCCTAGGCGAATATTCAAGTTATGCTCCTCCTTTTGTTGTGCCAATTTCTATGTAATTACAATTCCTTAAAATCTGATTTCCCATCTACATCCCGAAATTGAGAACACTGTTCAGTGCATCACTCTTGTGTCAAAATATGGAAATTGATACATGAATTGTGTGTAGTGCATGCGGCGGATAGAACAGTATATAAGGATCCACGGGAGAGAATTCTCGGTAATCTACGAAGCGAATATTCTAATTTGGTTAAAAGTGTCTGAGAAAGGATGTCAGCTAAAATTGCGGGCACCATTAAAAGACTTCGCGATTCAATAACGACAAACAATATCCGAAAACTCCAAAATGCTCTAAAGGTGCCAAGTGGCATGTGCCAGAATCCAGATCCCATCTCATTCCTAAATGAGCTGTCCAAGTGGCAGTCGCTTCCTCCTTCTCTGCCACATTCCATCCTCCATCTTTCCCTGAGAAATCTCCCCTTTGGAAACTCAGGCTTGTTGGATCTCTGTCTGAGACTGGCATACCATCCCGCTATCAGGAAGTTGAATTTGCAGAAGTGTAACTTCACATCTCTAAACTGTCGACATCTTCTTCGCCTCGTCCCAACCCTCTCACAGCTGGAACAACTCAATGTTGTGGGAAACACCATGGATGTTGCTGACATTGAGATTCTTAAACAAACAACATCTTTGTATGGTGTTAGCTTCCAATGTTCTTAGATTTTGTGTTGTAAATATTTACATTTTTCTTTGCTCCTTTTTAGACACACCCAGTAAGAATGTTGTACCATAATTAAGTGTCATATTTAATCCACTTTTCCATATTCTATATTCTTTGTGGGCTAAACCTGTGTTTTAATGTTTGAAAATGTTCCACGCTTGTGAAGCTCTTTCAACGTTAAACTGCCATATTATAATAGATTTAAGATTATTCGTTACATTTATATTCACGATATATTTATTGTTGTGTCTAGATTCCGGATCTGGCGATCAGCCGTGTTCTATGGACACCAAATATATTATCCCGCAAGATCCATTCCAATCTGACCCTCTCATCTCCACGCAGGTTAGACTCAATTCCAAATGAAATATATCCTTCTTAAGGATGACACGGATTGCGTTTTAGGAGAATTTGGGAGTCACAGAAAATGTGGCATTTCCAATCGAGTCAGATCAGCTGGTGACGCCGCTGCCACATTCCGAACCTGTCCCAAGTGGCGCAGAGTCTGAATCCACTCACATAGAGGACATCCCCACAGAAGAGGCTAGTGTCGAACCGGAATTAGAACGTGAGCAGATTTAACAATTAATGTATGTCTGTATAGTTATTGTTATATTAATTCTATTATTGGCACCTGTAGAAGTGTCAGAGGGATTAGAAAGTGGCATAAAGGTGCCTCCTCTCACTGACAAATTTTACTCAATACCAGCTGATACACAAACCGTCTCAGAGGTAAAATCAGCTGATACTGAAACTCCGCCAGAGGTAAAATCAGCTGATACAGAAACTCTTTCAGAAAGAAAGACAGCTGATACAGAAACTCTTTCAGAAAGAAAGACAGCTGATACAGAAACTCTTTCAGAAAGAAAGACAGCTGATACTGAAACTCTTTCAGAAAGAAAGACAGCTGAAGAAGGTTTGCACGGACTCTTAGTGCGATTAAACAAGTTGAATTTCTTGTTCAATAGTTTATTATTAGCGATTTAACAGCTGTTTTCAGATACAGTCTATTTTTAGAAACACACGTCATGCGATCAGAAAGTGTAACTAAACGGACTCACTCAACAGTAAAACCTCTCCCCTCTGAAACCCCCCTGGTCCCCCTTGGCCCCTCTCAGCCGGTCCCTAAGGAGCATTCCTTGCAGAGTATTTCTATTTTTATCTACCTCCTTCTTCCGGTGTTCGCTGTCAGTTTCCTGATTCTAATATTATACATTCTGATCTAACTCCTGTTCTATTTATAGCATCATATCGCCGAATTTGGTTTGTTTGATGTACAAGTATTTATATTTTATTGATACATAGCTTCCTCAGAGTATTGTTGTTCATTCTCGGATATTTGATTAGAATATAGGATATACAACTCTAGATTACGAGTCTAAGTCAACTTTCTTAAATAACTGTGTAACTATGGATACTTAACACCTTTCTAAACCATCTGAATTAGTGTATACCGAATTAGTGAATACTTCCATTGTCTGAAGTTAGTATGTATATACTTCATATCACAATAGCTCTGAGGTGAGATGATGCAGCTTAATCAACAACTGATGCTGATTGGCTTAGAGCTGTGTTTGTTTGGCTCAAGATTATTGCTTTGTGAACAGAAACACTTTAATTAATTAATTAATGCTAATTGAAGAAACTATTCAATACTAGCTTACTTTAACCATACAATTTATACTCAGCCAAACTCTCCATTAATCTTTGCAAATTGAAATTTTGGAACAAGCATGGTGGTGCCTTGGAATATTAGTAATCGATGCCAATTTTTATTTTTAGAGAAAAACATGGCAACTAGAAATCTTCTTTATTAAAGTCCCTATGAAGTCTCGTCTGACTTTTATGGCCATTAATATTAAGTTATTTCAGATAAAGCCACCCAACTATTCCGAATTACTGCCATTGCTACGAGCAATCAAATTAGATGCGTGTTTTAACTAACAATTTTGTAGGAGTCTAGCATTGGTATAAACTAACTATGAAATAGGTTTCCTCTGTTTCGAAAATGACACTAATTAGAATACTAATTTTAGAGTATTCAAAGTGTGAAATAGGAGTTCCTAGTATTAAGTAACCATGGATGATTTAGTACCGTGATATCTTGAGATATCGTAGCATTCTTAGATTTAGTTTGACTTACTCAAATGGCCTTGTGGTTCAATCGGTTTCATCGTGGCACTAAATTGGGGCACATGACACAATTTGATGGCACGATGAAACCGATTGAACCACAAGGCCATTTGAGTAAGTCAAACAAAATCTAAGAATGCTACGATATCTCAAGATATCACGGTACTAAATCATCCATGGTTACTTAATACTAGGATCTCAAGATATCACGCAACAGACTTATTCTGTGTTAAAATAATGGGACATCTTAATGTGGTGGGTTATTGTATACTATCATGAGATGTGGCATTATTAGTTGACAGTACATTTAGATACTAACACAGCCATGCAATTTACTAGGACAATTTGATAATAAATATTAAGATACATTTATTAATTACCTTCCATGCTGTTTTGTCAAGTACGCTGTGCAGTTAGTTAAGGAGTGTATGTATATGTATATATGTGTAAATGTATATGTAAGCTTAGTGGCATTTAAGATAAGGTACAGATGGAAGAACTGGGACTGTTTTCTAAGAATCTAAGGGTGCAGGTTCAAAAGATTCTTATAATCTCCGATCTCTTCAATCAGAGATTCTCTTTCCTTTTTTAGATCAGATATTTCCTGTTTCAGTTCTCTCACTTTATTTTCCACTCTTAAGCCCTCCCCACTCTTTCGAAGTCGAGATTTTTGGGTATTTCTTTTTGAGATTTCTTTCATTCTGTCTTTCTCAATTTTCTCCGCTTCGCCCTGAGTCACGTTTGCATTGGCCATTATGACTCTCAACTCCCTCATTCCTACATTCGCTATTCTTTCCCGCGTAAAGTCTTCGATGCCGTTGAGATTTGCATTTTCCATTATTATTGTTTTATTTAATTTTTTTTTAAATTTTTTTCATATTTCTGTCGCAGAATTGTTTGTATTTATACTTGGAGGTGTTTCTCTGAATTCCTCCGTTTTCGAACTTGCCGAAATGTGGATAGGAGCAATGTATCCACATTTGGATATTGACAAAATTTGCATTTCTTATCCACATTTGTGTTGCTAGGAACCTAACTCTGGATTCCTATCCACAATTTTTAACCGCTTGCTACTAGCCAACGTAAACCACATAATTATGTTTGCATAATTAGTGGATCGGTTTTGAAGGTAACGAGTAGCTATTTCAACTGGAAGATCGAGGGAGTGATGAAACCGTAACTCTTTTTATTTCAAGAATTACGAGCGCGCTTCGCTTGCTTGGCTGCGCGGCTGGCGAGCATTTCGTGTCCGCTTCAGTCGCCCTCAGGGCGCCTGTGCTAATGTATCAACAAAGCCTAAACCGTAAACAAAAACAATAACTTATTATGGGACAGCCCACGTCACTTTTCAGCCATTAAGGATTATCACACAGTTACGTATACGTGTAACAAAAGCCAGGTAAATGATTGGTTAAATGCGCCCAAAAAAAGTATGCATTGAAATGTCTCTTATTTATACCTCCCAGGAAGGCATTGTATTGAATGCTAAAACACTCGAAGTTGATTGGTCAGATATAAAAGTGACATATTTTCGGAGTACCTCATGTACCCAGACAACATTTCTAAACCTTGCCAGTTATCCCAGACGTCTGGACAAACAAACAAACAAACATGACTCGTAATCACCTTACTTCAATAATCGCCGGGAATTTCATGGATCCGAAAAAAATGAACGTGAGGGGGAATTGTCCATGGACACAGTATAATGTTTATTTATAGAATTTGCTAATATTATCTTTCAAGTATTTGAGGCAGTCCTTCAGATTCTGTGAGAATAGAAACTTCCATTGCATGGAAGTTCTCTGATATGAACCAATCAACTCCCCATCTTCTATCGACTGACGAACTGACCAATCAATTCACTGGGGCTGCTACTAACATTAGACTTACGTAGAGCTGCGATTGATTGGAGGTGATTCTCTAGATTCAAATTGTGCAGTTAGAAATGTATAGATTGAACATTCCTATGTATAATGTATTCGCATTCCTAGTATGTTGCTATAGTTACACTATCGATATGTCCACTGGAACTGACAGTGGTAGAATGTGTCCTGATTTGTCAAAGATTGCTCAAACCGTTAATGTAAAGTTCTAATGATTATAAGTATTTGATAAAACTATTCTAATTCAGTTTACATCATTTTGTTAGAAATATTTTAAAATTGTGGTGCTCTGTGTTTCAATTTAAGTAGCTCGTCTCTTTAAATTTGTGTCGACGTGGAGATGTCCACGTAGACACAATCCACTTGATTATATCAACGAAGGATTTTTTCGTTTCATTACTTCGTTAGTCCTCGTCCATGCTTGCTATATAATCGTGTGCCGTATATCCCTGATGAATTATTGGTTGCTGAATGTTATTGTATCAGATTTAAACAAACCCGCTGTAAATATCTAGCCAATCAGTTTTCGAGTTGAGATGGCAAATCAGGACACATTCTACCTATCTTCTCGTCCGAATTTCTGGCGTAGCTTTTGGAACATTTTTTACAGAATCAGTTTCTCCCCCTCCCTCCTTGCCCAATCAGAGTCCAGGATGCTTCAGTCTCTGAAGTCACATGTGATTATTCGAGATCTAAAAATAGGTCCTGACACACACATCCACACCATCCACTTGGAGAGTTCCCAGCACAGCCTTGCGATCCCATTGGTCATCCTCCCAGGAATGGGGGCGGGGGTTGGCTTCTTTGTGAAGAATCTTGACACCTTTAGTGAGAAATCAGACGTGTACTCCATGGACCTTCTAGGATTCGGTCGCAGCTCTAAACCTAATTTTAGTAGCGATCCCAGCGAAGTGATTGGTCAGTTCGTCCAGTCGCTAGAAGATTGGAGAGTTAGTGTAGGTTTGGATAAATTCATTTTATTGGGGCATAGTTTCGGTGGTTACTTAGCAACCTGGTACGCATGCCAATACCCCAATCGTGTTGCTAAGCTGATTTTAGCAGAGCCTTGGGGGTTTCCATCCATCGCAGAACCAAAACCGCAAACTGATAAAAGCGCCCATTTCACGAGTAAGCTTTTCAGCACTGGCTTATCCATGGTTATCTTCTATCTAAAGTTATTTTTACCCTATTTCTTCTTCCGATTTGGTTCCAGAATCGCGAAATATTTTTTGAGTTTTGTTCGAGCCGATTTTTTTAATTTATTTGAAAATTTCGTTGATCCAATCTTTTTCTGTGATTATCTCTTTCATTATAACTGCCAGTACCCGTCTGGAGAAATGGCATTCTCCAGACTACACATTCCTTTCGCCTGGAGCAATCACCCCCTACTGCCTGATTCTATAAAAAGAATCGACCCTTCCATTCCAATCCACTTCATTTACGGGAGTCATTCTTGGATGCACTCCACTTCTGGGTTCAGCGTGAAACACCTGTTAGAGAACGAAGTGGCGGTAGATGTCATTGAAGGAGGAACCCACCATGTTTATGCTGAGAACTCAGGAATGTTCAATAAGGTTGTGTGTGAGTCGATAGAGAAAGTGACCAATCAGAATTCCTGAATATATAGCATTGTGTGTGTATTTAGAATCTCGGATATTTTGTCTTAAAATACTCTGGATCTGAGGGACATTTATTAGAGAAATGTCGATCAACAGTGGGAGAAATAATACAAAGAAATCTCATTTCTAGCGTAAAATATTACTTAATTTTAAAATTCAAACCAGGGATGGGGTTGGCTAACCGATTTCAGGGTTCGTTTATTTTGGTTTCCTCCAGGGCGTTTAACCGATGTCAATACTAATTGGTTGAAATATGGATTTTGGACCAATCTTTAAGGTGATATTGAAAAATTTAGTGATTTTCTATGGGCTCGAATATACTATTTGGTTAGAAAAATAGAAATTATATTATATTATCAAATTTTTAGAAGTAATATTCTTGAATCTCCGTAGAAAAACAATGAAATTAGTGTAAATATTTCGAAATTGAGCAGATCGGCTAACCGATCTAAGATTCGCTCACCGTTAACCGAGATTGATGGCGGTTAGCCGAATCCAGCCTTGTTCAAACAATAAATGTTTGTTTCAATATTGATTTTGAAATTCGACAAATCTTAGCGCAGAAGCAAAGTTTCAAAATCCATATTCGCCTCTCTAGAAAAGTACCTAAATGCCTATAACAATATAACTTTGTATATTTTTAGAATTGCAAGCTAGTTGGTATCCCTTCTCTGATCCATAATCACACTTCCAGATACGTATGCAGGCATTTCGATATAGTGTTTGAACCTTGGGAAACTGTGGGTAACAGAATGTTGAATAAGATTAACGATTGTTTATTTTGAACTTAGTTTATACTCATCAACATTATTTATTATTTACTATTAGTAGTTAGTTTAAAACATAAATGATAATATAAAACAAGTAAAGTTTCTTCTTTCCATTTCTTTTGAAGTTTTGAAAAATGGCTACCGATCTTATAATTTCTTAGTATAAATCTGTGTTCTGACTCACCTTGAAAAGCTGTCATTTTGTCCTCTTTTTCAATCTCTGACCTAGATTTCATTCAGTATTATTATTGAACAATTTAGATATCTGGAAAATACAGGCCTTTGGTGCAATTTGGGACAGATGCAAATTAAGTTATATAAATGAAGAGGTTGCAGAGAATGATAAATAGCATCAACAAAACAACTTGTAGAGACATAAAAGCGCTTTTGGATTCTTAGCATGTCCTCTCTGAATAATGCCAGGAGTTGTGTCTTTAACGAGCTGTGTGGTCCACTTAGTGGCATGTTTAATTTTAACGTTTGTCTGGAGAGAAATGCAGCAGCCTCGCTTTCCCTGAAGGAGATAGACGCGATGAATACTTCTGAGGAGGGAAAGGATCTGATTCGGAAACTCAGGAAAGTGGAGCGAGGCAGAAGAGCCACTGCAGAAAGTCGGATTAAGGAGAAAGATCGGTTCGAAGAGCTTATGAGAAACGTCGCGAGTTTGGAATTGGAAAAGCAGGTTTGGCTGCTAGAACGCGATAAATTGATTAAAGAATTAGAATTCCTCAAGGTTGCTATGGAAAGGCAATAACTAACAACAGCTGACACAGGAACTTATTAACTACGCACATGCTATCTATTATTAGGCTTGCTATTCTAGAACCATTTCCATAATGTTATGTATAATTTTACTTAATTTATTAAAATTAGTTTTGTTCCTTAAATCGTTCACGTTCAAAGGATAAATTTCCTTCCTTAACAATCGTTACAAATTACAACGCATTTTAGGTAAAAACTTTTTCTCCTTAAAACTTGTAAATATTCCTTGAATTTCCGGATATCATCAACTAACACAAGTGTCAAATTTGTAATAATTACTAACCAATCAATCCAAGACTTTTAAATAATTGACTAATGTGGATTAGACCTAACTTAATGGATGCAAATAACTACTCTGAACTGAAATCTGATTGGATGAAATTGTTTACTACTCGAAGGTTGGCCTGGGTTTTCGGGTGTAGATACGTATCGTATTTATGATAAACATTTTATTTGCTTTCGTGTACAATGGATGCATAAAGTAAATACGTTTATAATGTGCTAGAGACCAGCTTCCATAGTGGAACAGTTGAACTAGGTTGAATAATATCTTTGACAAACTAAGCGCGCTCAGAAAGGAACACTCCAAAATTCCTTTATGACAAATTTGTTGTCAGTGAGTCCTATTTCTAGGAATGTATCGGACACTTGGACTCTCATTCCAGGTTGTTACTAGTGTTGTTAGGATAACCAGAGTATCCATGTTGCGTTCGCCGCTCTTACATAATATTGCGAAAGAATAAGGCAACTCAAAAAATAGAGAATTTACAATCATTGAAAAGATAGTGTTTCAATCTGTTGAGGAAAATGTTATCTCTTCGAAAATTCGAAACCTTTCTATTAAGGATCAACTAGACATGACTATTTAACTCTAACCATATAAGGAATGTATGATCCAAGTTTGATAAGAATCGGTCAGGGAGATTTTCGAGAAATCTAGACGAACGGACGTCGCACACCATCCACGCTACTAGGATATCTCCTGCTTAGGAACTATTTTAAGAACAATAATTTGAATGTGTTATTATTTTAGAATTGAATATACGATGTCTCGCCTGGTTTATTGTAAACTTATCGGTTCAGTGATGTCTCCCTTCAATGAATAACATTTGGTGTCCAGTATATATCCAAAACAAAGTAGACACAAATGCATATTGAACTGTTGAGGAGATGATTGGTATAACTAGCTACCTAACAGCTGATGCTACCTTCATCTCATCTTATTGAGATCTCACAAACATTGCAACTTTACCGCATTCCAATTGATACTTGTTATCACTAACAGAGATCACTGCTAGCTCATTGATAAAATAACCCGAGTACTAGGCTCCCACTAATTCCAGCTAGCTCTATCCATAAACAGATTCAAAGACTAATAATAATGCAATTCCCTCGAATTTTTGAACTCAACACAGACAGTATCTACAGGTGCCGGCAGTAATAGTGTGTCGCGAATAATGCAAATCGATTGGATTCCTAGTTTTATAATTTGATTGGCGAATTTGTGAACTTTGTGGTCCAAATTGTGAAATGTAGCCAAAACTTAAGTGGAAAGTAAATAGAAATTTCCAAAATTAGAAAGTTTCATTGGCAGAAGCAGTTAGTGCATATAGCACCTCTAAATTCCCCAGTCACGGAGGTAAATATGTATAAGTACTTTGTTGTTATTCATGAATTAGTTCAACTGAGGTAGACCCTTTGCTTACGTGAAGTTGAAAGTTTTTAAATTATTATTATTAAACTTATTTCACACCATTCCTAAAGCACGTAGCAGTTACTAACATATGTGCTTCAAGCTCAAACATCTGAAAGCTTACCCAAATCTTATCAACCAATGCTATCAGTAAGCTTACTGAGCTTTAGGAAGATAATAATCAGAATAACCTTGACACTATAGTTCATTATTCTGCTAACTCGCGTTTTCCGCAAAATATTTCTGAAGTAATCTCATTGTTGTGCCATTTTTACGTGAATTCAGCTGAGGATATTTCTCATTAACTTCGTTTATTTTATCCTGAATTTGTCAGTAATCATTTACCAGATTTAGCTGCTGTAAATATCTAGCCAATCAGCTTTCAGTTGAGATGACAAATCAGGACACTTTCTACCAATCTTCTCGTCCGAATTTCTGGCGTAGCTTCTTGAACATTTTCTACAGAATAAGCTCGTCCCCCTCCCTCCTTGCCCAATCAGAATCCAGGGTGCTTCAGTCTCTGAAGTCACGCTTCACACTTCGAGATCTAAAAATAGGTCCTGACACACACATCCACACCATCCACTTGGAGAGTTCCCAGTACAGCCCTGCGATCCCATTGGTCATCCTCCCAGGAATGGGGGCGGGGGTTGGCTTCTTTGTGAAGAATCTTGACACCTTTAGTGAGAAATCAGACGTGTACTCCATGGACCTTCTAGGATTCGGTCGCAGCTCTAAACCTAATTTTAGTAGCGATCCCAGCGAAGTGATTGGTCAGTTCGTCCAGTCGCTAGAAGATTGGAGAGTTAGTGCAGATTTGGAGAAATTCATTTTATTGGGGCATAGTTTCGGTGGTTACTTAGCAACCTGGTACGCATGCCAATACCCCAATCGTGTTGCTAAGCTAATCCTATCAGAGCCTTGGGGGTTTCCATCCATAACAGAACGAAAACCGAGAAGAAGTTTCAGAAGCTTAAGTTTCACTGGCATTCTTTGGAGAATAATGGTTTATTTGATAATATTCTATCTAAAATTCTCTCAGCCGTATTCTGCCATACGCACGAGCTTCGGAGCTGTGAAATACTTTTGGAGGTTTTTGCGAAGCGATTTTTTCGATTTATTTAAAGGTTTCGTTGATCCAATCACACTCGGGGATTATATCTTTCATTATAACTGCCAGTACCCGTCTGGAGAAATGGCATTCTCCAGACTACACATTCCTTTCACCTGGTGCAATCACCCCCTACTGCCTGATTCTATAAAAAGAATCGACCCTTCCATTCCAATCCACTTCATTTACGGGAGTCATTCTTGGATGCACTCCACTTCTGGGTTCAGCGTGAAACACCTGTTAGAGAATGAAGTGGCGGTAGATGTCATTGAAGGAGGAACCCACCATGTTTATGCTGAGAACTCAGGAATGTTCAATCAGATTGTGTGTGAGTCGATAGAGAAAGTTTCCAGTTAGAATTGAATGCAACTATTTGATATGTGAGTATTTTTGTATATTCATATGTTGTTGTGTTAGGAAAGATTATTCATATCCAAAACTGCTTAGTTATATCTCATCATTTAGTTATGTAAGTATTCTGACCAATGAGATTCCTTGTTTGATTCTAGTATCCGTCTCGCCCAATCATTTCTTCGACTCTGCCTTTGAGAGCCGAGGCAAGACAAGTCCAGCCAATCAAATTGTCGGATTTTTAATCGCTTAATCGGAAAATAAATTACCCAAATCGGAGAATCAATTATCTACTTAACTGAAGTCAAATAAACTTTGAAATATTAGGTTTGTAACTTCGTTAGGTGTTTTATTGTTTGCTGCTGAACGCCTATTTCAACACTGATGACAGTAAACTCAAGGTTTGATGGCCCATTTTACTTAAGTAATTACTTTTAGGTCATAATTTTTTTATTTTTTAGAAATTTCTACCAACCTATTTCGAGTTTACTGAAGCAATGCTTTATAATTTACTGCTCATGTAATCTACTATTTTAATAGGATGATGGAATATTGAACTTTGCTTGATTTATGCATTGAATTTTTCTAAAATAAGATTACATCTGCAAAAAAACACCTTAATTTATATTTGAATCACTCAGCCCTCGAAAACTCCTTGTGATCGAACTCTGCTCTTAGTATACGGATTTAGATCTTACTCGAAAAGATTCATTTTACAAATGAAAGCTTGCCTCATATGATTGATTTGGAACTGAAACTAACTCAGTTCTTGTGGACTCTGTTGCTTGCATCATCGAATTTGATATTTCTTTTGTTTTTGTTGTCGACAAACTAGCTTCACATCTGTTTTTCTGTTTATGATTAGAAACAACTTTTTAGATTTATATTCACGTGAATTTATTTGTTTTCAGTTCGATTCAGAATGTTTACCATATATGAATATGTTTTGTAAATAATTATAATAATAGACCAATGAACAATGTATACTCAAAGTATTGAAACTTCTCATTGCATTGAATGAGAACGAATTTGATTTGTTACTGTGTCTTAATACAAGAGTTCATATTATCTATTTCCCAATAAATTGAATGAACATACATTTGTTGGTTGAAAGTGTCTCCTGACACATTTATGTTCCAATTACACTGCACCAATTAATGTTTCCATAATTTCGCTGACCATCAAATTTAAACTCAGACAATCCGAAGAAATTCCATATTTTGCTCATTGCATAATAATGTTGATTCTACCTAAGCTCCTCCGTCCATTCTCATTACGAGACAGTCAAGTTTCATACTCGCCTATCGCATCTGTTCTATCTGGATTTCATTCTGATTTCAGTCTGGATTAATTAGGTCTACAAACTGGAACTATGATTATTAGTTTCATTTGCTGACTCAGCTAGTGGACGATATTAAGATTTAATCGCAATCCTATATTTCTATGAAATCTTGCAATCACTCCACTAATGCAACTACACAGCTCAGTTAGTATATAAATAGAAGTATCAGCCATCTCTGTAGATAATCAACACACAATGTCTTTCAATACTTTGATCATACAAACAATTTCTTGCCTTGAAGATGTGCTCAAGTTCATGCACAAAGTTTCTGTGGACAAAGATGAGGATTCCTATCTCGAATCCGTTGTTTCGAATTTAGTGGAGGAATGGAAGCAACACGCTGAAGGCGCCAAAGAATCGAAACATAAACGACAGATGTCAGATCATGTTGTCTGTTCTAAAAAAAGCTATGAAGACACTTTGCAGAGGTTGAGGCGGTCGTCGAATTTAGAGGGCAGAACGGCGCGAAAGAGTGAAGACCATTCGTCCACTCATCTCACGATTCCTTCAGAAAACGCGCCCATTCTCCCTCCCAGGAATAATATTACGCGGGGAAATGTCATCCGAGAGCGGAAAACACCTCCACACCGACACAATCTGCTCAAAAGCAGCAATTCAGCCACCGAACTCGAGTTGGAAAGAAAAGTATCAGACCCCCCACAGAGAGTTAGCACCCCTGAAAACAGCGACACTCTTGTCTGCAGCTACGATTCCTTGCTGAAGATAAGAATGAAGTGCCTGACCCCAGAAGTGGGATTCAGAGCTGAAAGTCCTTTGGAATTAACGAAAAACTCCCTCGACAATAGCGTAGAGCTGGAGCACCTGACCCCGCCGGAACTTTCGAAAGCGCAGAGCTGTTCTGATTTGGCGGATAAAGTGGCGGAAGAATCGACTGGGGACTCAACTCTGCTCTCAAACTCTCTTCGCTCCTCCTACGTCAAGTTCAAACCCAAGAACGGGAGATGGTCCAAAATGTACTTAACGCTGATTGGCAAGAATATCTACGTTTCGCGCAACTACGCGGACGACCAAACTGAGCTAATCTATTCGCTGGAAAACTTTGAAATTGTCCCGAAAGATGACGGAAAGTCGAAGCTGCTTATTTTGCTGAAGACGAACAACGTCACTCAATGCTCCATTTGGATGAAGAGTTCTGACATCAGAGATGATTGGTACAAATCCATGGTCCGAGCTAAGTACCGACAGAGACACAAGTCGTCCGAGTCTCTGGACACTTCTCCCAGTGAGGGCGAAAGGACCAATAGGAGTCGAGAGGCCATTTATGTGTCACCGAATACTGTGAATCCCAATGCTGCAAGAAACCTTGGCATAAAAGTGGTCATAAACGACCACAGTCGTGCCACTTTAGAAAGGAAAAAGGTGTCAAAAGAAGATGAGAACACAGTTCCAGTTGCAGATAAATCGAAACTAGACAGTTCGAGTGGTGAGTATGTCGTGAATGAATGGGATGAATTTGGAGGAAGTGACGATGAGGAGAACTATCTTAGTGTAATAAGCTCGCCACTCAACAATGGACGGACATCTTGCAGCTTAGCCTTTGAACAGAAAACTCAAACTTCTTTTGAGAATTCCCATTTTTATTTGCAACATTAGTTTGTTGTTTATTTGTTTATTTATTTTGAGATTACAGAGCTTGTTTTTAATGTAAATTCTGTTAGACGATGTTTATTTGTCTTTTCTTTTGTTTACAATTGTAAGAAACAATTTTCAATGTTGAACCTTTCCAAACGTTTCAATTTATTGTCTGAAATGGGTTTATTCTGAATGGCTTTTAATCTATTTTTAGTGCAGTTCCTAGAATGGGATGCCTTATGTCATGATCCTGGGTCATTGTCATTGGGACATTTTCACAAAAGGTGTCAAAATGTATAGCCAATCAGAATCCAGGATTTAACATTACAGTTGGCTTTCATTTTATTAACTAATATGGATTAGACCTAACTCAATGCGTATAAATGATTTACAATGTCTCTCTAAACTTGAAATCTGATTGGTTGACATGGAGAAAATGTTGTATATTATGCAAATGCCCTACGAGTCAAGTTACTTAATTAATGGAGCTGCACTATCATCCTGTGACTGACATTTCTTTAGCCATATAATCGCGTCTAACATTTGTAAGACAGTTTTGCCATTGCTAGGTACAGGATTAGGATGTGCCACTAAATGGCTTTAGTTGCACCCATGTTTCAGACAGCTGGACACTTTTCAATAAACAAAACAACATCGATACAGCAAATAGCATTTGGAATGTCGAAGTTTAATTGTTAACTTGTTAATACTCAATTCACAGTTTGGTCGTCGTTTGTGTGTTTGCGGACTATTTACGGTTGATGAGCTAAGTTTTTTAATTAATTAAAACCTCAACTTGTACTTTGTGTTATTTAATACAGCAGATTGGTCTCGTGTTTCATTGGTTAGGAATCATCGCTATTTAAAGCCTCAATCTTTTGAGCAAACATAAAAATTGCTGAGGAGACTGATTCTACAACTGATAAACGTCCAGTACACAGATTGTGTCACACAGCGATTAGCTGGCCTATTACATTGTCAGACTCGGTTAGGAGAAATCCGATTTTTAAGAATTAGATAATAATTTTATTTTAATTGATTT
The DNA here is from genome assembly GCA_963281255.1 of Aphrocallistes beatrix. Classification (NCBI taxonomy): domain Eukaryota; kingdom Metazoa; phylum Porifera; class Hexactinellida; order Sceptrulophora; family Aphrocallistidae; genus Aphrocallistes; species Aphrocallistes beatrix. The sequence goes on from OY725497.1 coordinate 4,780,339, forward strand.
TCGCCGAATTTGATTTATGATTATTCAGCCTAATTTCAATTGTTTAGTGTGGCATGTCTCAACAATGAACCCTCTTCATACAGCCAATCAACGTGTGTGTTTTAGAAGTGGTATTTCACGAATATTCTTAATCGAAACTCTGACTGACTGAATTGAGTGAGAATTTGAATCTTTGATAAAATACTTCGGTGCAATCCTTCAATCAATTATTCAGAGATAATCACTACTGAAAATACTTTCTAACCCAAGCGAGTCTCAAATGAATAAGAATTAGTCACTCTTTACTGATAACAAGCGCGCTTCGCGCTTGCTCGCTGCGCGGCTGGCGGACACTTTGTGTCCGCCGGAGGCTCCCTTCGGTCGCCTGGAGTCACATTGGTTAATTATAAGGGAGATAACATCTCTAAATATGTCTGTCCTACTGTGCTAATCGATATCACTCGAAAAATCACCAAATTTGTGAATTTAAAATTTTTTGATGCGTAATGATGACGTCATAACAAAGTGATGAGTCATCATTTTTTGATGAAAGTCGCATCATATGTGAGGTATGTTAGTATACAGATTCTATTAAAATTTCAGCCTTCTATCTCCTATAATGGCTGAGTTATGCCCGAATAACTGTGTTGCTTAACTTTTAAAAATGTGACAATGACGTCATAATTCCATGATGAGTCGACATTTTCGTCTGAGTTCAGAACTTACTGGAGCCATAGCCAAAAGACTCCCACATGCCAAAAATCAGCTTTCTGCGCCTGGCAGTTTCTTCAATCAATTCGTAACAGAGATATATATATACAAATATTAATCGAGTTTTAATAGTAAGGATAATTTCTAAGCATTTCAAGGTTTAGCCAATGAATGAGAACTAGAGGAACAGTGGCGCCACAAGAGACCGAAATTCTAAGAAAAGTCAAAGCTCAAGCGTATCCCGAAACATTTTTTCCTAGAATAGTCGAATCCTTGATTCTTCTCTTCACACCTGTTAAGGATTGCCTCTCTTTGGATATGGCATTCTCTCTGATTCCCAGGAAGCAACCCTCGCGAATGGCGATGGATTCCCTTTACGAATGTGGTGCAGAAATGTGGCGTGTGGACATACTTGGTATAAAGATTGGTTCGATAACGCTGTTAGTTTCTTGTAAGATTTTCTCTTGGCTCCTAGATAATTCCTTGGTTGTGACTATTGAACCATGGATGCAAGAAAGAGTTTTGTATGACATACCGAAATGGTTGCTGTGTGGTTACTACTAAACTCATAAATAATTATATTCCACACCATGGATGAGTTGAGTTCAGATAATACATATCTATGACTACAGAAGTGTACCATTACAGTTGCCCAGTCTAATTATCCATGGTTAAAAAGTTATTATAGTTGAATCCTGTACGTGATAGGACGTTATCTTTATTTTCTTCTCCAGTGAGTTCAATCTTTCATAAAATTTCCCTCAGAAGGTGTTGAGTTGTGTCAACCAATCAACTGTCAGGTATTAACAGAGACTAAATTGTATACATCTTGGTGAGTGTTTTTTGTGTGTGGATATAATGTGTAAAACCACAAAATCATAGTTCCACCCTTAGAAGATAGTCCCCTCTGTTTCCCTGTCACCCCCAAATTATATATTATCAGAATGTCACCTTGAAAAGTCTGTTCTTATTTCCAAAATGGATCTTAATCACAATTCTCATACGCGGTATGCTTCCTCATCAGACCATAGCAGCTAACTAGCATTATAATCCATAGCATTCTGCTTTCAGAGTGCAATCGACTGAATATCTCCTCGAATGGTGCATGGGCGGTAATTGATTTTTAGCTGAGGTGATAAGAGGCTGAAATTTTAATAGAATGTGTATATTAATATTCTCACATATGATACAACTACCATCAACAAATGTTGACTCATCACTCTGTTATGACGTCATCTTTGCGCATTTTTTTAAAAAAAAAAGTGAAAATTTGACAATTTTTGTGATTTTTCGAGTGATATCGATTATAACAGAAGTATTTATCTATCTTATAATAAATCAATGCGAGCCTAGGCGCCCAAATGACGCCTCTGGCGGACACAAAGTGTCCGCCAGCTCCGCAGCGCAAGCAAGCGAAGCGCGGTTGTGTATAATAAATATGACGATGCTATTGTATAGGCTAATAAATCGCATAGCAAATCACCACTTACGTTACCATGGCAACCCCTAGTATTTCTAGTTATTAAATGGAGCGAATAATAGTGAGGTGTAAATGAAAATGTGTCCCAACCACTTCGCTGAATAATCAGATCCTGTCTTTACAGCTAATCTGACTGTCACCATTCTTATCTCTAGAAACTCCATTTAAGCTAGTGTCATTTACATCTAGCTATCTACTCATCAGTTCATGATGATTTTAAAGATTTCAGTCGACAGAATGATAGTGCAGCTCCATTAATTGACTCGTAGGGCATTTGCTTAATATACATCCTTAATTGCGTTTTAAACATTTTCTCCATGTCAACCAATCAGATTTCAAGTTTAGAGAGACATTGTAAATCATTTATATTTATTGAGTTAGGTCTAATCCATATCTTATATATTAAAACTCTAGGATTTTTTTTGTTTTGTTTGTTTGTTTGTTTGTCCGAATTGATTGAAGAATTGGCAAGTCGTAGAGGTACGAAAATTGGCATGTAGGTGTCAAATGATGAATCTAGGGTTAAGTTCGAAGATCTAAGCGAAATGTTCACACCTCGCCGAGATAGGTGACAAAATGTGCTGACCAATCAAATTCGATTATTTTATGATGCAAATACATTGGAATAAAATAGAGTGACTTATGCATACAATCAAAAGAACTATTTGTGATCGAAATTCATTGGTTTATGTTAGAACCAATCAATTATCAGCCTTTTATAATGCCATTCATTATTGTTATTGATACTTCAAAGTCACAATTAATGTTTGATATCTTAAATGTATTATAGTGTATAGCAATAAAAAAGATTATGTACATATTTTCACACCATTTGAAGAATTTTGAAAAATATGCTAGAGACTAGCTTCCAACGGGTGACATAGGGTTTTGAGGGGTGTAGATTTCGAATATCATATTTTCGAGTATGTTTGATAATTAATTTGTTTACTTTTGTTTACATTTGATATATAAAGTAAACAAATTACAAAAATAGGCTAGAAGCTGACTTCCAACGAGTATCATGAGGTATTCAGGGGTGTAGATTTCGAATATTCCATTTCAGATCAATATGATAAATTCCGTATTTGTTTACTTTTGTTTAAATGGAATGGACAAAAGATAATATAACATCATAGTTCATTTTACCTAATTAATGTGGCCATTAATTAGTGAGAGTGATCAATCAAGCAAGCGAAGCGCGCTTGTTAGTTAATAAAATGAAAGCCAACTGTAATGTTAAATCCTGGAGTCTGATTGGCTAATACATTTTGACACCTTTTGTGAAAAGGTGTAAACATTTTTCAGAATTTGGACCCAGGTTCAAATCTCCACCATATAAGGAATATATGGTCCAAATTTGGTGCAATTTGATCCAATAGATTTTCCAGGATACCGATCATGCCATAAGACATCTCCATACTAGGAGCTGCACTAAATACACTCATTCCAACTTGTTTACTCAAAATTAATTGTTTAGAATAACATTTTGAGACAAAAATCATTGCATTTGTTCATTTCCTATGATTGTTATATTTTTAGAAGTGTCCGCTATTTTTAACATCTTTTCCTTTTGGAAAATTTCTCTCTTATCAGTGTTTTACGTGAAATGATTGGTCACACGTATGATAAGTTGAATTAAGCAGTTGTTCTAACTGATTTTAATTCTTATTAGGTGTAAGGGAATGTTTTCTTTTTTTGCTGATATTTTGTTTACTTGTAGTGTAAATTTATTGATTATATATTATAAAATTTAAATTTGTATTTATCCGAATCTACAAGTTATTTATTATATTTTTAGAATGATCAAGTTCTTGTTAAGGTAGGACAATGTTTAAAAATTGATTATAGTAAACATTCCTATTTCCACAATTTGTAGTTATTGACCCGAATTACACCAAATTTGGAACATATTTTTATTATATGGTGGAGATTTGCAACTGGGTTCAAGTTTTGTATAATCTTCACACCTTTACACAGAAGGTGTTAGATTGTATTGACCAATCAGAATCCAGCTATTTAGCATCACAGCTGGCATTGAATATAATTGATTAAGGGCTGCACAGACGGAACAGGAGTAGGAGTTAAAGCTTTTTGAACAGAGAACATATCTGGTTGTGAAAGATAAAGTTGTTATCTACGAAATTACTACTTTATTCTGACTACTCTTCTACTCTGCTTGACTGATTACTGAATTTGAAACTAGGTCCTCAAATTTATAGCTCACAGGGGTGCATGGGTTGAAAGGGGTTGGGAACCACTGGCTTAATGGAAGCTGGACACTCACTGTCGTGTACACAGACAACTAACTCAAATATTCCCTAACAGATCTCTGTCTAACATAGTTTTATATTAGCGAGTATGTAATGTCTCCTCTAATCGAGGAAGTAGGTTAATTACTTTCTTGAATCTATACGTGTATTTCCAATTGAGTAAACGATACAGTTTTAATGGACTGCCAAGTGGTTAGGTGGCACAATATCCCACATTTGCACGTATCACTTTCCCACCTATCTGCTAGGCTTCTAGCTTATCTCTCTAGCACAGTAGCAATGAGTTGAAGTTTTACAACGAAGCATTTCAAACCCTGAATGACGCATTTATAACTGGCACTCTCTTCTCTGATGATTAATGTTTCAGATTAATATAACTATTCTTATTTCAATCTATAATAGCTGCAATTCGATACTTGTATTATGAGACATGTTGAAATGTTTTAAACCAAGCTGGTGGTGGTTAATGGCGAATGGGTCTCTAAACGAATTCTGAGATTGAACTCGCTTTTGAAATCGAGAGGAATGTCTTCAGACTTTCTACGTCATATCTACTTAATTGAATAAATCAATTTTCAGTTTATCAAATGTGGTTTTGTATAAGTTACACAATTTGTGCCATTTGAACTTCATGCAAATCTCCGTGACCTGAGCTCTGTCTCCCTGTTAGGGATGAACCCTCTGCCACAAAAGCAATGGTTAAACTCCACCTGGCCACTCCTCCTTTGGCGCCTATAGCTTTAATACATGGTCTTGCCATTCCATTGTGTCCATCAAGGAATGGTTACTTACAATAATAATAATTACGATCCGCATTCCTCCTTCAGGTTTTGCTAATAATAGAACAATGCTATTTTTAGAAAGTAATCTGTCCATCTCAAGAGTAAAATCTATTATTTAATAAAATCATCGTTTCCCTGGGTCCATTCAGGAATGCACAGTTATAACGCTAGCTAGCTGAAACCCAATATCTCACCACTCCCAGGTTACATCACCCGGAGGTATAATCTGCTCTGTATAACAATTCCCTTTATCCATTACCTCACACAACTATCTTGTTTCTTAAATGGATGACCCAATCAAGCCTCAACTTTGATTATGACCTCTCTTATTATTGTATCGTCTAATATAACCTGCCTACTTTGGTGAAGAATTAGTGATTAAGTTCTTTGTTAGTTTAAGCTGACTCAATTATTCTTGTTCCAGTGTTGTGCCATAGGATGTGGGTAAAGGAAGGAATAAACCTTCAAGATTCTTTCATGAGTGCAAATCAATTTCGTTTATAATCATGTTATGTCTTAATACTCAATTTCTAGAGACTCCAACATATTTCAGTTTGGAGAAAATGCGTAAGGAATGAACTCGCAATAGTATTTTTAGTTCGATTTGAAAACAAAACGTCAATATTTACAATACACATGATTATCTATCTCACTTCCCAAACTGAAACAAATTTCGAGTTTGCATCCTAATAATACGTATTTAACTTTCAAATGATTACTTCCACTAAAACACTTCGACACCTAACCGAAACAGTTTCACTTTCTAACTTCCACAATTTCACTCTAAAATGATTGAAACTGTCTTAAAGTTCGTGAGTTTTCGTGTCACAGCCTAAAATTAGCTCAACGCTTAGCTGATCAAGAATATAATTTCATTGATAATTTCAATTTTCATGAAATTTTTTAATTTGAATATTTGTGGCAGTTTTTCAGAAAAATATAATAGGGAGATATCCAAGAGTAGTTTATTTTTCTAAAAATATGCATACATTTACTTCGCAACAGTTCATCTGGATAGGAATGTATTTCATTTGCATTTTACACTAAAAACAACAAACACAAAATTCAATTTTGGATCATTCAGCGGATATAGGAATGCTCAGCTATTTTGCTCTGTGTATATATCACAGCTTATTGCACCAACTTTCTTGAATTCTATTGGCTATTTCCCTGTATTCCAAACCTTCCTGAACTGTAATGTCAGATATTCACCAGTTAATATAGAATGCCCAGCATTTATATGGCTTCGCACTTTTATGGCTTCACTTGCATAGAAAATGGTTGGGAGACATCTTCGATATCAGGGACACTGTCCCCAGTGGGTATTCTACGGTTAAATTCTTCATTCTCAGTAGAACACTTCGAGCATAGGCGTCGTAAACTTTATTTCCTACCCTTGGACTGCCCGGCCACAATAATCCAGGGCCGTTCAGTCAGTTAATCGGGCCGTATCTTCAGCTGATCCAGCGTTACCGTCAGCCAAATGGGCCGTGAACCCTTGATCTACATGAGGAATTAGTAACAGCCAATTACCAGTACATAATAGCACTAAGCTTTTTACCGGTAGCACCCGGGAGACCGGGTACTACCCGGCATTCCCTCTGGGCCGCCCGGCCATTGCCGGGTAACCGGGTGGGTTACGACGCCTATGACTTCGAGTCCTTATTTCCCAGTCAGGAGTAGCTATGGATATTACATCTTCATTCTTTTTAAAAATACTTTTTCATCCACAAAAGAATGGAATAATGCATTGAAATTCACTTAAAATTTCCAGGAAGCTCGAAGGGATTCAACCAACATACAATTTCACAATAAGAATTATTGGACTATTGAACTTGATTAAAAATGTCGGTCGATAGGCCGATAGTGCAGCTCCATTAAGAGAGGAGAAGAATGCGACGTAATACACTAATACAGCGGGAATACTCAAATTAGAGTCTTAGTTGCTGTAACTTGTTTATATGCGTTGAGTTAGGTCCAATCTCTGTGATGTTAAATTCCTGGATTCTGGTTGGCTAAAACATTTTGACATCTTATGTGTAGTAAAGGTGTAAAGATTTTTGCACACAGGTACAAATCTCCACCATATAAAGAATACACATATGGTCCAAATTTGTTGCAATTTGGTCCAATAGGTTTGTCAGTGACGAGCAGACGTAATGAGTACTTTATAATTCACGTTCCTGCTTTAAGGCAGCGTTATTCAAACTATTTTGGCTGTGATGAGTGATCCCTGATAAGTGAGACCCGTGCACACCTGATGTGTCCGAAAAGTGGCTCTTTTATGCTCTGCTATTAATAGAATCTAAGAAATCACTACTTTAATCACTGTAACTCATGTTATATTACAGAGAACTGTTATCTCAAGATTCGGCCAACTTGTCAATCGTTTCATTTCAGTGTGGAGATTCACTGAATCGCTACACACAGAAATCATCGTGCTTAGCACAGTCATAGAGAACTAACATAGTTTCACTGTTTGGACGTATCGATGCTGTGTTAGAGCTATTTTTAGTAACATGATGCTATTTCAGGATTATGTACGTATTTTGATGTATCCTGGAAACAAGAAAAATCTACTAGAATGATTTGTGCTAAACTTAGAACAGTCAATCTTTGTATTATATAGATTTGCACCTGGGGTAACGATTTTTCATATTTTCACACCTTCCCTCAAAACCTCCCTGACCAATGACATTTCAAGTTTTGAGACTTTTCTTCCTTATCAATGCGTGTTACAGTTTTTATTGAATTCATTGTAAGGAATGTTTTGAGTGAAATCACGATTGATTTTAATTCTAACAGATGTTTGATTTTGTGTTGAAATTAGGTTTAAACACGCGTGACTGTTTACCAAAATATCTCTGATTACTCTCAAACGGAAATAATACGCATTTCCGTTCTGAACACTCATTAGTTCTATTTTAATACACACACACACACACACACACACATATATATATATATTTATATATATATATATTTATTTATGATCATATTAGTTTCACTTTTATTTAAATCTGCTCTAATTGACATCAACAGAAAGTCTACTTTAATTTAAATATCATTTTAGCTTAAATCATCTATTTCTTCACTAGTCGACTCGATCAGCAACTTATACAGGAGAACTCCGTTAGTACTCGGATAAAACGTTCTTCGGTTTAGTACGAACTCATTTCTCTGAACCAAAATCCATCTATAAGATAGATTTCTATGTAGTACAGACTCGGCTAGTACGTACTAATAATTCCTTCCCGAAGGGGTACGTCTTTTTCAACATTTGTTAAAATTTGGAGTCCAAAATAAGGTTTCTCATTTATTGCGGATTGAAATTTATTAATATTTCCGTAAACTTTCACAGTAAACACGAAGATGCAACATTCCTCTCTCACTGATTTCCCCAATGCGCATACATGGGACACCTATGTATGGAAATAGCCAATATAAAGTCTTGTTTCAGTTTCCACTCTTAGAAAATGAACGTATGGTGTGTCATTCAAATAATTTACACTTTAAAACGCATATAGATGATGTGAGTAGATTAAAATAGATTTAAATATTTGACTATCGCAGTATATATCCGGTGTCTACCTGTAAGCTGGAGATTGTTACTGATTCCTCACCAAATTGCTAATTCTATTTTCCATGAGTAATGAGAATTGTATTTTAATTTCGTCAGTGGAATTATCTCACAGCTGTTTCAACCAATAATCTTCTCGTCTCTGTTTGCATTTTGCAACTCTGATCTAATATTTTAATTATACTTAGAATTCTTTGATCACATCATCGACTAAATTTAGCTCAGATATTTTTAGTTATTTTTTGTTGATATTTTTAGTTTATTTTTGTGGTTTTTTATTTGGAATTGCTTGGTGTTAGTGGGAGAACTTACGCCAGCTGTTTGACATCTTACGCGCAAGGGAGAATTATAACAACAACAACAATAACAATAACAACAACAACAACAACAACAACAACAACAACAACAACAACAATATTAATATTCTAGCAACATTTATTCTTCACTCAAACTAACAGAAACACAGATGAGAGAAAAAGATTTCACAACGAACAATTTCATTAGACCCAAATCCGCTTTCTTAATTAATTTTATCAGTATGATGCAAGAATGTGGGTAACACTGGGATATAGATATGGTACTTTTAGTTTCAACATGTTGCCAGAGGAAGAGGGAACAGACACATACCAGTATCCAATAATAATTGTTGTCTTGTTTACCACAGTCGATTGACGCACAAACTTTTGACCTCTCTTTCTTTCTGATATCATCCACATTCCTCAAGCAACAACAATTTATATTTAGTTTATCAATCTTCTCTTAATTTAGATTGCCCACTCAACCACGTACGAATCTAAGCATTTTAAGCAGCTACAATGATTTTATTACTTTCAATTCGCTTGAATCTCGTCATTATAAAAAATGATTGAGTAATCCGTTATTAATAACCACTCAAGTATAAATACTATTCAAAACTGTTGAAAATTACAAACACAAATAAATCACTAAAAACAATGTCTTCGGTAAGTTTCGAGTTTGACAGCGAAAGAGAAAACTTAAAAGCAAAATGCAATCGAGCTTACTCAATACTGAAGAACAAACACTATCCACTCCTCTTCGAGAATGAAAGTGATTTCTTGGATCTCATCGATGTCAACAAACTGGTCTACACCAAAGCTTCCGAACTTAATCCCATCTTGGACACCAAACTGTTCACTGAACATGAAAAAAACTGGATTCGCGAAAGTAGGCGAAAGGCCATTAACAGAAAAACGGCTGCTGAGTCAAGGGACCGCAAAAAGGCCGAATTTTTGGAACTGAAATTCGGACTGACAGACTTGAAAGATGAGAAATTGGCTCTGGAGCAAATGCAAATCGCGTTTCTGCGAGAAATTAATTTTTACAAGCAAGGATTGGACAAAATGGCCCGCGGAGTGAACCCACGTAGACGCGCCCCAATATTCACCTCAGTGGAAACCTACCAGTAACACCCTCCACCACCTAACACTTAAGAGTGCAAAGTATCCTTAACTAACTCGTATCACTGTATTTCTATTAGTTAGAAATCAACACATCCCTCCTTATAGAGTGGGACTCGCTCATGTTGTGTATATTCATGCTCTTATTATTAAATACATTCATTTCCATTGTAACCTGATAGATGGGAGATATAACATAGAATAATGACTTACAGGACTATTGTGAAATTCTCAGTATTGTGTCATAGTGAATAGTTTCAGGTATCATTATAGGAGATATCTTATGACAATTCCTGGAAATCTACTGGACAGAATTGCACCAAATTTGGACCATATGTTCCTTATATGTTGCAAAATTGCATCTGGGTGCAACTTTTGTAAATCGTTACACATTTTCACAGAAGGTGTTGAATTGTATTAGCCAATCAGAATCCAGGGATTTAATTCAAGTTGGCTTTTGGTACAGTGGAACCTGTATATAACGGCCATCCAAGGGACTGGACAAAATTGGCCGCGTTGAGCAGGTGACCGCTATACACAGGTTCAATATTATGGAATTTCGGACGGGACTGTTCATTGGCGACCGCTATAGACAGGTGACCGTTATATAGAGTGGCCGTTATAGCAGGTTCGACTGTTATTATTGACCAATAGGAATCAGACCTAATTCAATGCATACAAACAAGTTATGATTACTCACTAAACTTAAATCTGATTGGTCGAGTAAATACAAAATGTTAGCCCAATAATAATTGTCGGATATTAACACGAATAATGCAATCATATTTCACACTTTTAACTTTCATATTTAAAAGAAAGACGCTGTTCCATTGGTTACATAGGGTAGGTATTCCACTATGAGAATTTTGTACAAATTTCAGAATTGGAAAGCTCGAATATGAGTGGCAGATAAACTTCTAAACGCGACACGAAGTCAGTCACTCATTGGAATCCCTCTACAGTACGAACTCCCAAACTGGGATTCAATTCGGGATAAAACCAAAGTTAATGATCGCCGAGTTTCTAATGTTAATCTGGCAGCAGTTTTATTGGATCGTTAACTAAGCCATTTGATTGGTTGCACCAATAGAGCATTGCAGGTTTCACTATACGATCCAACCAATCAATTCTCTGGAGAATAGCATGCTAATATTGCTGTGATTAGTATAGTGATTTGGACCAATCAAATTTCATCCTTTTAGAGTCATTGTAGACTATAATGAAAGCACAGTATGCATGATTAAACCTGGCATTTGATTGATCAAAATAAGTTGTCACGTTTTGGAGCGAAATGAAAATATGAATTCTGTCCGCTAGATTTGCAGAATTGCTTGAATGAATGTCAGACGTTGCTACATTTGAAATTGAATTAGGGTAATTTCTGATTAAAAATCTTGAAAGTTAGTCACACACATCTCTTAAAACACAAATTATCCACCTTTATCACCTAAACGAATTTTTGAAGTATTTTCCATTTAAGATAAATCCAGTTCTGCCTATGGAACGTGTTTGATTGTGGCACGAGGTGGTTAATTCCTCTATTTTTGCTCTTTCATTAAAAAATCAAAACCGAGAAATAATATATCTCTTGAAACCATGATTCAACAAAATTATTTTTTTGTTAAAATTATGCAGGATAATTTGAATTTCGCAGAGATGTCTCCAGGAAGGATAGGATTGCCAGTTTACAGATAACTTTCAATTAAAAGCGATATTCTCTGTGGTAGTTATGTTGACGTCTCTTATACAGTGCTTCAACTAAAATGTTTGTATTTATATATACCGGCATTTTTGGGCAAGGATCAGATGGTCCGGCTTTTGGCCGGACTTCTTTTTTAGCCGGTCTGGCGGGTCCGGTTTTTGGCCGGACCATGAATTTTCCTATTTGCTGACTTATAAGTTTGTGCTATTGCATTCCAATGTATGTATATCTTTTGTCTGACCTTATTTATCAAGTTTGCTAGCTGAATTATCTCTCAATGGCATCTAATAAATTTTGTAGTAGCGAACACCGAATGGATATTTTTGGTACATTTTCAAGTCAAGATACGTAACTTAGTATTTATATAATAAATAATGTGATTGTTTCTCTAATATTAGTAATTTTATTTTTATTGGACAAATGATATAGCAAAATTCCGAGTCCAACTCATGGTTTACATGTTTTTAGCCGGACCACTTTTTGAGTCAGTGCTACGCCACTGATACCTATACCTCAAATTGTGTCATGTGCCACAATTTGGTGGTGGTAGTTACGATGAAACCGATTGAACCACAATGCCATTGAGAATCCGAAACGAAATCTCAGAATACTACGATATATCTCAAATACCACGGCACTAATTAATCCATGGTTAGTTAATACTAGAATCTCAAAATACGACACAACAGGCTATGGACGTCCGAAGAGTGGCTCAGACAGACACAAAGTGTCCGCAAGCCTCGCAGTGCAAACAACGAAGCTGAATAGTTCTATAATACAAGCAGTGGCAGTCTATTCATGATTTAGACCAGGGATGAATTAATATAACGTCTCAGGGATCTTCACGATATGAGAAAAGGTATTTCTGTGTAAATATAATTCAAACAAAAAGCCAAAAATACAAATTTCATATAAACAATTAAATATACAAATATAAATAGAAATCTAAATTTTTCAATTCATTTGGGTGTATTTGAATACTTTCTTTTCATCTGATCTGGCGCGTATTTTCTTACACTGTCTCCTCATACAAAATACAGCCACCAGAATAACAACTATAATTAGAACCAAGGCTATAAAAATAGCCACAACGCTGATTGACACCCTCGCAGCCATTGTGAATCCTAGTGGCTGACACTCTGCCACAAAAGTGAGCAGCAGACACACTGGTGGATCGTGGTAGTCACATTGAATGTAGACAGTTTTATCCATGAAATTTGGTTCCTCATCACTTGTGAAGTTAACATAAAGATATGCATTTCCAACGCCACCCAGTGTGAACGTTATCGAGTTCATGTTCTTGTTTGGGTCGCACGTGGCGGCTGGGTTGTATATCTCACAAGAACTCTCTTCGAGTGCTGGCAGTTTGTGGTTGATCAACAACCCGGGTTTGTCCGGGAATCGAATCCAAGGGTTGTACCCCAGACCTTCGAATCTGTCCAGACATGAACGGCAGAAGTAAGGGATGGAGTTGTTCGTCTTAGTCTGACAGACCTACAGAACAATGCATATTGATTGGACAGTTACGTTTGATAAACCCAAATTTGGAACTATTCTACTGCTACTCTTAAGTGCACAAATAAGTCAGTACTTTTGGGGTTATTTCCATCAACTTTAATTGGCTGGATTATAGTAGCAATCTTGTAAGATTCTAACCAATCAAATCGGATGATTTCTCTAAAATTCTTAGAAACTGCCATAATTCAATCAATTGAATCCCTACAGATTCCAATGTACAAGTACAGTTGTTAAGAACCTAATTGAGACACGAACCACGAATAAGAGTAGCAACCTGAACTCAGCCGTACAAGGGCGATTCTTATTGGTTGTCTGACATCATTCTTAAAAAGTCATTTCAGTTCGCATGATCCATTCTATCAGGAATGGAATGTCAATTATTAAATATTTCGCGCAAGCAATTTGGGAACTATGAGGTGTCACTAAATAGTGGCATTCTGTCATCCAAAGATGATTTTGACATAATTAGCATTTTAGTTATTCAAACTCTTCTAAATGCAATTCTTATAAGTATCCAACAGATCTAGATGATGAGTAAGGTCAGCTTTCCTAGTGATGTTAAATCCCTGTATTCTGATTGGCTAATACAATTTGGTACCTTTGGTGGAAAGATGTGAAAATTAGGACTCCGCCGTATAAGGAATTAAGGTCCAAATTTGGTCCAATAGAATTTCCAGGAAAGAGCAGACCAACTTTCGACGCCGATACATAAGACACCTCCCAAGATAGGAGCTGCACTGAAACTCGGATTATGCAGCAATTGTACAGTCCAATGCTAATTATGGTAGAAATCTATTTGGGTTATAGAGGTTCTACTTTATACAGTGGACCAAGGGGACACAGTAACATATTAAGTATGAAGGATCACTCCCCCTATCTCCCCTATCTCTCCTATCTCTCCTATGACCCTATCTCCCCTAGCTCTCCTATGTCCCCCTATCTCCCCTATGACCCTATCTCCCCTAGCTCTCCTATGTCCCCCTATCTCCCCTATCTCCCCCTATCCCCTTATGTTCCCCTATCTCCCCTATGTCCCCTATGTCCCCCTAGCTGGAGTTTACTCACCTCTCCTACGCTCTCTTCTGCGGTAGAAAGTGCCAAGAGGAAGGTGGATAGTGTCAGTATTGTTTGTGTTCTCCAGCAAGTAAACAACCTAGAAACACAGTAACATCAACAATGTTTACTTTCTCTATCGTTAAATCACACCAGAATTCAATTGTTAACTGCTAGAAGAACCATGGATGAGAACAGTGATAATAAGAAAATATTTCAGATCATTCATTCAGTTATAATTCTAACAGTAATTCTCCATAGTGATTGGTTAATCGTAAATTATCCATATTTCTCAGTCAAATAGTATAACAGATATCTCAGACATTTTTTTTTTTAAAAATATTTGTTTTTTTTATTAAATATTCCAAGAATTTAGGACATTTATTTCTAAAATAGAAGAATTACTTCTAAGAAATATTGATTTCGACTGATCATAGCTACAATTTAGGCACAAAAATGCAAGAATTCTCCACCTATGGAAAGTAGTTTTGAAGGTGTGAAGTATTGTTAGCCTTAAAAGTGTCCCCAATCACCCCTTATATCCGTATCCTCACTGATTGAGGAAGACTTCTATGTAAAATGGTGAATTTCTCAGTCAACAATGGAACAATTGTTTCCAAACAAAATGTGTCTGAAATTATACAATTTCGGCTCTGAGTAAATTCGGTGCAGAATATTTCTGAGGTATCAGTTTGTGGGTATACCTGTCATATGTAAACAAACAAACAAACAAACAAACAAACAAACAAACAATGAACTCACATTTTTCCCATAAATTATTCGTATTGTCCTCAACTCTCACAAATGTAACCAATCATCAACGAGATTATTTATAAACCTCAGAGGTGAGTGAATGCAGTTATTAGGCCTATCAGGGAAACTGCAGGAATGCCAATCAGGACATTCGTCGAAAATCGTCGTTTTCTATTCATTCAGTGACGCAGATTATTATAGAATTCAGTTGGCGACAAGATGTTGAATGCAGAGTCCATGCATTGTTGAATCCATTTGGAGAGCAGTGATTGAGACTATGTAAGGAATCGCATGGAACTAATCAGGGATTGGTGCGAATGCCATTGCGGCTGTCGGTTACTAGGGACGAGCAGAATCTGGTTGGTGTTGTTGTTGTTGTTGTTGTTGGTGGTGGTGGTGGTGGTGTTTTAGAAGCTTCATTTGTGAAATGGAATGTTTCTAGAAACAACCAATCAGAACTTCAGACTTTTCGGAAAAGATTTGTTAAAAATCCAAAACAATTCATCCAATCAAATCGATTTCTAGGTTGAACTTAAAACTAAAAAATGTCGGTCAACAGACCAATCAGAAGTCTGTGTAAAGGTGTGAAATATGCATTTCCTATCTAGCAAGTGCGAAAATTGGATTATACACAGCGAGAATCCTACAAATATGTATATTGCAATGCAAATAATTGTGTTTATAATTAGATAAATATAATACTCCTTAGTAACCGTATGGCTCATTGTTATGTGTTCAAGGAAGGTTGGATGGAATTATAAACACAAACAATTAAAAACCTTGGAGACCAAAACTAAAATCAGGAATGCACACGAGATAATGCTCAAGAATATCAGCGTCTAACGTAAGTTCATAACTTCACACCCTTCAGGATATGCATTGATCTTACAGAGTGGCGTGATGGCATTCATTGAATTTGCCATTCTTTGAAATCCTAGCTCCTCCCTCATTGGCTGTCTGAACAGACCTTATTAGTAGGCAAGGATAGAGCGTATTTTATTATTAAAGATTAAATTTCATGCTTCGATAGCTCCGAGATTACTATATACACAGAGTTGTATATATCCTTACTATTAAAACTCGATTAATGTATATATATATATATATATATATATATATACAGTCGACTCCGCTTAATAGGGCCACATCTGTCAGAGGACATTTTGCCCCGATTAAGCGGAGGACCCTATTAACCGAAAATATTTTTTATTAGCTTCTATGTGTGAGAGCTATTCCGGTCCTGCCAAAAGTGGCCCGATTAAGCGGCTGACCCGATTAAACAGTGGCCCTATTAAGCGGAGTCGACTGTATATATACAGTTTGTCCCATAATTATTGCAACATACATTTTTGATATAAATTTGATTATATAGGAAGAGTGAATCGTCTTAAACTAATTCTATTGAGTCTAAAAGTTAATGATAGACATAGTAACTAATAATTAATTTTAAAACCATTGTTTGTGACACACAATTCGCAACGTCGCCTCATTGATTTATAGTAGGGCTTTAGAAACTCCGGGGTGATAGAATTCCAAATTTCTTCAAGGCGAGTTTTCATGTCACCAATTGTCTTTGGACAATTCCTTTTCAGTTGATTTTTTATCCATGCGAATAGGTTTTCGATGGGGTTTAAGTCTGGGCTCTGACTGGGCCAATCTAAGACATTATTAGGAATGTTGTCTGATATCCACTTCTTCGCCCGCTTGCTGGTATGCTTGGGATCATTGTCCTGTATCAAGAACCACTTCTTATCGTGGTAAACCTTGGCGTTTTCTACCAAATGCCACTCTAATATCTTCACGTAGAAAGCGGCATCCAAATTATGACTAAAAATGCATAAGGGAAACGTCCCCATTGAGGAAAAGGCAGCCCATATGTGGACTTTACTGGAATGTTTAACAGTAGGAATAACCCATTTTTGGTTCCCTTTAGTCCACATTCGTACTTTCCCCGCATGCAACCAAAAACTAGCCTCATCAGAGAATACTGCATGGCACCAATGCTTATTTTTGTTTCTTAGTGCCCACTCAATCCGTTTCAGCCTATTTTTCTCTGACAACATCGGAACCAAACTAGGATAAGGCTTCGAGTATTTCATCTTCTGAAGGGTCCTATGCACGGTGCTCTTGGACACACTGGTACCATGTTTGGCTTCTATATCATTCGATATTTCTCTGACTGGCTTTTGCAAATCAGTGTTTACATATTTAGCACATTTATACTTGACGCTCTGATAGAGTTTTGCTGGTCTTCCTGCTCCCTTTCTGTGTTCAACCGTACCAGTCGAATTGTGTCTCTTAAGAACCCTCCAAACTGTTGTCCGGTTGACACCGATAATGGAAGAAATTTCCTTGACACTGTGCTTCTCACCTTCGGAAAGTGTAAGGATCTGTTTACGGATATCCTCTCTTGACATTTTATGACTGGTTAAACGAAAATGATGATTCTCTATGTTAGAACACTATCTCAGAAGGAATTCAGACAAAAATGATGACGTAACAGGAAAAAAATATGGATAATACGAAAAAAAAATTCTTCAAAAAAATATACCCAAGCTGAAAAATATCGAATAACGTACATAGGAACTAAAAATAATGCCTTAGTAGCTTATGCAATGTAAACATAGCTGAAACGTATAGTTCAATGAGAAATAGCATATGTTGCAATAATTATGGGACAAACTGTATATATATATATATATAGTATACAGATTACAGAGCTATGAGACTTTTGAATGTGTGAGACAAAAGCGTGACACAATACTGTATACTAAAAATAGTAACGTCAGACAAGAAAACAGCTGTCGCAGGAACAGCGCATCAGATTCTCCTCAAGAAATACATGAAACATTTCTTCCATATAAGGAAACCGACTAGAACTATATTTAGTAACAGCGACATATACCAATTGAACCTGTATCGATACTCCGCAACTGTCCTCGGACAGAAATATATCTGATTGATCGGGTTAGCTTGTTTGGGACGTTCTCTGTGGGTGGCCTCTAAGTCCAGTTTGGCGCCTTCCTTGTGGGTGTTTTGAGTTTCTGATTTGGAGCCATCTTCGTGGGTGGTCTCGGTGTCGGATTTGGCGCGTTGTCTGAGGTGGTCCCATTCCAAGCCACGTTTCAACGCGTCCACAAAGTAGCAGGAGCGACACTGGAAAGATTCTGTCCACAGAACTCGGTTCTCTTCCTCAAACTCGGGATCCAGTGGCTTCTTCTTCCATTCGAAGTAGCTGGCGTAGAGTGTCTCGTTGTCGAGGAGCATTTTCAGATAGTTAGCGACATCATATGGTCCGTCAAACTCTGCCACATCGATGTAAGAACCAGGTGGCACAACTTCTGCCACTTCTCGTGTGCCCATCCATACAGGAAGCACTCCAGCTTCGAATGAGTGGTAGATTCTGTCAGTAATGAAACCAGGAGAATCCCCATTCTCGAATGCCAAGTGGAATTTGTAGTCATGAATCATCTCCGTTTTAGTGCAAGGCTTTGTGCCACATTGAGGCCACTCCGCGTTGTTGAGGCAGGAAGAGGGCGACACTACTCCGACCACATCATCGATTGCCTTCACGTAGTCTTTGCGGTTATTCATGGCTCTACAATTTCTTGCCACAAAAGTGGCTTTCGGTTGAGCTTGTGCTGACACTTCAATTAATCGCAGCCTATTCAGATCTCCTCCTGGACGTAAGAGCCACGGAATGTCAGAATGTCGGTAGAGGAAACTGGTGCCGTGGAAGTGGTGCTTTAGAAACTCAGGTTTCATCAGGTGGTAATAATGTGGCGGTTCTTGTCCACCAATCAGTCGGAATGGAGCAGATGGAGGAGTGGCAATCGCATCTCTCACATAATCATCATTCATCACGATGAAGAACTCTGCATCCGGACTACTAGGATTGCCAGAGAACTGACACGGAATCTCACAACTGCCATCGAAATTGTGGTCGACACCATTCAGTATTTCAGGAATAATCTTAATGACAATGGCAGAGTTTGGAGCAGAAAATAGAATCAGAATGAAAGTGAATATCACCACAAATCCCATTTTGACAGCTGACTTCTCACCAACCAATCTAATTGGGGATAGAAAGTAAATTTTAGATGTGTCGCGTACCATTAAATTGTGTCGCGTACCATTAAATTGTGTCGCGTGCCACAATTTTGTGGCGGTGTTTATCAAGTTACGGTGAAACTGATTGAACCATAAGGCTATTTGAGTAAACGGAACAAAATCTCATAATTCTACGCTAGAAAACAATCCATGGTTATATAGTATAAGAATCTCACGAATCTACGCAACAGTACTTCTACCACCATATTCTTACTACCATTAGTTTAACCAAACATTCGCTACTGAATTATGCCGAGTAATTTAATATGGTAAGGTCCATATGGACCATGAATGATTTTTTTGCATTCATGGTCCATATGGGTTTTACCATATTAAAGTATGTCGTGTGCCACCAAAATGTGACACTCGGCACAATTCGATGGCGAATGTTTGGCTAAATTAATGGTAGTAAGAATATTGTGGTAGAAGTACCATGGAACAGAACTAGGATTCAATCTAAGTTAGTAAATCTGTCATAGTATGTACTCATCCATGGTACCGTAATAGAAGACAATATGTTTCAGGCCAAGAGATATGAAGTTGAATAAATATGTTTCAACTTCATATCTCGAAAGGCAACGAAAGAAATGTATTTTCAATTTGTTTATTGCATTCGTTAGAGGATTATTGGGCCTAATGACTCACAATGCGAATAATTCCTAAGTTAGGCGCCAAGTTTTTCCATAATCTTAAACCAGGCTGAACCTAGTGACTGGGAAGTGACAGTATTAATTGTACAGTGGATGAGACATACCTAATTTACGGAACGGAACGGAACCATTCCGGGAATTCTGAGCGCCTAATTTACGGAATGGAACGGAATCATTCCGGGAATTCTGAGCGCCTAATTTACGGAATTTGACGGAACGGTTCCGGAAATTAAAATGCCTATTTTACGGAATATTCCATTCCGTATATTATAAATGCCTAATTTACGGAACATTCCGTAAATTAGGCATTTTAATTTTCGGAACTGTTCCGTCAAATTCCGTAAATTAGGCGCTCAGAATTCCCGGAATGGTTCCGTTCCGTAAATTAGGCATGTCCAGCGGATGCCGGTTATAAGAACACCGTTGGGAACTGCATATAATGTTCTTATAACCGGCATAAATTATATGGGATATATGTCAAACGTTTTCTAGTAGAATGTTCTTATAACCGGTTTTCTTATATCCGGCATCTACTGTATTAGTAAACCATGGATGCCTTAGAATTTATTCCAGATCGCGTTTTCCTATAATAAGGTACGTGTTAGTTTTGTCACTCCAAATTCAACGGCATCCAGGGCTTACTAAACAATCAATACCGTCACTCAAAATTCTACGTAACACACCTACTCACCACTCTATATAGCGGTCACCTGTACATCACAGTCACTAATAATAGTCCCGTGGTCGGGACATACCTAATTTACAGAATGGAACGGAACGGAACCATTCCGGGAATTCTGAGCGCCTAATTTACGGAATTTGACGGTACGGTTCCGGAAATTAAAATGCCTATTTTACGGAATATTCCATTCCGGAAATTAAAATGCCTATTTTACGGAATATTCCATTCCGGATATTATAAATGCCTAATTTACGGAATGTTCCGTAAATTAAGCGCTCAGATTTCCCGGAATGGTTCCGTTCCGTAAATTAGGTATGTTCCTATTACAATTGACCTCTGTAAACGTTGTTCCATACATTTCAGTAGAACACTGAAATATTGGTTCCGAGAGGTCCAAATATTTCGAAATATAAGGACCGGGGGAACCATTCTTAGGAGATCCAAATATTTCAAACGGTAGCAATTTGGGTCAAAGGCCATTCATCCCGAATCGATGATGGGACAGTGGCAATGAACCATTTTCGTTGTTTGGCTCTGCTACTTTACAGAGGCCTTAGCAACCCTAATGACGTCTAGCAATGCTATTGATTTGCCGAATAGAGTGAAGCTATATATCCAAACGAGATTGTTATTTATCTCAATTAGTCTTCAGTGTGAGATAAACGAATCTAAAAAATACAGATAACAACAAAGTTATATAATTAGTAACACAGCAATTGTGCCAGTAAACAGCGCCACTTGTGTCATGTGCCGCGTGCGGAATTCTAGAAGTGTCCTTCTGTTATGCTGTATCTCTCCCCTGGCCGGATTCAAATGATAATTTCCACTAATAACCGGGAATAGGGTTTCACAGTTGATTATTCAATGTGAGGGATTTGCCGATCAAACATTTGATTCATTGGCCGGCTTCCATGAAAGCCGGGAAGAACTATAAATAGAGAGTGGCATAGTTCCATATGGAACTAAAATGCTAATTCCAAAGTTAATTCTCCTCTCCATTCTTCTGCCCTATCTCCTGGAATCAGCTGAAGACGACGATGATGATAATACATACGATTATTTGGTGCTCGCGTTAACTTGGCCTGAAGGCTACTGTGACAGTATCGGGGATGGTTGCAACAGAACCAAGCTCTCCAACACGTGGACAATCCATGGTCTATGGCCCACTTTGGGCGACCAGATAACTAAACCCGCTTTCTGTTCAGGGGGAGCTTTCAACTCGCAATCGATTGGGAGTCAATTGAGATCTAAATTAAGAACGGCATGGCCTAATTATAGGGTTGATTCGAGCGACGAATCGTTTTGGAGTTACGAGTGGAGTAAACATGGCACATGTGCACTCATCGGCGATCCTGACACATTCCCGACACAAACTTCATATTTCTCAAAAACGCTTCAACTCTATGAGAAGTTTAACTTCAATAATATTCTCCAGAAGAGTGACATCACACCTGGCACCATAACCACCTTATCAGAACTGAAATCCATCTTCAATCGACACTTCGGAGTGAAAGGCACCGTAGCATTCCAATGCTCCAGTTCTAGCAACCACCAGATGCTGACCGGGTCTCATTTCTGTCTGAGCGACAACTTCACGGTGGTCAGTTGTCCCTCCGGGAAGACAGATCGCTGTTCTTACTCTACTCCAGTTCTCTACGCCAGTGGAGCAGACACAACACTTGTGTCGCTATTCCTAATGCTGCTTGCCATCACTCAATTGTTTGTATTTATCTCTTAAATGTTTGTGAACATTCCAATGCCCATTTTGTGTATATTTAGTCAGTGTGAGAAACTATACGCTATTCATTTTCACACCTCGACGCTAAATTTATGAACTTCCAATATGGTCCAATATATGCTCAAGTTTTGTCCAAATATTGTATGCATTTATTTAATTAATTTACTCGGCGCCTATTTTCGAGCGCTGGAATTATTTTAGCGCGCAAGGGTTGCAATAAAGTCATACGCGCCAACTTGAGTCATATGCATCTAATAAAAAAGCGGGACAAAATGAACAAATTTCATGTAAAAATGGGACACTTGTGAAAATTAGCTCAATTGAAGAGCGAAAAAGGCGGAATGTCCCGGAAAGAAGGGACGATTGGCAAGTATGCAGAGTACTGGAGCCTCATTCACTAAAGTTCTAAACTGAAATTCTTAGAATTTTTCTTAATTCTAAGAAATTTTAAGTCGAATTCTTAGAATTTTTTCTTAGAGTATTCACTAAAGTCTAAAGTCAAATTCTTAGAATTTAGCGAATTATTAGAAAATCCTTGAATTCTAAGAGAAGTTTTAAGTGAGGTAGGGGTTTGACTTAAATTAATTCTTTATGAATTCTAAGTATTCTTAGAATGGCGTTTAGAATTAAATTAAGAAAAATTATAAGAACTTTAGTGAATGAGGCCTCAGGCCTCCATGAGTGGGGAGCTCGGGACGGCGAAAATATGCCCATTCACACTCATGTGTGACTATGTATGCATACTTGCCAACTGTCCCGTTTTTGGCGGGACGTCCAGCTTTTTTCACCCTTCTCTTGACCTAATTTTCTCGAGTGTCCCGCTTTTTTGACTCTATGTATAATACTTTTCTATTGTGTCCCGCCATGTCCCGCGAAATTCAACGCTGCGTCCCGCTTTTATCATGACTCAGGTTGGCATGTATGTGTATGCAATCACAAGACACTAATGGCAAAAATGGTTTGAATGTTTACCAAAGTAGTAATTTCAAGTTGAAGTTAGCTATTCCGTTCATTTTCAGACTACAGTCAGGTTCGCTTAATATGAACATTCGTTTATTATGAACTAATTCTCTGGTCCCAATTCAACAGGTTCCATAGGATTTGTATTAGGTCGAGTTCGCTTAATATGAAGTCTCTATTATGAACAGACTTTTTGGTCTCCAAGGTGTTCATAATAAGCGACCCTGACTGTATTTAGATCAAAATGTCGTCAACATACTTCTGAAAATTACTTTCTAGTTCAAGAACCGACCTTGTGAAAACAAAATTGTACCTGGAGTCTTTTCTATTTATAGTCTGGACCCCAAATTTATATGGCTTCCCCGCCCAAAATGGCTTAAACGGAATGACGCAACAGATTCCTTGTATAGGCGTGGTTTTAAAGAGGTTCTTTTGAAAAGGAAAATAATTTCTGAAATTTTTGACTCTCCCATTGACCACTTTCACTGATAGAGGTTCATTTGTGTGGAAACAAATAAAGATGGCTCAAAATTGCCACAAAGTGGTTCCCCTTTCTTAGAGATAACACTTATAGAGGTTCTATATTTTTCACAAATGTAGTGAATGCCTCTTTTTTAATAGGGCCACTGTTTAATCGGGTCAACCGCTTAATCGGGACACTTTTGGCAGGACCGGAATAGCTCTCACACATAGAAGCTAATACAAAATATTTTCGGTTAATAGGGTTCTCCGCTTAATCGGGGCAAAACGTCCTCTGACCGATGTGACCCTATTAAGCGGAGTCGACTGTATTATTATATAAATTTTGGACATACCTAATTTACGGAATGTCCAAATTTTTACTTTCTACTCCCAATTAGATTGGTTGCTGAGAAGTCAGCTGTCAAAATGGGATTTGTGGTGATATTCACTTTCATTCTGATTCTATTTTCTGCTCCAAACTCTGCCATTGTCATTAAGATTATTCCTGAAATACTGAATGGTTTCAACCACAATTTCGATGGCAGTTGTGAGATTCCGTGTCAGTTCTCTGGCAATCCTAGTAGTCCGGATGCAGAGTTCTTCATCGTGATGAATGATGACTATGTGAGAGATGCGATTGCCACTCCTCCATCTGCTCCATTCCGACTGATTGGTGGACAAGAACCGCCACATTATTACCACCTGATGAAACCTGAGTTTCTAAAGCACCACTTCCACGGCACCAGTTTCCTCTACCGACATTCTGACATTCCGTGGCTCTTACGTCCAGGAGGAGATCTGAATAGGCTGCGATTAATTGAAGTGTCAGCACAAGCTCAACCGAAAGCCACTTTTGTGGCAAGAAATTGTAATGCTATGAATAACCGAAAAGACTACGTGAAGGCAATCGATGAAGTGGTCGGAGTAGTGTCGCCCTCTTCCTGCCTCAACAACGCGGAGTGGCCTCAATGTGGCACAAAGCCTTGCACTAAAACGGAGACGATTCATGACTACAAATTCCACTTGGCATTCGAGAATGGGGATTCTCCTGGTTTCATTACTGACAGAATCTACCACTCATTCGAAGCTGGAGTGCTTCCTGTATGGATGGGCACACGAGAAGTGGCAGAAGTTGTGCCACCTGGTTCTTACATCGATGTGGCAGAGTTTGACGGACCATATGATGTCGCTAACTATCTGAAAATGCTCCTCGACAACGAGACACTCTACGCCAGCTACTTCGAATGGAAGAAGAAGCCACTGGATCCCGAGTTTGAGGAAGAGAACCGAGTTCTGTGGACAGAATCTTTCCAGTGTCGCTCCTGCTACTTCGTGGACGCGTTGAAACGTGGCTTGGAATGGGACCACCTCAGACAACGCGCCAAATCCGACACCGAGACCACCCACGAAGTTGGCTCCAAATCAGAAACTCAAAACACCCACAAGGAAGCCAAACTGGACTCAGAGACCACCCACGGAGAACCTGCCAACCTGGACTCAGAGACCACCCACGGAGAACCTGTCAGCCTTGGCTCAGAGACCACCCACGGAGAACCTGCCAGCCTTGGCTCAGAGACCACCCACGGAGAACCTGCCAGCCTGGACTTAGAGACCACCCACGTTGAAGCGCCTGAACCAACCAATCCGACGATTGTTTATATTACAGTTCGTGATTATAGCTACAGATCCTATTTATACTTGTCAATGTTCCTAAATTTAGTTCTACTCGCTCTCCTTACATGGAAGAAGTGTTTCAAGAATTTTGGGAGACATTTTTGATCTGATTTTTCTCGCACAGCTGTAGTCTGATGTTACTCTTATTGCCGTTTCTATATATAGAAAGCTATTTTTAGTTCATTATTGAAATTCCACATTTCAGATCAAAATATACAATTTTGCCTTCCCAAGTTCCCATACTTAGCTATAGATTATGCCAAAGACTAGCAATTGATTGGTTAGCTTAATTAGTGACTTTTCAACATTATATGAGGCGGACTGAATGCGTTAGTTTATATTTAGTATCATTGCTAAATTTAGCTATTCTAGTTCGCTTGTCAGATGGGACTGACCAAGTGTCTCAGAATTCTGAAAGTGAATACCGGAAATAAAATATCAACTCTCGTCTCCAATAAGACAGGTTAGCACACCTCGTTACCAAACTGTAGCTAAGGAATGTTACTATAATTGACAGGTGTTTGTAGATTCCAGATGTCTCCTCTTCGAGAACAATCAGCTGATGGAGTTGAGTAATGTGGAATTCACGAATCGGAAACGAGAGTTCGGATATCTTCCAGAGTTGGATGCTTATGGTCTGATCGGAGTCCTCAACACCGTAGGTTAGGTGTGAATTGATTTTGATTGGCTATAATATTATTAATAATATATATATATATATAGAATAAACCCCGATTTAACCCGATTTAGCCTTTGAGTGTTTTCTATTTTAGCATAGACCCCGCACTTTTAGGGATTCCCGCCCGAAATGAGTTAGCAACATTCCTAGTCCAAATCGGGATTTATTAACCTGCGGTTGGCTTAGTGTTTTTTTCTATTTATAGTAAGATCCCAAACTTGTATGGCTTCCCCGCCCAAAATGGCTTAAAACGGAAATTACGCTACAAAACACCTCGCAAAGCTCGGGTTTAACAGTCACCTTATAATGGAATGGAAATGCACAGCGATGTATGCTGTCTCTTATCCATGGTCCTAGTATTGTTAATCAGAACAGGAATCAGACAATTTTAGTCGTTTTTGAGTTCTATTAATAGGCAACCACAAGATTGGTTTTAAAATTCAGTTTTTAGGATTTCTTAGCTTTGCTGCTTCGCTCCCTGGAAAGCTTGGGTCGGATTCTTCCCGCTCAATGTCGTTGGGAGGAAATCATCTCTTGTGGGTGAGTGTCCGTTCTCTTTCTGGCACCTCAATACAAGTGGCACATTCCAGTTCTATTTTTAGACTCTGTTATGTTGCGCTGTCGTTGGTGTGAGGTCCGTATAGTTTGAATGTTATTCAGAAGTGTAGACACGATTTGAAAGTTGGAGGAGGCTTGAAGCAGGAACCAAGGATGTAACAGAGAAAAACGCCTGCCCTTCGTGGAAGTAAAAACCTATTCGCTAATGCTGCATGGCTAAAAGTCCGTGAATTTCTTGATTCAAATGCTTCGACTCCGCTTAATAGGGTCACATCTGTCCATGGGTTTATCTAGGATTTTCCAATCCGGCACTTTTTTGGAGGTGATAAAAGCTATATGGCACCCAAACAGTGGTTTATCTTGTAATTCCAGGGGTGATAGCAACCCGGGACCAAAATCGAATCACACTGCAAGCACCTTGGCTCCTCGGACGATACCAGGCCGGCACCTATTAGTGCCGACCGAGCACCTAGATAAACCCCTGCATCGGTCAGAGGACTTTTTCCCGATTAAGTGGAGGATCTAACTGAAAATATTTTGTATTAGCTTCTATGTGTGAGAGCTATTCCGGTCCTGCCAAAAGTGTCCCGATTAAACAGTGGCCCTATTAAGCTGAGTCGACTGTATAATAAAGATGATTGGTTGACTCACATGCAGGGCATTAGAGTGTTTGTAAGACGGTTATTTATTGCAAGATGAGGGACCTTACAGAATCTCTCATATGACCGCAGAGGGTGCAAATAAGTCTGCCCATCCTATCTCCACACTTCTCTTTCTATAGAAATACAATCAGGGTCGCTTATTGTGAACCACCAGGGGACAAAAAAATCTGTTCATAATAGAGATACTTCATATTAAGCGAACTTGATTCAATACAAATCCTATCTAAAAATGAAATTGTGACCAGGAGGTTAGTCCATAATAAACGAATGTTCATAATAAGCGACCCTGACTGTATGGTACCGTTTTCAATTGCAAAACTTTCGAATTCAAAATTTTCCTCTTCGCTGTCTATTTCTGAAATTGAATTCTTCTTTACTATAGCGTGCATGCTAGCTGTACTCATCCATGGTGTGGATGCCTTTAGCTATGCGCTGTGCGTTTTTTGAGTAAATTGAGAAATACCTTGTAACTGTG
>OY725497.1:4808434-4865527 GCA_963281255.1 Aphrocallistes beatrix
CCGTAAATTAGGCATGTCCAGCGGATGCCGGTTATAAGAACACCGTTGGGAACTGCATATAATGTTCTTATAACCGGCATAAATTATATGGGATATATGTCAAACGTTTTCTAGTAGAATGTTCTTATAACCGGTTTTCTTATATCCGGCATCTACTGTATTAGTAAACCATGGATGCCTTAGAATTTATTCCAGATCGCGTTTTCCTATAATAAGGTACGTGTTAGTTTTGTCACTCCAAATTCAACGGCATCCAGGGCTTACTAAACAATCAATACCGTCACTCAAAATTCTACGTAACAC
The DNA here is from genome assembly GCA_963281255.1 of Aphrocallistes beatrix. Classification (NCBI taxonomy): domain Eukaryota; kingdom Metazoa; phylum Porifera; class Hexactinellida; order Sceptrulophora; family Aphrocallistidae; genus Aphrocallistes; species Aphrocallistes beatrix. The sequence continues at coordinate 4,808,738 of OY725497.1, forward strand.
ACCTACTCACCACTCTATATAGCGGTCACCTGTACATCACAGTCACTAATAATAGTCCCGTGGTCGGGACATACCTAATTTACAGAATGGAACGGAACGGAACCATTCCGGGAATTCTGAGCGCCTAATTTACGGAATTTGACGGTACGGTTCCGGAAATTAAAATGCCTATTTTACGGAATATTCCATTCCGGAAATTAAAATGCCTATTTTACGGAATATTCCATTCCGGATATTATAAATGCCTAATTTACGGAATGTTCCGTAAATTAAGCGCTCAGATTTCCCGGAATGGTTCCGTTCCGTAAATTAGGTATGTTCCTATTACAATTGACCTCTGTAAACGTTGTTCCATACATTTCAGTAGAACACTGAAATATTGGTTCCGAGAGGTCCAAATATTTCGAAATATAAGGACCGGGGGAACCATTCTTAGGAGATCCAAATATTTCAAACGGTAGCAATTTGGGTCAAAGGCCATTCATCCCGAATCGATGATGGGACAGTGGCAATGAACCATTTTCGTTGTTTGGCTCTGCTACTTTACAGAGGCCTTAGCAACCCTAATGACGTCTAGCAATGCTATTGATTTGCCGAATAGAGTGAAGCTATATATCCAAACGAGATTGTTATTTATCTCAATTAGTCTTCAGTGTGAGATAAACGAATCTAAAAAATACAGATAACAACAAAGTTATATAATTAGTAACACAGCAATTGTGCCAGTAAACAGCGCCACTTGTGTCATGTGCCGCGTGCGGAATTCTAGAAGTGTCCTTCTGTTATGCTGTATCTCTCCCCTGGCCGGATTCAAATGATAATTTCCACTAATAACCGGGAATAGGGTTTCACAGTTGATTATTCAATGTGAGGGATTTGCCGATCAAACATTTGATTCATTGGCCGGCTTCCATGAAAGCCGGGAAGAACTATAAATAGAGAGTGGCATAGTTCCATATGGAACTAAAATGCTAATTCCAAAGTTAATTCTCCTCTCCATTCTTCTGCCCTATCTCCTGGAATCAGCTGAAGACGACGATGATGATAATACATACGATTATTTGGTGCTCGCGTTAACTTGGCCTGAAGGCTACTGTGACAGTATCGGGGATGGTTGCAACAGAACCAAGCTCTCCAACACGTGGACAATCCATGGTCTATGGCCCACTTTGGGCGACCAGATAACTAAACCCGCTTTCTGTTCAGGGGGAGCTTTCAACTCGCAATCGATTGGGAGTCAATTGAGATCTAAATTAAGAACGGCATGGCCTAATTATAGGGTTGATTCGAGCGACGAATCGTTTTGGAGTTACGAGTGGAGTAAACATGGCACATGTGCACTCATCGGCGATCCTGACACATTCCCGACACAAACTTCATATTTCTCAAAAACGCTTCAACTCTATGAGAAGTTTAACTTCAATAATATTCTCCAGAAGAGTGACATCACACCTGGCACCATAACCACCTTATCAGAACTGAAATCCATCTTCAATCGACACTTCGGAGTGAAAGGCACCGTAGCATTCCAATGCTCCAGTTCTAGCAACCACCAGATGCTGACCGGGTCTCATTTCTGTCTGAGCGACAACTTCACGGTGGTCAGTTGTCCCTCCGGGAAGACAGATCGCTGTTCTTACTCTACTCCAGTTCTCTACGCCAGTGGAGCAGACACAACACTTGTGTCGCTATTCCTAATGCTGCTTGCCATCACTCAATTGTTTGTATTTATCTCTTAAATGTTTGTGAACATTCCAATGCCCATTTTGTGTATATTTAGTCAGTGTGAGAAACTATACGCTATTCATTTTCACACCTCGACGCTAAATTTATGAACTTCCAATATGGTCCAATATATGCTCAAGTTTTGTCCAAATATTGTATGCATTTATTTAATTAATTTACTCGGCGCCTATTTTCGAGCGCTGGAATTATTTTAGCGCGCAAGGGTTGCAATAAAGTCATACGCGCCAACTTGAGTCATATGCATCTAATAAAAAAGCGGGACAAAATGAACAAATTTCATGTAAAAATGGGACACTTGTGAAAATTAGCTCAATTGAAGAGCGAAAAAGGCGGAATGTCCCGGAAAGAAGGGACGATTGGCAAGTATGCAGAGTACTGGAGCCTCATTCACTAAAGTTCTAAACTGAAATTCTTAGAATTTTTCTTAATTCTAAGAAATTTTAAGTCGAATTCTTAGAATTTTTTCTTAGAGTATTCACTAAAGTCTAAAGTCAAATTCTTAGAATTTAGCGAATTATTAGAAAATCCTTGAATTCTAAGAGAAGTTTTAAGTGAGGTAGGGGTTTGACTTAAATTAATTCTTTATGAATTCTAAGTATTCTTAGAATGGCGTTTAGAATTAAATTAAGAAAAATTATAAGAACTTTAGTGAATGAGGCCTCAGGCCTCCATGAGTGGGGAGCTCGGGACGGCGAAAATATGCCCATTCACACTCATGTGTGACTATGTATGCATACTTGCCAACTGTCCCGTTTTTGGCGGGACGTCCAGCTTTTTTCACCCTTCTCTTGACCTAATTTTCTCGAGTGTCCCGCTTTTTTGACTCTATGTATAATACTTTTCTATTGTGTCCCGCCATGTCCCGCGAAATTCAACGCTGCGTCCCGCTTTTATCATGACTCAGGTTGGCATGTATGTGTATGCAATCACAAGACACTAATGGCAAAAATGGTTTGAATGTTTACCAAAGTAGTAATTTCAAGTTGAAGTTAGCTATTCCGTTCATTTTCAGACTACAGTCAGGTTCGCTTAATATGAACATTCGTTTATTATGAACTAATTCTCTGGTCCCAATTCAACAGGTTCCATAGGATTTGTATTAGGTCGAGTTCGCTTAATATGAAGTCTCTATTATGAACAGACTTTTTGGTCTCCAAGGTGTTCATAATAAGCGACCCTGACTGTATTTAGATCAAAATGTCGTCAACATACTTCTGAAAATTACTTTCTAGTTCAAGAACCGACCTTGTGAAAACAAAATTGTACCTGGAGTCTTTTCTATTTATAGTCTGGACCCCAAATTTATATGGCTTCCCCGCCCAAAATGGCTTAAACGGAATGACGCAACAGATTCCTTGTATAGGCGTGGTTTTAAAGAGGTTCTTTTGAAAAGGAAAATAATTTCTGAAATTTTTGACTCTCCCATTGACCACTTTCACTGATAGAGGTTCATTTGTGTGGAAACAAATAAAGATGGCTCAAAATTGCCACAAAGTGGTTCCCCTTTCTTAGAGATAACACTTATAGAGGTTCTATATTTTTCACAAATGTAGTGAATGCCTCTTTTTTAATAGGGCCACTGTTTAATCGGGTCAACCGCTTAATCGGGACACTTTTGGCAGGACCGGAATAGCTCTCACACATAGAAGCTAATACAAAATATTTTCGGTTAATAGGGTTCTCCGCTTAATCGGGGCAAAACGTCCTCTGACCGATGTGACCCTATTAAGCGGAGTCGACTGTATTATTATATAAATTTTGGACATACCTAATTTACGGAATGTCCAAATTTTTACTTTCTACTCCCAATTAGATTGGTTGCTGAGAAGTCAGCTGTCAAAATGGGATTTGTGGTGATATTCACTTTCATTCTGATTCTATTTTCTGCTCCAAACTCTGCCATTGTCATTAAGATTATTCCTGAAATACTGAATGGTTTCAACCACAATTTCGATGGCAGTTGTGAGATTCCGTGTCAGTTCTCTGGCAATCCTAGTAGTCCGGATGCAGAGTTCTTCATCGTGATGAATGATGACTATGTGAGAGATGCGATTGCCACTCCTCCATCTGCTCCATTCCGACTGATTGGTGGACAAGAACCGCCACATTATTACCACCTGATGAAACCTGAGTTTCTAAAGCACCACTTCCACGGCACCAGTTTCCTCTACCGACATTCTGACATTCCGTGGCTCTTACGTCCAGGAGGAGATCTGAATAGGCTGCGATTAATTGAAGTGTCAGCACAAGCTCAACCGAAAGCCACTTTTGTGGCAAGAAATTGTAATGCTATGAATAACCGAAAAGACTACGTGAAGGCAATCGATGAAGTGGTCGGAGTAGTGTCGCCCTCTTCCTGCCTCAACAACGCGGAGTGGCCTCAATGTGGCACAAAGCCTTGCACTAAAACGGAGACGATTCATGACTACAAATTCCACTTGGCATTCGAGAATGGGGATTCTCCTGGTTTCATTACTGACAGAATCTACCACTCATTCGAAGCTGGAGTGCTTCCTGTATGGATGGGCACACGAGAAGTGGCAGAAGTTGTGCCACCTGGTTCTTACATCGATGTGGCAGAGTTTGACGGACCATATGATGTCGCTAACTATCTGAAAATGCTCCTCGACAACGAGACACTCTACGCCAGCTACTTCGAATGGAAGAAGAAGCCACTGGATCCCGAGTTTGAGGAAGAGAACCGAGTTCTGTGGACAGAATCTTTCCAGTGTCGCTCCTGCTACTTCGTGGACGCGTTGAAACGTGGCTTGGAATGGGACCACCTCAGACAACGCGCCAAATCCGACACCGAGACCACCCACGAAGTTGGCTCCAAATCAGAAACTCAAAACACCCACAAGGAAGCCAAACTGGACTCAGAGACCACCCACGGAGAACCTGCCAACCTGGACTCAGAGACCACCCACGGAGAACCTGTCAGCCTTGGCTCAGAGACCACCCACGGAGAACCTGCCAGCCTTGGCTCAGAGACCACCCACGGAGAACCTGCCAGCCTGGACTTAGAGACCACCCACGTTGAAGCGCCTGAACCAACCAATCCGACGATTGTTTATATTACAGTTCGTGATTATAGCTACAGATCCTATTTATACTTGTCAATGTTCCTAAATTTAGTTCTACTCGCTCTCCTTACATGGAAGAAGTGTTTCAAGAATTTTGGGAGACATTTTTGATCTGATTTTTCTCGCACAGCTGTAGTCTGATGTTACTCTTATTGCCGTTTCTATATATAGAAAGCTATTTTTAGTTCATTATTGAAATTCCACATTTCAGATCAAAATATACAATTTTGCCTTCCCAAGTTCCCATACTTAGCTATAGATTATGCCAAAGACTAGCAATTGATTGGTTAGCTTAATTAGTGACTTTTCAACATTATATGAGGCGGACTGAATGCGTTAGTTTATATTTAGTATCATTGCTAAATTTAGCTATTCTAGTTCGCTTGTCAGATGGGACTGACCAAGTGTCTCAGAATTCTGAAAGTGAATACCGGAAATAAAATATCAACTCTCGTCTCCAATAAGACAGGTTAGCACACCTCGTTACCAAACTGTAGCTAAGGAATGTTACTATAATTGACAGGTGTTTGTAGATTCCAGATGTCTCCTCTTCGAGAACAATCAGCTGATGGAGTTGAGTAATGTGGAATTCACGAATCGGAAACGAGAGTTCGGATATCTTCCAGAGTTGGATGCTTATGGTCTGATCGGAGTCCTCAACACCGTAGGTTAGGTGTGAATTGATTTTGATTGGCTATAATATTATTAATAATATATATATATATATAGAATAAACCCCGATTTAACCCGATTTAGCCTTTGAGTGTTTTCTATTTTAGCATAGACCCCGCACTTTTAGGGATTCCCGCCCGAAATGAGTTAGCAACATTCCTAGTCCAAATCGGGATTTATTAACCTGCGGTTGGCTTAGTGTTTTTTTCTATTTATAGTAAGATCCCAAACTTGTATGGCTTCCCCGCCCAAAATGGCTTAAAACGGAAATTACGCTACAAAACACCTCGCAAAGCTCGGGTTTAACAGTCACCTTATAATGGAATGGAAATGCACAGCGATGTATGCTGTCTCTTATCCATGGTCCTAGTATTGTTAATCAGAACAGGAATCAGACAATTTTAGTCGTTTTTGAGTTCTATTAATAGGCAACCACAAGATTGGTTTTAAAATTCAGTTTTTAGGATTTCTTAGCTTTGCTGCTTCGCTCCCTGGAAAGCTTGGGTCGGATTCTTCCCGCTCAATGTCGTTGGGAGGAAATCATCTCTTGTGGGTGAGTGTCCGTTCTCTTTCTGGCACCTCAATACAAGTGGCACATTCCAGTTCTATTTTTAGACTCTGTTATGTTGCGCTGTCGTTGGTGTGAGGTCCGTATAGTTTGAATGTTATTCAGAAGTGTAGACACGATTTGAAAGTTGGAGGAGGCTTGAAGCAGGAACCAAGGATGTAACAGAGAAAAACGCCTGCCCTTCGTGGAAGTAAAAACCTATTCGCTAATGCTGCATGGCTAAAAGTCCGTGAATTTCTTGATTCAAATGCTTCGACTCCGCTTAATAGGGTCACATCTGTCCATGGGTTTATCTAGGATTTTCCAATCCGGCACTTTTTTGGAGGTGATAAAAGCTATATGGCACCCAAACAGTGGTTTATCTTGTAATTCCAGGGGTGATAGCAACCCGGGACCAAAATCGAATCACACTGCAAGCACCTTGGCTCCTCGGACGATACCAGGCCGGCACCTATTAGTGCCGACCGAGCACCTAGATAAACCCCTGCATCGGTCAGAGGACTTTTTCCCGATTAAGTGGAGGATCTAACTGAAAATATTTTGTATTAGCTTCTATGTGTGAGAGCTATTCCGGTCCTGCCAAAAGTGTCCCGATTAAACAGTGGCCCTATTAAGCTGAGTCGACTGTATAATAAAGATGATTGGTTGACTCACATGCAGGGCATTAGAGTGTTTGTAAGACGGTTATTTATTGCAAGATGAGGGACCTTACAGAATCTCTCATATGACCGCAGAGGGTGCAAATAAGTCTGCCCATCCTATCTCCACACTTCTCTTTCTATAGAAATACAATCAGGGTCGCTTATTGTGAACCACCAGGGGACAAAAAAATCTGTTCATAATAGAGATACTTCATATTAAGCGAACTTGATTCAATACAAATCCTATCTAAAAATGAAATTGTGACCAGGAGGTTAGTCCATAATAAACGAATGTTCATAATAAGCGACCCTGACTGTATGGTACCGTTTTCAATTGCAAAACTTTCGAATTCAAAATTTTCCTCTTCGCTGTCTATTTCTGAAATTGAATTCTTCTTTACTATAGCGTGCATGCTAGCTGTACTCATCCATGGTGTGGATGCCTTTAGCTATGCGCTGTGCGTTTTTTGAGTAAATTGAGAAATACCTTGTAACTGTGTGCATCAATGAATGTTTGTTTACTTTATCCATGGTCCAAACTCTAACTTTTGATTGGCTATGGTTTGCATTTAGATCTGTGACCTTACTAGAGATAATTTTCAAAATGTATATTTATCATTTTAATTCTAAATATTATAAATCTGTATATTTGTGTTCTTGTGACTAAACTATACAACTTGATTAATCATATTTTCGCACTCTTGTGATTAACGATGATTATATGTTAGAGGTTTATATACTTTAATTTCATATAATTTGGTTCTCAATTTGAAAAGAATTCATAATTTTGCAATTATCTCAATCTGGAACCAAATGCTTTGAGGTTCCAGTTGCATTGACCACCAGAAGCCCACGGGTGCGATCAAGAGTGTTGGGTTCGTAGATTTCCTTCTCGTGACAGAATGGGGGGGACAGCGCAACCCTAGTTACCAGAATAGTGCATAGGAATTGATTTTCTAACCATTATAGTTTGTAAATGATTGCAAACTTTACGATTAACAGTAATAACTTGCTTTGCTTGACGCAAATCTAGCTCGGAATATTCTTTCCAGAAAAATTCATGAAAATATGTTTTATTTTAATAAATTGCTTTCTGTTAGTGATACTTTCGTTCTATCAAACATTTCCTTTTATGCTCAGAGCTAATGCAATCCTTCCAGGGAGAATTATAAGACTGAAGTTTCTATTTTCCAGTTTTTCAGTTAATTAATGGAAAAATGTCAGTCGACAGACAATGTGATTACTCTAATACATCTGGAAATGTTCATTTTAAAGCTTTCTAAATGTGAAATTTTAAATCTACATAATGAAAACCACAGTAATCGTTGAGATCTAGTTTCTATAGTTAACAAGCGCGCTTCGCTTGCTTGCGCTGCGCGGCTGGCGGACACTTCGTGTCCGCCGGAGGCTCCCTTCGGTCGCCTGGGGTCACATTGGTTAATTATAAGGGAGATAACATCTCTAAATATGTCTGTCCTACTGTTATAATCTATAACACTCGAAAAATCACCAAATTTATCAATTTTAAATTTTTTGATGCGTAATGGTGACGTCATAACAAAGTGATGAGTCATCATTTGTGAGGTATGTTAGTATACAGATTCTATTAAAATTTCAGCCTTCTATCTCCTATAATGGCTGAGTTATGCTCGAATAACTGTATTGCTTAACTTTTAAAATGTGACAATGACGTCATAATTCCATGATGAGTCGACATTTTGCTCTGAGCTCAGAACTTACTGGAGTCATAGTCAAAAAGCTCCCACATGCCAAAAATTAGCTTTCTATGACCGGCAGTTTCTTCAATCAATTCGTTACAGATATATATACACACACATACACACACACAAACATTAATCGGGTTTTAATAGTAAGGATTAGCTAAATGTCAAAAGCGTTGAAAAATGATTTTATTTGCATAAATTCAACTATAATTGCGTTGTAAATAATTTTGTTTGCAATAACTGTCTTATCAGCCAACAGATTTCAAGTTTGAGAGTCATTATTGTAGCCAATCTCTATTACACAATTGTGTTAACTTCGGCTGTGATATTAAACCCTGCAATTTCATTGGTCAGCACAATTTATCTCGTTTTCAGGCCTTTCAGCCAATTAGATTTCAAGTTTAGAGAGTGATTGTTACTCATGTAAAGCACTGGATTAGCTCTAATCTTATTGGTCAATGACTCTCAATCGTGTCAAATTATGAAATACAGTCGACTCCGCTTAATAGGGCCACTGTTTAATCGGGTCAGCCGCTTAATCGGGACACTTTTGGCAGGACCGGAATAGCTCTCACACATAGAAGCTAATACAAAATATTTTCGGTTAATAGAGTTCTCCGCTTAATCGGGGCAAAATGTCCTCTGACAGATGTGGCCCTATTAAGCGGAGTCGACTGTACCTCGATTCTGATTGGCTAATACAATTTGACTCTCAAGATCAGGGATATTTTCCAGGGAACGGGAGGGAAAGATTCCAGAGCCCAGCTGGCTCTGTTTATTCGCGTTAGTTATTCCTGATTCAAAGACTCAGAAAATGAAAGCTGTCCCAAACTGTGACTATTTTTAGGTTAATTTAGTCGCGGAGTGTGCCACTCAACTCGATTTGAACATTGTTTATTTGCGATAGATTCGTCCCTTCTTAAATTGAGCCACAATGCCAGAATTCATTTCTATTTTAATTGTTGAAATCCACCTGAAGTGTCTCAGTTTAACAGACCTCTCTCTAGGACACTTTTCCACAGCCACCGTAGTTCCACTTGAATTCATTAATTCAGTTAATTTACAATCGACTTTTGATAGCAGACGCTGTGCTATTTATAGAGACGGGAGTATTCCACATGACTTCTGTACTGCTTTTCTTCCATCAGTGAACCCTCGCAGTTGATTGGTTGATGCAATTCATTATTCTTCAAGTTTCAGTGTAAAACAGAATTATTTGTGCTAAACATAGAACATTGCACCACATTGTAATTAAAAAATTCCCTATATTTTTGTTCTATTAATAGATTTTGTGACTAATTTTAATTTTAAGTAAATACTGATTTTTTCCATGGAAACACTTATAATCCCTGGAATGTGGGTTTCGATCTTTGAACTGCAGATAAGGAACACAGTCGACTCCGCTTAATAGGGTCACATCGGTCAGAGGACATTTTGCCCGATTAAGCGGAGAACTCTATTAACCGAAATATTTTGTATTAGCTTCTATGTGTGAGAGATATTCCGGTCCTGCCAAAAGTGGCCCGATTAAGCGGTTGACCCGATTAAGCGGAGTAGAGTGTACAGTCCCGGCAAAAAGTCTGGAATATCGTATGTAAAATATGAATATTCTAGTTTTAGCAAAAAAAAAATTTTTAATATTGCAGAATATTTTTTGAAAATCTAGAGTCTACTCTTTTATAACACGAAAAGTATGAAATATTTAGTTAATAAAATATATTATATGTTTATTCCCGGGTAAATTTTAAAAATTGGAAAATACTAAAATATTCCAGACTTTTGCCGGGACTGTACATGTACTTTGATAGTGAGTCTAAAAATAGCCACCTCTACCTATATAGCAGTTAATGGATAATGTAATGGCACAGTTAACTCTAAAAATAGAATTTATAAATTTATAATTAATGTTATTTTTAGTAGTGCTTTATCCTCGTTGCTTTATAGAGAAAGAATTTGAATGGAAGAATTTAATCATTCAAACATTTCTAAAATTAGCTCAGATGAACTATTCTAACCAATCAGACATTTGCATTTCTAGATGTTAATTCCAATGGAGGCTATGCGTTGCTAAGCAGATTTACTCTCGTAATCTGATATTTAATTTATAAAATGCAATTTGATTCGTCGGAGCAATGTTTCTACTTTGTTGTGTCATCAAACTGTTTATTTTTATTTTTATTTTTATTTACAATTTGAGAAGTATTTATTGGGAAAGGAATTGCCCTAACAGAAAACTGCAGGAATTACATTTTAAGTGAGATTTCTAGGTTCAGTTTCCCTTTGTAGAATTTTATTTCTTCCTCAAGGGTGAATCTTTTCGTTTCGAGACTTCTCTTCTCTTCGACCAGAATTCTCAATTCATCATTGAATTTCCTGTCCGAGAGTACCGTGCGCATCTTATTGATCTCTGCATAATCTCGGATTTTCATCTTCCGCCGCCTCATTTTGATTTTTTTAATTTGATTTTTGTCGAAATTCTTCATCTTTAGAACTGTGTTGAGGTACTTTATCGGCATTTCCTTGATGTGCTGGTCTTGTAGGTTCAGATACACCGGACTTAGGAGCACTCCTTCAGTCGCATAGCTTCCGTCTGTTTCTACGTATCCGTTTCCGTGGAAAACTGCTGAGACTCTATTGCAATTGTAAGACATTCTATTAAGTTCTTTTATTTTATCATTTACAATTCTTTTTCTTATTTATACAAAACTGTTCTACTCGATTGCGTGCGTTCATGTGTCCTCTTCTCTCAAATTCACGCGGGCTTCTTAGGACAGTTCTAATAATAGATTTATTCCCGCTAATAAAATATTTCACTTTCCCTTTCTGGCATTCTATTGGCTGCACATCTCACATTACAATGTCTCCTTATTAGCCCGAGTAACTCTATCCACCGCTGCATAGTGAAAGGAGCAACAGAGTGAGATTCAATGTAGAGTGGACACGAGTGGTTTCGATATCTATATTCCTTATTACTGGTATTGCTAGCTTAGTTGACTCAGTTTATTCTGAGAAGTATTTTTATTTGATCGAATTTATCACTGTGAGCTGTATGTGAGTTTTTCTCGGAATTCCTCTCTCGAGTTTCTCAATTCTCCTTTTAGGAGTTAAACGGCCTTCTGCATGTGATTGTAATTCAGGATTATTTTGGAGAATTTGCAGGTGGATTATCACATTGATCTGTCCTGACACACATGATGCATTTTGCTTTTTAGAAAGGAAATTTCTGATTGGCTATTTCCAAAGGGTCTTTCTATTAAATAATTATGATATATCTGCATATTTTCAAGATTGTATGTGAGCATTTTCATTGGTTAGCGTGCAAGAGAGCTTTCATTGGCTGCGTTGCATCAAGATTCGCCATTAGTGTCTTCTTCTGTCGCCTTCAAACAACCACTCTCATTTATACAAAGATTGAAATTGCTAATCTGTAGTAGCGAATAGAATTCAACTTTCCCAACCCAGTACTTTATCATTTATATCCTCAGCCATTGTCCTACTGGCTAATGTATGCGTACATTCTGCTGACTCCCCAGTAAGCTAAATTTAAACCCTTTGAACTAACCTCACAAATCCAGTGAATTGATTGGTTTAGACGAGCCAATAGGTTTTCATCTCATAAAGTAAACCCTAAAGCTGATTGAGCACTTCCATATAAGGAAATATCCGTTCCACATTTAGTGCAAAGTTTCAATTTCTAATAATGGAAGAAATATTCTATATTTTGTAACTCGTTTAGAGGAACAGCTGATCGCTATTTGAGTTTTCAATTTATTTTTAGAAGATGGATCAAATGCTGCTGAAATAAGGACCGTTAGTTACCTGATTGCTGTTAAGGAATGTCAGAGAGTGGCGCTGATTAAATCAACAGAAGTGTTTCTTGTGACTTCAGTACAAGTTGTGCCACTCACTGAGGATGCCACTCCGGAAATAGCACATTCCATTAAACGCATCCTGTCACTAAAGGTAGGACGAAATCCAATTTTACCAATCAATTCTGAGAATTAGACATGCATATCTTAATGAGAGTTCTGATTGGTCAGGTGTTCTATTTCGCGTGGAGTGCAGATGTGTCCGCAAAGTGGGACCTGACAAAACCCGCCTCAAAACAGTCCCGCCCTCTCCTCCCAGACAGCAAGTACGTGTGGAATGAATACCTGATGACTCCATTCTCACAGTTCGGAATCCGGGCTTCTGATTGGCTGGTTAGTCTGGTGTGCGGATTCGTCGAAGATAAGATTGTCTATTCCGGCTCAGCTCAGGTTAGAAACTGTAAGTTAACATTGGAATTTACAGCCATTAGCAAATCTGAATGCTCCTTTCACTATCCCTGTATACTGTCCCTATGGCGCCAGCACATGCTCCGTGAATACCCGACTCATGATCAAGTTGCTAATTTATGATATCTCCATTGGAGCAATTCCATATATTATGTAATACACTAGAAATGTCCAGTAGGAACAGCCAATCAGTTTTCAGGAATCCCCATTGGCTAATTCCATCGCGTAGCACCTGATAGGATAGGATTGTTGTTTCAGCTAAATAATTTCCCTGATTTATTTTTGGATAAATTTCTTAATTACAGAATTGTGATCAGAGTTGAGAATGTTGTTTATTTATGTATAATTGTTGTTGTTGTTGTTGTTTAGGTTCGCTGTTGTTTACTCACTCGCCTGAGTTCTTCTCGCGCGGGCGCCAGACTTTCCACGCGGGGAATCGACACCGAGGGAAGAGTGGCAGTTTTCGCGGAAACGGAGCAGATTCTTTGGGTGGAAGAGGAAGGGTATTTGGCGTCATTCTTGCAGGTAACCACCCAGCCACATCCTCGGTGGCTTAGCCAGGATTCTGCCACTGTGGGGAGGGGCACACACCCAGCTGGGGGGTCTGGGACCCTGTAAGATCCCCGTTGGGTCCAGGGTACTTGCCCCTGGAAGCCGACAGCATCGTTTTATACTCATATTCATAAGTTAGGATATATTTATCCATCAAAATACAAAATATTATATTAGATTCTGTCGGACGTGAATGTGTCCCTATGCCACCTGGCCACGCCACTGCACCTCCTCATAAATCAGCTGATTAGCTCTGGCACATATAAATTTTAATTATAATTACGTTGTGCCTTTGTGCCAGCATTTGAGCTATTCCAGCATTTGTGGCAGCTATTCCAGCATTTGAGCTATTCCAGCATTTGTGGCAGCTATTCCTTGTGTGGCGTAGACCTTGCATGAAATTGAAACTTTCCGGGGATTTGTGCCAATGACTGCTGAGAATGACAAACAGCTGTAGCAAACTGCTGTTTTGATTCTAGTCAATGAGTCTATATCAGCAAACTGAGCACGGAGTGAGACACTTGTGTACAGAGACATTTGTGTACAGGATTAGGAAGACAGTTGTGTACAAGCATTAGAGAGACAGTTGTGTACAAGAATTAGAAAGATACGTTGTAGACAGCCCTAATATTATCAGTGGTTCTCTAACTAGGGTACTAGGGGTACACCAGTGTAACGTAGGGTATTTGGGGTACCGAATTAACCGCTACCTGTGAATATGAGTTTAAAAAATATTCCTACCTGTTTTTTTTGTTTTTAAACAACAGATTATTATGTGTTCAGAAACCAAAGAAGTAGATAAATACAGTTCACGATTCAACTCATATTCACAGGTAGCAGTTAATTATGTACCCAAAATACCCTACGTTACACTGGTGTACCTCTAGTACCCTAGTTAAAGAACCACTGATATTATTAGGGCTGTCTACAACTATGTATCTTTCTAATGCTTGTACACAACTGTCCCACAAACCTTGTACACAACTGTCTCTGTACACAAGTGTCATACTCCCAACTGAGCAAGCTTATTGGTTGAATCCCGAAATGGATTGGCCAGAATGAATTTTATTTTTACAATTAACAATTTACAGAGCAACTCTTGTAATACTAAACCCTGCAATTTCATAGGTCAACCTCCTTAGTAACGTTTTGAGGCAAGGTGTGAAAATATGCATAATCGTTACCCCGGGTACAAAACTACACCATATAAGGAATGTATGCTCCAAGTTTGACAAAAATGTCCAATAGACTTCTCAAAAAGTCTGGACGGAATAAGTCATCTCCGATATTAGGAGCTGCACAGGAAATGAACAATTATATGCAAACTCAATTCATAGTTTGGGTCATGTTCTTCTAAATCAGTGTTTCTCAAACTAATTTAGCACACCGTCCCCTAATCATGATTTTACTCTTGACACCGCCCCCTCCCCTCCCCTTACTCATGATCCGTAAGCCATCAACAGTGTAATTATTGTATTAATTAGTCACGGGAAACCATTGACAGTGTAATTATTGTACTTTCTAGCTCTAACAACTACAGTGAATGTTGAAATTTGTTTCAAAGATTGACCATCAAATTCTGGAATACACTTTTTTTTTGAGGTTCAAATATCGTAGATGTTGTTGTTGTTGTTGTTGTTAGATAAGAGGGTCGGTGCCGCTGTTCTGGGAGCAGAGGAATTACCAGGCTGAGCAGCACAGGATCAGTCTCACGCGGAGGTTCCACTGCACCACTCCAGCTCTCATCCGACACTTCTCACACCTCCAGCGAAGATACGGAAAAATACTGATCCTGGACCTCCTAGGTAGGTGGCGGCGACACATTGTGTCGCCTGATTGGGTGGTTGATTAGGATAGTTGATCTAGAAATTCTTTTTTGTCGATAGTCAGAATTCTCTCCTCCCTTCCTCCAGAAACAGATCCTTCTACGATTCTATAATTAGATTTCAGGAAGTGGTTTAGTGATTTTTTGTTTCATAAAATGGTTTATTCCGAGTTCGATTCCTGAAAGAATGAAATTATAAAACACTTTTTAAGTTCTCGTGTGAGGTGGTTTGTTACTTAATGACTCAGTCCTTTTAACCAATCAGATACCAGTATTGCCAGGTCATTTCCTAAACTTGATGCTCATTGGTGGACCTGAAAGACATCAATTCGAATTTGCATATTTTCAATTTGAACATTTTTCGTTTCCATTTTTGGAAAAATTCAGTAAGAAAAATTTCAATTTTTTCAATTTTCTCGAAGTTGAATTGTTTCAATAATGTCGAATCTATGGAATTCAGTTTATTCCAAATTTGGGCAGAGGTTTCGCGCATGGGTTATAACTCATGGCAGTGGTAGGAATCCTTGAAATGTCTCCGCGCCTCATACGCAGCTGATCTGTTGGAAATGTGATAATTTAGATAACAGGTGTGAGATGTGTCGCATTTATTTGCTTAGCAACGATTTTGCATCTGCGGAATCTAGATTTGGTTACTTTATTGTTTTAGACAACGAAGTTAATTGTTAAACTCTCGCAACAAATTTGAAATTATGAAAATACACAAACTTTAACTTTGACCTACTGAAGAGAACTAAACTGTCCACATTCTAAAAATAGGAATTATTTACAAATATATCTCTTCCCTTTCATATTATTTATAAATAGAATCAACTTATCATATCCAAAAGAACTTTGTATTTTGATAATTTAAGATTTGAGTTTAATTTGGTGCTATCAAGTTTCCCACACATTTAACTCATCAGCATCTCAACGCTAATTCTGAAATGGATACTTTCCATGGTAAATTTCTCTGAGAATAACTTTCAGTGTAAGACACATGCTCTAGTGGTTCAGTGTCACAAACTTTCAATGGCCCTGAGACGTCCACTTCACGGGAACTTCTCAATTTAGCTCATAATTTCTCCCATTTTGGAGAAATATTTATTTAGCTATTTAGTATATCTACAAAGGTGAATTTAGAGGTGAATTTGTGTTCACCTTTCTAGGTCGACACTGGTTTCCTGGGTCGACTCGAGGAGTTCACTTGTGCCACTTGTGTTGTCTTTATTATAATCATGAGTTCAGCGTGTGTGTTGTATTTAAATATATCTTTATGATCATATGAATATGGTGGAGCAAGCAGTGGAGAACTTTGACATTCCAATACATTAACTCTGTTGTTAAGTAATGAAAATGTTTTGGAATTTTATTAATCAACATTTGATATATCATGTTCTTATATCCATGTGTATGTTTCAATTGTGTCACAATATCGACAAATCAATTCTAATGGCAAAGCCAAGAACGTATAATACATTTCTGATTCTATTTATATCTTTTCACACCTCTTAGGCATGCGAGAGGCAGAGCATCAGCTGAGTTCTGAGTTGAAGGAACATCTGAGGGAGAGTAGCGAGTTGAAAGGTGTGAAATATGTGAACTTCGACTTCTTAGAGTTGTGCAAGGGAGGTAAGCGCGACAAGCTTGACGTGTTGTGGAACAATCAGCTGATCGACCACGTGCAGGCTAGCAGCTGTTACCTGGAGAGGTGTGAAAGGAATGTGGTCATTTCCGGACAAGCAGGAGTGGTTCGCACCAACTGCTTCGACTGTCTGGACAGGACCAACGCCTTGCAGACCTACATCGGTGAGCTCACGGGTCCAACTCTCAGTTCTGTTCTGCTCTTTTATAGTTCTTAAACCGACCAATCAGGTTTGGTTCCCACTTTTAAAGCAGCTCCTATTACATATGTCTTAGCTGTGTAGCGTCCGTACTTACGTATGTTCGTTCAAGAAAAAGTTGTTAGACAGAATACACCAAATTTGGACGATTCCTCCTTATAAGTACCCCTTTTGAACCTCTCCGATCCAAGTTTTATTCCTTCACACCTTATTTAAAGTTCCCCGAGAACTGTTAAGTGAATCTTTCAGTCTACCTCGGTATTATGACTAATTCTTACATTATGACGACTCATCGTTACAGCTTTATGACAATTTGATTTGTTTGTGAATATTTTGTGTCTAATTTAAGTACGGTAGACTCCGCTTAATAGAGTCACTGTTTAATCGGGCCACTTTTGGCAGGACCGGAATAGCTCTCACACATAGAAGCTAATACAAAATATTTTCGGTTAATAGGGTTCTCCGCTTAATCGGGCCAAAATGTCCTCTGACCGATGTGACCCTATTAAGCGGGGTCGACTGTACTTACTTTTGCATTGATTAAAATGTTAAATATTTTTTGCATAATAAGCACAATTTTATTCACAAATGCTGCCAGCAGGAAGTCGATCATTGAGCTTATGCTCGGACTTATAAACTCTTACACTTTAACTAATTTAAATTTTGCATTATACACCTAGGTATCAGGGAGAATTCTATTTTAAGCATTTCTAATAATAACTACTTTCCACAGGTCTAAAAATGGCACAGGCTCAAACGGAGCAGATTCTTTCTGAGATCCGACAGAGCTCTGGCGAAAAATCGGATTTTTCCGAGGAGGAGAAGAAGCGAGGCGTTGAAGAGAGAGTCTCACAAATGGAAGCGAGACTCGAAGAGGCATTTTCTTCTCTGTGGCACCACAATGGAAATAATCTAGCCAGGCTTTTCACAGGTGGGACCATGGATATCCTCTAACTTATTCTGAATACTGACCAGTGCAAATACTAACTAGAATAATCGAATATATTTAATTCCAATCCACTCAAGTTCACTTGTTCCAAGTTTCAAGTGGCCTCTTAATTCTATTGGTCATATATCGATCTGAATGATTTGAATGTACAAATGTACATCCAATCGTTAAATGCTATAGAATCTCTATTACACTGCTGGACCATGGATGTGTAGGAACCACCGCACTCCACTCCTCTCACACCAAAAGCAAACTCAGCGACACCAGCGCTTCTGTCGCGCGGGCTTTCAAAGCCACTCAGCTGGAAGGCGTGATGCAAGGCGCCATCGATCTGTTGCTAGGGCAGCACACGTTCGGAATTAAGAGCATTCTCAACGGAGTCACTCTGCTAGGTACTGTTGGTGTTGGTGTTGTTGTTGTTGTTGTTGTTGTTGTTGTTGTTGTTGTTGTTGTTGTTGTTGTTGTTTGTTTGTTTGTTTGTTTGTTTGTTTGTTTTTTTGTTTGTTTGTTTGCTTGTTTGTTTATTCTACATTAAGTCATATTATT
Organism: Aphrocallistes beatrix; assembly: GCA_963281255.1. Classification (NCBI taxonomy): domain Eukaryota; kingdom Metazoa; phylum Porifera; class Hexactinellida; order Sceptrulophora; family Aphrocallistidae; genus Aphrocallistes; species Aphrocallistes beatrix. Next base: position 4,827,162 of record OY725497.1, read on the forward strand.
TATGATAATTTATGGAATCTGAGTGGTCGATTATTGAGCTGCACCAAGGATTCATTGGTTAGAATTTCTAAGTTATCGGATTGGTTATATCCTTACGATCACAAAATCCGCGAATCTGATTGGCTATTCTCTCCAGGTAAGAACACCATCAGAGAGCCAGTGTCCTTCCTTCAGCTGCTCTCCTCGCGGGCTGAAGAGGTGTTGGAGAGGAACACCCAGTTCGTAGTGGCAGTGGCCACCTACAATGTGAACGGAGGGCGCCACACGAGGAGCTACCTGGACAAGGAGAACTCACTCAGCGAGTGGCTCAACATCCAAGATCAGCCTGTGCCAGATGTGTTCGCTATCGGTGAGTTCTGACCAATCAAATGCTCGGATCAATAATGAATTCCTCTGTTTCTAATGTGACCAATATGTGACACAATTTCACACCTAGGATTTGAGGAACTGGTCGAGATAACCACTAAGAACATCATCTCCACCAGCTCGTCCCACCGGAAGTCATGGGAGCAAGAACTGACCAATGTGATCTCGGCTAGACACCCTTACTTCCTGCTGACCTCAGAGCAGCTGGTGGGGACGTGTCTGTGCGTGTTCATCAAGCAGGAGTTGGTGGAATGTGTCCGCGACACAGCCGTCAGCGTCATCAAGACGGGAATGTCGGGCAAGGCGGGGAACAAAGGTTCCATCGCCGTGTACCTCCAGCTGATGGGCGGGAGGTACGCCTTCGTGTGTTCACACTTCGCCGCGCATCAGGACAAGGTGATAGAGCGGAACGCCGACTTCGTGGAGGCCTGCAAGAAGATAGAATTCTCCTCTCACTACGGACCAATCACCTTGACGGACATGGACTATGTGTTCTGGTGCGGAGACCTCAACTACAGGATTGACATGAGCAGGGAGCAGGTTGCAGTCTTTCTCTTTAATTTGATTGGTTGAGCGCGTCTGTGATTCATTCTCGGCACAGGTGCACTCTCACATTCAGAACAAGGCCTATTCGGAACTGATGAAAGCGGACCAATTGAGAACTCAGATTTACGACGGATATGTCTTCCACGGTTTCTTGGAAGGAGAGATTGGGTTCGCTCCTACTTTCAAATACGACGTGTTCACGGACAGATACGACACCAGCGACAAACAGCGGATCCCCGCCTGGACAGACCGAGTGTTGTGGCGTTCTAATCACAACTACTCTCTACAGGATAAGGTAAACAAATATATAAACAAACAAACAAACAAACGAACGAACAAACAAACAAACAAACAAATGAACAAACAAACAAACAAACGAACAAACAAACAAACTAACAAACTAACAAACAAACAAACAAACAAACGAACAAACAAACAAACAAACAAACAAACAAACAAACAAACAAACAAACTAACAAACTAACAAACAAACAAACAAACAAACAAACAAACAAACAAACAAACAAACAAACAAACAAACAAACAAATGAACAAACAAACAAACAAACAAACAAACAAATGAACAAACAAACAAACAAACAAACGAACAAACAAACAAACTAACAAACTAACAAACAAACAAACAAACAAACGAACAAACAAACAAACAAACAAACAAACAAACAAACAAATGAACGAACAAACAAACAAACAAACAAATGAATGAACGAACTTAAATACAATTTATCACTCAGGTTTCTCGCTACAAATTCCTAGAAGCGAAGAAGAAGGCGAAAGGTTCATTCGTACTGGGAGATGTTGAAGTAGTCGTGGATACCAACTGGAGCGAAGGAATGTGTCTCTACTATGGTAGATCTGAACTGAAGGCTTCAGACCACAGACCTGTGGTGGCTTACATTCGCTGTGACAGCATCAAGGTAACCGCCCTAAGGGCGCCTATGAATACTTCCATTGTCTAAACCATGGATGCATTCTATTGGACACAGATAACATTCTCCACATGATATCTCCGTTTACATTCGAATACCACCCATCACGAGCGAAGCGAGTTTGTTTCATAAATCGTAAATTATCGGTTGTGAGATTTCAAATGAGGTGTGAAGTGTCGCTAGGTTAATGAAGAGAAGCTTCTGGCTTGTGTGGAGAAGATCAAAGAACAGCTGGGACCTCTGGACTTCAGTGTGAAGCTAGAAATTGATCCAATCAAATCTCCCAATTCTCAGCTCTTGTTAGGCACAATCATCGACTCCATCAGTGGACTGGGTAGCATTAACTCGATCAAGGTGTGTGTTTGTTTGTTTGTTTGTTTGTTTATGGATACTAACAAGCGTGTTGTCATTTGTTATTTACTGTGCGTAGTTGTTTATTGTTGTTGTTTACGTCAGATCCTGGATGAATACAGCCTGCAGGTAAGATTTGCAGAGTACAGGAATGCATGCAGTATGCTGGCGCTGAATGGATGCCAGATAGACGGGAAGTTCATGAGAATAACAGCTGTTGACACCTGGAGTGTTCTGATGGATACGATTGGTCAGAATTTCTCGTCAAACGATGTGCTTAGCCCTGAAGTTAAGTTGGTTAGTGAGTTTCCTACTTTGTACTCTTAAGACCAATAACTGACCAATGAGAAGAGACTGGATCCTCTTGCTCGTTGTAAGAATAGTATTCTATAAATACACCGGATGTGGTATTATCAGCTGATTTCTAGCAGTCGACATTGGCGGAGGAGAACGCACTCCCATTGGTTGGGGCTCCTCTCCTGAATCTGCCACTGAAGAAGGCGGCCATTCCGCTGAACAGGTCGCCACTGCCCTCGCGACACAGAACAGCTGACTCTACGCCCGCAGTTGATATCGTCATGGAACAGCTGGAGTTGAGTGAGGCGGGGAAGCTAGAGGAACCATTGGTTCCCACTTCTGTCCTGGACAAACCCGCCAAGCTCTCTTCGCCAATGAGACCGCCTCTCAGACCCAATAGGCCTATGTCTGTATCCTTAAGCGCCAAATCAAAATCCGAGTTTCTTTTTCTCGCGCCTGACAAAAAGCCATCCGATCTCTCTCAATCCATTTCCCCGGTCAGTCTTCTATTTATAGAATGTCTAGTACTTCTTTACTCGATTTAGAAGATCAGCTGATTGAAGCTATTTTTATCTCTTCACACCTCAGGCAAGACCTCCGCGACCAGCCCGCTACTCGCCAGAAGTGCCATCTGCCACTTCCCACCCGCCAATCCCGCCCATTCCCCGCTCATACACCGTGTCGAGTGGCAGAGGCGCGGGTAGAAAGAGAAGCGACACCTCCGACCTCTACTCTGTCCCCCACAAGGACAGGACTCAGCCCCAGCTCTGCTCTCTCAACTCCATCGAGCTGACTCTAGACGCAGCTCTACACAGGGTAAACAAACGTTATTGTTTGCTTCTTCATTTGTTTAGCTTCTGTTTTTCCCGTTATTCTGATTGGCTAATTCTAAAAGTGCGCATGAATGAAAGACAGCAATCTTAGCACTCACTTCCAATGACTGACATTATTGTAACAAAACTTTTTGATGGAACAAGCATAGTTATTCACTAATTACCGTTTAAACTCTGAAACGCATTCAATCTAGTCTGTGTATTTGTTATTGTTATTGTTATTGTTGTTTACAGGCTTCTCAGCACTTCTCAGACGATTCAGATTCAGATTATTCAGATGTGTCAGATGAAGATACACTTTCTGTACCACTAACAACTGATAACACAGCTGATCAAATAACTGATCAAACAGTTGATAAAAAAACTGATCAAACAGCTGATCAAACTGCTAGTCAAACAGCTGATCAAACAGCTGATAAAACTGCTAATCCAACAGCTGATCAAGTAACTGATCAAACTGCTAGTCAAATAGCTGATCAAACAGCTAATCAAACAGCTGATCAAATAACTGATCAAACTGCTAGTCAAACAGCTGATCAAACAACTAATCAAACAGCTGATCAAATAACTGATCAAACTGCTAGTCAAACAGCTGATAAAATAACTGATCAAACAGCTGATCAAACAGCTAGTCAAACAGCTGATCAAACTGCTAGTCAAACAGCTGATCAAACAGCTACTCCAACAGTTGATCATACCAACACACCTATACTGACTGGTAGTTCATTTGATTAATCTCATTCGTGTGTTTTGTTGTGAATTTGAATATTGTTGATATTATTTACTCGTTTATTTAACTAATCAGCTGATCCAGTCAACTCTAACCACAACTCCAACTCTCTGCCGCCAGAAAATCTCTACGCAACCGTTTCGGTGAATAGTTATGTTGTAGGATGCTCTGTGGTCCAATCATTTTATCTTCGATTCAATTTTGTAGAAACCTCCTCGTCCTGAGAGGAATTGGACACTAAAATCCATAAAAGCCACATCTGAGACACATCCGCCACTTCACACCTCTAACAGGCCACTCCCACACACCACTCAACCAGCTGGTAAGACCAGTTTCAAACCTAGAATTTCTACAATCAATAATCTCTGAATTCATTTCCATAACTTAATTAATGGGATTGACTACATTCGAACAATGTTCAAATGATTGGGGCTCAGGTTAGCCAATGAAAAGCCAGACTTATGTGTTTTGTTCTGGGGCCTCATTCACTAAAGTTCTAAACTGAAATTCTTAGAATTTTTCTTAGAATCTAGCGAATTCTTAGAATTTTTCTTAGAATTTAGCGAATTCTTAGAATTTTTCTTAAATCTAAGAATTATTCTTAGAATTATTTTAAGTGGTATTCACTAAAGTTCTAAACTGAAATTCTTAGAATTTTTCTTAGAATTTAGTGAATTCTTAGAATTTTTCTTAGAATTTAGCAGATTCTTAGAATTTTTCTTAAAACTAAGAATTTTTCTTAGAATTATTTTAAGTGGTATTCACTAAAGTTCTAAAGTCAAATTCTTAGAATTTTTCTTAGAATTTGCTAAATTCTTAGAAAATCCTTGAATTCTAAGAAAAATTCTTAGAATGCATACGAATTCTAAGAGAATTTTTAAGTGAGGTAGGAGGTTGACTTAAAGTCATTCTAAATCGTTGAAATTCGATTTTTTTAATATTAGCTAATTAATGATGAATAGAATGGGTATAGTTTACGTTTAAGGTATAGTTTACGTTGTTGGATACCGTTAGTTTCAGTAAAAAAACATTGGCTTTACTTTATGAAATGGTTAGGTGCAACGTCGTAACATCTACGCCCTTCAGCTCTCCCCAATGTTGAAATTTGTAAAGGATTTTATAATATTAGCATCAACTTTAATTAATGTTTCAAGAAAATTTCTAAGATAGTATTCTATAAGAATTCTAAGAAAAAATGCGATTCTAAGAATTATTCTAAGAATTGATCAAATTCTAAGAATAATTCTTAGAATCCGTAAAGAATTTCAAGTTTAAGAATTCTATAAGGATTTTAAGAATTATTCTAAGAATTGATCAAATTCTAAGAATAATTCTAAGAATTAATCAAATTCTAAGAATAATTCTTAGAATCCGTAAAGAATTTGATGCCACATAATTCTTTATGAATTCTAAGAATTTCAAAGCAATTCTAAGAAATATTCTTAGAATTGCACTTAGAATTAAATTAAGAAAAATTCTAAGAACTTTAGTGAATGAAGCCCCTGTTCTATTTTTAGACACGGACAATGCATTAACAGTCCCTGTTGTGGCGCCTAGAAGCCAGCAGCCAATCGTATCGAGGCGTGCCACTCCTCCGATGCCACCTCCCCCACACCGACCACCTGTCCCCAGACAACCTCACTAACTCGCAACCTGATTGGTGCACTGATAACTCCCTAGTTTGTTTGTTTGTTTGTTTGTTTACAAGTTTCAGATGTTTTTATTTGTAACGCATTTTACTGAGTTTAGAGATTTGAAATGAAATTATTCACATATTTAAGGATTCTATTTTTAGCAGCTTTTTCAATCTATTTTTAATATTTCTTACTTCTGAGATCGATTCCATTATTTCTATTCACATTCCAATTAAGATATATGGTATCTGAGACAAATTTCACACTTCTAGGCATGTATCGAGCTTGTAATTCAATAATTTTGTATCTTCGCTGTTTATATCTTTCTGTTTCGATTCCTGGAATCCATGGTTTATTCAGCTGAATTAGTTCTTTCCTATTCACTGTGTAATGGCTTGTGAAGCATTCATAACTTTTCGTAGAAATTGTTAATTGTATCTACCAATCAGATTCAAGGGTAAGTGGAGCTGCACTAAAGATCTGTTTATCTGCATTTCAGAGCTAAATTCATTAGAATCGATAAATGAATGAATTCCTGAAATTACTAATCAATTCATGGGTAGTTTGTTGTTTTATTCAGTAATTTTGTTCAGTTTTCTCTTTTCAAACTTGTTTTTAATAATTCTGTCGCTAGTAACGTATCCCCCCACGAAATATGTGGGTATAAAATTGCCATTGTGAGTGACCAATGCGGACCACTCCATAGTCCCAGGTTATGATCTGGGGCAGATCGGGTTATTTTAGCCCCAGAATTGATATTATTTCCAAAACCTGGCGCCTAATTATTATAATTGTTCTCGTGTGCCTATTTCCTGAATTTCCGAGGCTATTTAGAAGCAAATTGAATGTTCCTTGTTTACAAATGAAAGACTGGAAATCTAATAGACAGAACTGAATAAAATGAAGATGGATTGTGAAGACGTGATACTCCGTGCATGCACCAATGAGGTGTCTCCTTTGATAGGAAAGAACTGAACGAAAACCCGCCTAATTCATCCTAAATATAGCCTATTGCTCCATAGTGCAATGATTATTTATATTTTGCGGGGATTTTTACATACTAGTTCAATACTTTCTTTTCGAGCTATAGTTTGTGGTGGATTTGTGAAGATTTGTATGCTTATATGCAGTTGCACTGAATAGAACCCTGATATATTGAACTTGTACTTCCAGACCTCAATCTTGGGAGAACAACTTTTAACCAAACCACTTCTAAAACCGTAGTTGTCACTGCAAGTGTGTTGGTTCTTAATATTTGTTTACTTTCCAGCGGGTGTGAAGTTGCATAGATGAATGCTATAGAAACATCTCTCATTCTATGCTTAGTTGTTTACGGCTATATTTAGCTTAGGATATAATTAGAATGCGCCTACTCATCTTCCTCTCTCTCCTCTCCTGCTGTCTTTCATTCTACCTCCCAGGGCTGGCGCCAATCAACTACTGCGAGGAGAAATCAGCTGGCGGAAACTGCGAGACGAAACTGACCATTTTTGTGAACAAACTCGATTCCGCAAAATCCATTCTTTCCTATGACTACACTTCCTTTAACTTCTGTCCTATCGACCAATCAATCTCCACGCACGAGAACTTGGGACAGGTGACTTTCATTTCGTTACTTGCCTTCTGATATTCTTTTGTATAAATAGAATTAGCCTTCATCATTATTGGTGTCGCAGCTAGTGACAAGTGGCACAGAGTGGCGTAGGTTCACGGAGTTCTCTCCAAAATTAGGAGTGCGTATGCCCTGTTAACTTTAATGGCTGATTATTGCGTATAAACTCGAATTGTGATTGGCTAAAAGCTAGACTCATACTTTTCATTGACAGTTTGGATTTTAGAGAACAGCCAATCAAGTTTAATGTTTCAGTACTACATTAATCCTAATGATACCACCAGACACTCCTATAGAGTGGCAGAATAGTGGATTATGAGATATAACTGTGTTATAACTACCAAATATCCCATTTGTATTGTTTATGTTTATTTTGTTTGTATTTATTTAAAAGAGATCCTCCCTATTTATATCTACAGCTGATTCTATTTATATCTACAGCTGATTCTATTTATATCTACAGGTGTTGTTCGGTACGAGGCTGCATGCTCTGAAAGTAGACCTCAGCTTCCTGAAGGAGGAGCGCGGGACAATCTGTCAGACGGAGTACGCCGGCTGGACCCCTGACCTGGAGTTCCTGGTGCAAGGTGTGAAGGAGCAGTACTACCACCAGTGGGTGGTCGACAACCTCCCGGTGACACTCTGCAACCCACCCGACACCGCAGACCCGGAGCAGGCGCCAGAGTGTCTGAAGAACTTCCCGATTGGCTGCTACCACGAGTCCGACACAATCAGTGAGTGAGGTGTTAGTTGTTAGTGGCACACTTGTGGCGGTGGATAGTGGCGGGATGAGTGGCACAATATGAACTGTGCCATTCTGAGCAGAACTCTGAACTTCAAAGTTCAGAGTCGAATTTATAAGAACAATTTCACAATGAAAATTCCTTCCTCTTGAAATATCTGAAAGTACGCTACACCACTAGCTTGATAATCTATGTCTATATTTAGAATACTACGTATTGTGGCACCTTTAATTGTTGAGCTTTGTTCAAAATAAACAACAAACAAACAAACAAACAAACAAACAAACAAACAAACAAACAAACAAACAAACAAACAAACAAACAAACAAATAAACAAACAAACAAATAAACAAAACCTATTATTTTGTTGACAAATTCTGTTCAGAGCTAGAACCTTTAATTTTCTGGCCTTTCTTCCCCAGACCACCCAGCATCCGCCACTTGGGTTTGGCGGGTGTTTTCTTTAATTGCAGATATGCGTCTTCAAACTGGATATACGGATCAGCTGATTTGTAGCTAATTTTAGATTTCGGTTGTAAATATGGATCTTCGATTTGATAATTCTGATCAGCTGATTTGTAGCTAATTTTAGATTTCGGTTGTAAATATGGATCTTCGATTTGATAATTCTGATCAGCTGATTTGAAGCTAATTTTAGATTTCGGTTGTAAATATGGATCTTCTACCTGGTAGTAGGTGTTAGGTGGATTTCGATTGGTTTCTCTTCTGTCGATATTGAAACTGGCGCTTCTTTTGACAGGCGAGACAGGTGGCTTGATGAGGTGTGAAGGTGGTTCGTAGATCATTTCGGACAGTTCGTCTGTCTGTGGGGGGGTCAGGAGGATGGGTGCGATGCATTCGCGTATCTGAGACTCGTCTATGTCGGTGTAGTAAGGTGGCGGTTTCGTCACCTCACCCTCACAGCTGCCACTCTCTTTCTTCGCGTCCACAATCTCTTCGGACTTGCTTTTTCTAACTTTAGACATTCGAGGTGTTGATTCCGGTTTGGGTAGCGCCTTTTTATAGTTGATGTCTCCGTACATGTCGCCACTGAATTCCTTAAGGTCGTCTATGCCTATTTTGCTGACGGTCATGAGAGGTTTCCCTTCCAAGTGCACTGCCCTGCGAACCATCGCGTTCTCATAGAAGCCGTCCGAGCAGCTGGGGTTCATTGCCTGTCCGAGGAGGACGCGGGGTTTGGGGGCTGTGGGCCTATTTCCTTGAGCGCCAGTCAGCTGTCTCCTTTTCTTGTCGGGAACTGGCATTGTGTGAGATTTGGGGTTACTGCTGCAGTTCATTGTATCTCTCACAGAACTCCGGCTGCCTATTATAAATAGTATCAAGTTGCAGTGGAACTGATCCTTGGAACTGACCCATTCTCAGTTCTGCATCGCATGTCACACAATGGTGATATCTAACCAATCAGACGCTCTGGATTCTGTTATAATTTATTCCCACGAATTGCGAATTGATAATATTAACCTGCTGACCAGATGACCAATCAAATTGGACTTTTGTTTACATCATTCCTGATAGCGTAATTTTATGTGTCCATGGTTCTATTTATAGACTCGTGCATATTCAGCACTCAGCCTGGTCAAGTGTACCTATACAACCACGTGGCACTCACCGTCTACTACAGCGACGAGAAGGAAGCCATGTTCTCCCCTGGGCTCAGAATCATCAAGGTGACCAATCCAGTTCCAGTATTCTGATTGGATAGTTTGAGTTCTGTCTTGGATGAGATCTAGAATGTCCGTCATTCTCTGCAATTTGTAGGTGGAAGTGTTTCCGATGAGTTGCCAATCAACAGATAAGGAATGTGGCGTCAATTCCGAACCACTCAGACTCCCAACCGACGAATCAGAAATGAAGAAAGTGAGTTTGTTAGTTCGTTCTAATCTCTGGTTAGAATCAAGTCATAGCTCAGCCAATCAATTCCCATTCCCTTCTACTACCCATCTAGCACTCGTTAGTTCCGGTTTGAATTCTATTTATATCTCAGGTGGGCACGCTCAAGATCGACTACACATACTCCACGAGCTTCAAGCTGGTGGCCACTCGGTGGTCTTCCCGCTGGGATGAGCTGCTCGGCTCCAGCAAGAGGCAGGCCCAGATCCAATGGATGTCCCTCGTCAACTCTCTAGTCATCGCTACATTCCTAACAGGTAAATGGGAAACTAGGTAACTGGAACTATGCTCTGTGATTGAGCGCAGAATCTGATTGGTCAATTCTATTTATAGGCTTGGTAGCCGTGATTCTATTGCGCGCCCTGAGGCGTGATTTGGCGCGCTACAACAAGGACAGCCTGCAGCAGGACGACATCCAGGAGGAGTACGGGTGGAAGTTGGTCCACGGAGACGTGTTCCGCGCCCCTTCACACCTCCTGCTCCTCTCCGCGATGGTCGGTAGCGGCCTGCAGCTGGTGCTGATGGGGGTGTGCACGCTCCTGATTGGCTGTCTGGGAATCCTATCCCCCGCCAACAGGGGCTACCTCATCATCACGCTCGTCGTCACCTACATCCTGCTCGGTGAGTAATCAGCCAATCAGATGCTAGGTTGAACTTCCACACTAATATCCATTAGCTAGTTTATATTTAGGATTTCTAACCAATCAGATTTGATTAACTTGGCACTCTAGGGGTCACGTCGGGGTACACGGCGGCAAGGCTCTACAGGACGTTCGGAGGTGTGAAGTGGAAGTTGTGTCTCACGGTGTCGGCCTTGCTTCTGCCAGGAGTGGTGTTTGGGATCATTTTCTTCTTAAACCTGGTTTTCTGGATCTACGGCTCCTCCGCCGCCATTCCCTTCCTCGCTCTCCTCTCCATCCTCAGCCTGTGGCTGGGCGTGTCCGCTCCTCTCAACTTCATTGGTCAGTTTCCTATTCTTACTATTTACTCAAATCCAGATGTCATAACCACATCTCTGTTCTATTTATAGGAGGCATGATCGGGTTCAGACAGAAGGAGATAGACTTCCCTGTCCGCGTGAACAAGATTCCCAGAGGAGTGCCGCACCAAACTTTCTTCTCGAAACCTTTCTTCGGAATGTTAGTCGGTGGAGGCCTGCCGTTCGGATGCATATTTTTGCAGATGTTCTTCATTCTGAATTCCATCTGGGGGCACAACACCTACTACATGTTCGGGTTTCTATTTATAGTCTTTCTGCTGTTACTAATTATATGCGCGCTCAACACCGTGCTGCTGAGCTACTTCCACCTCTGCTCCGAGGACTACTGCTGGCAGTGGCGGTCCTTCCTCAACGCGTCCTCCGTGGGCCTTTACGTCCTGGGCTACTCCCTCTACTTCTACCTCACCAAGCTGGCCATCGAGGGTGTGAAGAACCTGGTGCTCTTCTTCGGGTACACCGCCGTGTTCACACTCCTGGTGGGACTGTTCACAGGCTCCGTGGGCTACGTTTCCACTCTGATATTCGTACGGAAGATCTACGGACTCATCAAAATTGATTAGTTAATATTGACATTGGATTCCTAACTAATTTTAACTTATTACAAAGTAGAATTTTTCTGTTATTTGTGTTGCCATGTGTGAAATTATTGATTTGACCAATGGGGTTGACAGCTGCAATTCTCTTATTAACTCCGCATTTTCATGGTTTATGTTGGTGGAGGGTTTTAGGTTAGAACTTCTATCGTACATATTATTCGATTTCCAAGGTGAGAAAATATGAAAGTTTATATAGTGCAGTAGAACTCGGTTAGTTCGTACTGGGATACAACGTACTCATTTCTCTGAGCCAGAATTCATTTACTATATAACTTCCTATGTAATTTCAACTCATTTTTCAACTCGGTTAGCACGTACTTACGGATAGTTCGTACTTTTTTCCGATTCCCGGAGGGTACGTACGAACCGAGTTCTACTGTATATGTATTTGTCTGCTGTTTTTATTGTTGTTATAATTCTACACAATTCTCGTTTTGAGTGAAGGTGTGAGAATATGAGTAATCGTTACCTGATCTGAAATTCTACTCAATTTAAGTTTTTGTGGTATGGATATACTGACATAATGTCTCATATACATTACCTCCATTAGCTCTTATGAATCCTCTGTTCAAATGTTTCACCAATAAATCTTTGGAGATGAGCATAGCAATGGTTGCATCAGATCACTAAGCAAGGAGTGAGTTTAACAAACACCGGATCACTCCTTGCTTCGTGATCTGATCTAGCCATCTTCCAACTGGTACCGCTATCCGATTTGTGGAATGACTATTTACGTCAGTTCTCTTATCTCTGTCTTTTACAACACAGCGAGAATAAGTCAGCAAATATTGTAGTTTCACTCTAGTTAATTTAATTAGTCTAATTGATTACATTCTGATGCGCTGTTCAGTTGCGTGGATACGACGAAGGAATTTATAGTCACTATAAATGCGTCGTGAGGCGTGATTCGACTGATTCGAGTTTATTATTATTTTTTTCAGTTTCTCAATGACTCCTCAAACGGGGCTATCCTCCTGAAAATATTTAGGACTCTTTGGGCGGGATTTAACCCTCTGGAGGGAAGAAAGGGAAAATTATAAAAAATCGAACTTTGTTTACTCTTGGGGCCGATGTGTCGCTAGTCCGTCTCTCCCTGTAATCCTTAAAATTCCTGTGACCCATTGGCGTTGTCACGTGCCACTTGTAGGCTCTTCCTGTATCTAATACAGCTGTAATTCATTCTCAGAGAAATGGGCGGGAAAGCCAGTAAAGACCCGGGCCTGGTTCCGCGTGATGGCACAGACGAGATCGAAATACCACCGAAAAAACTTGGTGAGTGAATCTGTTTGTAATTATTATTGTTTGTTTATTTGTTTGGTTTGTTTATTTACTTATTTCCGTGTGTTGTTACTAGTGACGCAAGAGCAATTCGATGAGCTGAGACACAAATTCCAGTTGCTGGAACAGCTGATGCAGCAAGACAAAGGAAAGTTATCCGACCTGGAGACCTCCGTGACGGAATACCATCAGGACAAACAGTTGCTGAGGAAATCCTTCGTAGAGATAGATACGGAAGTGAGTGCGAATAGGCGCAACCGCAGCACAAATGAATTCCAGCTGTGAGCTATTCGCAGCAGGCTTTCATCCAGGCGTACTGGGCGCGCCTAGAGGCGCGTATTTATCCCATGGATCATAATTAGACGTATGATCTTTTTGGGGCTAGGCGCGGCATACGCCTACTTAGGCGCGTGGCATGAAACATATATAAAAATGCTATATAAAAATGAGTCTAGGCGCGTGGAAAAATGGTGACGTCCATTTAGGCATATGACCTTGGAAAGCTGGATGAAACCCTGATTCGCAGCACAAATGAATTCCAGCTGTGACCTAGCCGCTGAAGACGGGCCTAATTCGTTCGGTTTGTAGGTGCGACGTGACAAGGAGGGCCGCGAGCAGCTGGAGCAGAACTTGGCTCGAATGGTGGAGGAGCGCACCAGAGAGAAATACCAGCTGTTGGACCAGATGCTGAACTCTCAGGTGGAGCGGCTCAACGAGCTGAAGAGAGAGCAGTCGGAGCGCGAGAAGAAACTGCAGCAAGAATACGGACAGTTAGACCAGAAACTAACGACCTCTCTTAAAGTATGTGTCCGTGGTCCAGGAGTGTTATAACTCTGCGTGATCTGATTGGCTGTTTAGGTGGAGCGTAGCGAGTACGAACGTTTGCTGGAGAGTAAGATGAATGAAGACAAGGGGCAGGGACAGCTGGAGATGACAGTCTCGCGCCTCCTCGACCAGAAAGTGTCCCCTCTCTCCAACCTCCAGCAAGAGCTAGAAGCACGCAAGCGCGAGACAGAGGTGACTGCTGGGATTCTCTTTAATATTGGCCAATCAGCGGCCAGAATGCACTGTCTGATTGTTGGATTTATGTCTGTGTTTAGGAGGTGAGAGAATCTATTCAGAGAGAAAAGGAAGAGCTCCTATCGCAAATCGAAAAAGTACAGGCGTCAATGGAGAATTCCAAGCAGGTGATTGGTCTGAATTTAATGTAGTAAAGCGCGCATTCCTTTGTATCCATGGTTTGCTCTAGTCGGCTGCGGCGGAAGGCAAATCCGAATTGGAGGAGCAGCTGAGCACCACCAAGGACGAGATGGTTTCCCGCCTGAAAGAAGAACAGCTGGCGCGCGGGGAACTTGAGAAAGTTATGCGCACGATGGTGGATAACAAAGTGAATGAACAACAGCAGGCACTGTTCGAGCGAATAAAGGAGAAGGAAGACAAAATCCAGTCAGAAATTGAGAGGATGGAACAGCTGAAGCAGACGATGGAGGAAATGAAGGTAGATTAGCCAATCAGAATCCTTGAATGAGTTCTGAAGTATTCAAATTTCGTTCACCTGACTAAATTGATTTTAATTAACCATTCTGATTGGTGAGGATTTCGTAATGAATGCCAGCTGTGTGTAGACGGGACAGAAAGAAGTTGAGAAAAAGTTTTCAGAAGTTTCGATTGTGTATGAGCAGCGATTGGCTGAGAAGGAGGACGAGAAGCGAGAATTGACCAGAAAAATTTCTCAGAACTTTGAGAGCAGAATCACTGAGGTAAGCAATAGCTAATTTTAGAACTGGAACTAAGCTAGGACCGGAAGTAAAGGTGTTGATAGATGCAGAGCAGTTTGACTCAGGAGATGAGCAAGGTTGAGTCGATCAAGGAAGAGAGCCAAGAGAAGGGCAAAGCTCTTGAAAAAATTGAAGACTTGGACGCGAAAGTGATGCAGAAGTTACAGGTACATTCTTTTGTTTCATGAGCGTATCTAGGTGATCAGATGCTAGCTCGGAATGCTGGCTCTGATTGGCTAGCTCACGCAGGTGATATTGAATGTGTCCAGGTTTTGGAAGATTCGATTGAGACTATCACCGAAGGAAAAGTCCAGTCACTCCGGACTGAGCTAACTTCTGAGTTGGGCCAATCAGCTGACGGTCTTGTCAAGTGTGAGAATGAACTGACAGCTGTCCGGTCGGAGCTGTCAGCTGTTGACTCGAAGGTGTCAGGTGTCCGGACTGAGTTCCAGGAGGAGTGGGCTAAATTTAGCGACGAATTAGACGCCAAAATAGATGTGCAAGTTGAGGTGAGACCTTAACCAATCAAATCCTATCTTCTCTCTATACTGTATATTCTTTACTTATCCATGGTACTGGCAATACATTGAATCAACCAATCGGGTTCAGCCTTCCTGCTGTTATCCATTGTCCACTAAACATGATTGTTTACATTCTAAGTGTCGCTACCTAAGAAGTTGAAGTGTTTAAAATTCAGATTTATAAGATTATTTTACTGAAATCTCAGATTTTCATTTCACTCAGGAATGTAAATTTGAACAATTTTCAAGCGCGCAAAGTGCACTTTGTTCCACGGCCCCTTCCAATCCCGATTTGATCAATGATCCTTTCGATGAAGTCTCTGTTAGGAAGTGCTTAGCTATTTATGAAGATTCTAGAAGTCTAATCCTAACTCTCTACTTCCGTCTGAATAATTTAGACACTTTGAATGAACAATCGTTTAAGAATTTAACATTTAATGACATAAGAAGTTCTAAAAACCGAAAATTCTTGATCGCTCATTTGTAGCTGAGTAGAATAAGGCGGCTTATCAATCGAAAGGATTTGTTACAACTTTTTCCTTGGATACCGATTGAACTAGGAATGTACTTCTCACTGGACAGAATAATTGAACAAGAAAAGAATTAAATTTACTTTTAAAATAGTCACTAATTATGAAATAAATAAGAACATCCAATCTCTTGTTGATCTTGGAAAGATCGGCACTTAAAATCGATTGGATCCCGCCCTATTTTCAGAGAGAATCCAATGCCTATCAGAGTTGAATGTTTGTTGTTTAGGCGCGTATCACTGAGTACCTCCCTGAGCTGACCAATCGGCTGAGTCGGGCGGAGGCGAGATGTGAGGATTTGGAGCAGAAGTTGGGAGGTGCCAACACGGGACAGCTGGATAGCGACCAGCTGGAGAAGATCCAGAAAACAGGTGACCAATCAATCTCAGCTGTTTGAGATCCTCGATTTCTATTGCGTAAGCGAGTGATCTGATTGGCTGCTTTGTAGAAGAGAATGTCAGCGTGCTGCTGGACAGAATGGAGTCCTCGCGCTTGGACTTCGAGAGTGTCTCGCACCGCCTCAGCGAGATGGACCGCAGACAGGGCGAGACTGAGTCCCAGCAGGACAAGAGAGAAGGACAGCTGGCCGCCGTCCAATCAGAATTGGCACAGCTGCGCACTGAGAACCAAGAGCTACGAACCAGACTAGAGGTACCGTTCTTGATCACAATATTGAATAACTATGTAGGGTTTCCGTAACTAGGATAATTCTCCTGTGTTCTGACAGTAGTTTTCCGAAATCTTCAGTTTCTAATTATAGTACATTGGTTTGAACTATTCTAAATTTAGCTTGTTTTGGCCAATGTCCAAGGCAGGTATACACATCTATTTTCACATTTTTTTGTTTTATCAGTGCTTTTTTTATCAGTGCTTTTTTGAGTCTATAATTAGAAAAAATATCTGGAAGTATATTCACTGGAATGGGAGTCAACCCTCGAATCTGATTGGAAAGTAGTCCACTCTATTCTTTGAGAGTTTTTCACCTAATTATACAATTATAAATATGTCTGTTATTCACATTCCAGTCTCTGTGCCCTGCTACTTAGCAACGACAACA
Organism: Aphrocallistes beatrix; assembly: GCA_963281255.1. NCBI lineage: Eukaryota > Metazoa > Porifera > Hexactinellida > Sceptrulophora > Aphrocallistidae > Aphrocallistes > Aphrocallistes beatrix. Next base: position 4,843,895 of record OY725497.1, read on the forward strand.
ATTTGAACTTATTTTCATTAAGTTCTTCTCAACGTCATTGCATACTTTTGCATAGTGAAGATCAAGGTGGTTTTCAGTTCTATTTTAAGAACGAGTTTCACTCTTTCTGAGATTTCTCAATGGTTTCAATTTAAATTTAAATATTTTAAATCGAAAGAGATAAACTTACAAATCAGTTTTATTCGTTCATTTATTCAATGGCCTTGCCTTACATGGCAGACCAATATCTTTCCATCCTTCTGCTATTCATTCAACTAGCCTGGATTCTGATTGGTTCATTCACTCCTGCTAGATTATTATGTCTACATTCCTGGGTAGCTAAGCAATCCAATGTAATTAGTTGGCCTAAACTCTCAGATTAAAATCTGCTTGTGAGGCTCAAGGTTGAGTTTCACATACCGAACCGTTCCGGTTTTGGCGGGAATCCCGGTTTTTACTCTTCCATTGAGCTAATTTTCTCGAGTGTCCCTTTTCCATGAAATTTCTCCTTACGTACCGCTCCTATCAGTGTGTGGGTTCCATATAGTTCACCGATGCCAGTACAATCCCTAACTTCCCCAAAATATAAACTCGGACCATGAGTCAATGTTAGTTGGCGCCTCGTGATAGTTATTTACTGATTCCATTCTGTCCTTGCTGGATAAATCTTAAATGAATGACAGATTCTTCTCAAGCTGTTGGCTCAAATTAACTATGTCTCTTCACGTGTTCGTCTCAGTTATTTCTGTCCAAATAAAGTCTTCAAGAACTGATTAAGTTACAAATTAAATTGTTTGCATATTTGTGAATTGTTCGGTTGCTAATAAGTTACACATTGTTTATACTTTCATTTTGTTGTTGATTATTCATAAATCGAATTAAGTCGATTGACGCAATTCGAAGTTTCATTCTGTGCCACGAACTGATCCGTGTCAGACCACTTTATGGCTGTACCTTTTACTTTTTGTATATTTGTTGGTTCGTAGGAGTAGTTATATTAAATTGTGTTTCTCTTCCATTAATTCTATTGGTCACACATGACTTTCAGTTTATAAGTTTATTACTGACATAACTTACTGCGAAATTCTAAATACTACTCCAGCAATTTGATTGGCTAATTAATTAATTAGTGTCTCTAATCAAAATTTTTGATCTCAAAATTCACCTTTCCAGCAGTCTGGGGCAAAGCCCTGTAAATGGAATTGACCTTGTCTGATGTCTGCGTCTCCAGCTACTCACCACCACATTCTTGATTTGCTTAAAGTCATTAAATATGTTCATGTGCTATTTACGCGCCTAATTTGGTCCTAAAGAGTGTCCAGTTTGTGTCGTTAATTTGTTTTACAGACTTCATTGCTTAACTTTTTTATTTAGTTTGAAGAATCTGCTAATTCAAAATTAGTTCCTCATGTGACATTGTGAAGATATAGGCCCATGCTCGTTTATTCGTAACTCGAGAGGTGATAGTTCATTCAGTTAACTTCCGCTGTCACATGGCAGTGACCTGCAGAACTAGGTTTATAATTAGTACATTTTTCCTGAATTGAAAGCGATAGATTGTCAAGTGTTTTTTGGAACCATCTGTGCCACAAATTCACTGGCATTCCTTCCTCCACGAGTCTGCCACGCAGTCTAATCTTAGCTCTCAATCTGCTCCTCTTCAGAGCAACTCATTCATTGGTTGAACTCGCTGGATTAGATTGTATCCCAGTTCGTTGAGATGTAATACAATAGTGCATCAGGGAGTTTATCACATGGTCAATTAGCAGTTAGGTATGTGAGTTTAATTTGAAAATCTAATTGAAAACAGCTAAATAATTCTTACAATTTGAAAAGGTAAATTGGAACCTAGGAAGTGAATGAGGCTTGCTTCTATTGTCCGAGCCTCTGCCTATAGAATTCTATTTCAGAGCTTAACTTCTGCTTTTCACTCTTCAACCGCTGCTTTTCTTTCTGCAGAATCCGAATACTTTCTTCTTCGCTCAGTTCTACGATTCTCTTCTTCTCTCTCAAGCGCTTGGCCGCCACATTGTTGCGTCCTTGATGCCTCATGCGTCTGATATAAGCCTGCTCCCCTTTTGAGAACCCGCCCGTTTCCAACACATGGTTAAGCTCGGTTAGCGTCACCTGGAAGGAAATCTTCTCTTTATCTATCAGATCTATGAATTCAGCGCCTATTCTCAGCAGACTTAAATAATTCTCCTTCAATACGCGCCTAGAAACGATCAGTTTCTTTTGCAGGCTGGGTGTTACTGTGATGAAATTCGGGGCCGAAATGAAATGCGAATTGGCGAACATTTTAAAATTGTTTCCTAATTAATTATTTTAAATTCCTAATGTGAACATTTGAAACTAGAGCTATTTATACTGGTTGATTGTGTCTTCTCAGTTCACACATTGCATTTGATACTCTGAGCTCGAGTCATGATTTTTTGATACATTCCTTCCGATTCACTCTTGTGATTGGTTGGTTGAAAGTACAGAGAATTTTCGTGCTCAGCTGTTACACAATTGACCAATTGACAAATCAGATTGCATTACTGAACATTTGTTATTTTCCGGAGCATGTTGAGTGCTAAAAATAACCTATTTTGTGTGTGACATAATTAAAATCACATTCTATTTTTAGCATACCAAAGCCTATGTTTAACACATCGTTAGTGCTTCATAGAATCTTCACTATGCGGCACATTCCTTCGTTTTTTGCACTACAGAGCTATTCTATATTTAGGCACGTTACTTTTCAGAGACGACTATTTTTAGCTTTGTTGCGTAAAATGCTCGCCCCACCATGGATGTTTCGCTATAATTAATATTAACATACAGTTTAGTCCAGAGCTCCTATAATGTCTTACGTCCGTACTTCCGTCTGCTCGTTCCTGGGCCGAATTGTTCCAAATTGGAACAATATTTCCTTATAAGGTAAAGACTTCCGCATGTTTTCACACCTTTGACATGAACTACACTATCGGTATGTTGACACATTTTACTGGCATTAGCAACTTTCTATATGAATTGAGACATGGATAGATTGAGATGTACGACGTGCATAATTCACTCTGCAATCTCTCCTATTCGTATCCACTTTGTGCTCTATTTCTAGTCACTCTATTTTTGTTCCTTTAGATTGCGTATTACATGGTTACCAATATGTGCAATTGGAATTAGTCTGCACTTTCCGTAGCATTTTCACGCAAAATGTCCAATATAATTAGTTGTCTATTTAGTTGTCTAATTCAGCAATTTTAAAAGAATTGAGATCATTAGAAATAATTTTATTGTTTAGTAAACAAGCAATATAATAACAGGCGATATTAAACTGATTCTAAATATAGCTATTTTCCATTTATTTGTTTGTCCGATGAATTGTAATGGAAGCGGTAGCGGCGGTTGAAGTGTTATTCTTATTTCCTATGAATCTTGGCTATCTACTCTGTTTTTCAACCAATCAATTTCCTGCCTCAACTCTTCCCTTTCTCCCGCCAACTCATCTCTGAGCTTAGTTAAGGAATCTATAATTTGCTCTTCTCCTACTTCTTCGGTTTTCTTTTTGTCCCTCAGCTTTTTCGCCGCTTTGTTGTTCCTTCCTTGGTGCCGCAGCCTCCTTATATACGCCTGCTCAGCCAATGAAAACCCGCCGTTCTGTAAGATATCCGAGAGTTCTGATTGGTTAACTTGGAAGGACACTTTGTCCTTATCCACCAGTTCAATGGCGTCGCACCACTGAATTCTTTTAAGGAAGTCGTCCTTTAAGATTTTCTGAGAGAAGCTCAGCTTCCGATACAGATTCTCTCCAGTTGAGCTCTGTTCTATATTTGGTATCAAATAAGCCATGTATATTTTGGTATCAGAATTTTATTGAAGTACCATTTCGATTCTATTTATACTTTCCTAGTCTCCACATATTTCTATTAATAGAAGTTTTATCTTTTTCAATACTTTTCAGTATTTTTTATCTATAATTCTAGTATCTGATACAATATTCTAGAATGTTCTAGGTATCTATATTAATCGATTTTGTATTATTTTAATTTTCTGTTTCGGTCGTCCTATGCTGTGCATTTGACTAGATTGTTCTTTAGTTTCAGTTTAGTTTGTGGAGAGAGCAATTGAACTATCTTGAAACTGAGCCTTTTGATTGGTCAGTTTCACAGAACAGTGGATATATTTAGTCCAGTTGGTTTAGTAATACAGTTTTTTTACTGTATAATCAGTTGGTTGAGTGTGTTGGACTCAAATACGCTACAATTCAGCTTTGGTTTAGTATAAAGTTCGTATTCAGTACTTTAAATTCCGGTACTTTAATTTTTTTACAAATTAATGATTCTTCATTTTTTTCCATTAATTCCTAAAAAGATTTGTGCGACGTTTCCTTTCCTACTTCATCGCGAATAGCGGATCCTCTCTGGTTAATTGGAATTTCCTAGCAGCTCCAATCCATTTCCTCAATTTTTGGATTATTCAGGTTGAGTGCGTTGTATAACAAATCTTGGCTTTAATTTCCTGGAAACTTGTTTAGTCGATTCCATTTGTTGCAAAATATTTTTAAATTTTTTCAAATCAGCGTTCAGGGTAGGTTTGAATCGCCATGGAGTTCTATGCAATTATGGAAGTTGCTTTTGCTCTGACAATAATAATTCCATGAATTTAAAAGATTTTGAATTTTGAAGAGAAAGTATAATTCCCAATTTTGAGATGAATTCCTTTTCCAAAATTAGATATCTTTAACACTTTTTCTAACAAAACACGTTTCACTGTTTTTGCTCGTTTGTCAATACTGAAATTGTCTCAGCCTTGAATGCTTGTAAAATTTGGTTATTTAATGTTGGCCATTTTCCAATTTAACTGCGCCGAAGATGAGTTAACGTTTCAAACTCGTTGCCTCTGAAAAATGGACAATCATGCCATTACTCCTGTTTTAGTTTGGATTGGAATTGAGTGGAGTGGTACGCGTATTCTCATAAGCGATTCTATCCACTTTTGTTTTCGGCAAAATTAATGTTTACACACATTCCTAAATTAAGGAATGTGCAATTCATTATTTTGAATTGGAAGGAATTAGCTCTTTTGCTGGGTAATGAAGAAATGGTTCGACTTTTCGAAAAAGGAAATAGTTCGACTATTTATCATTAGGATTAATGGTGGTTTTTATGTGAACTATTTCCTTTCTTGAAACCATACCTTTTGCATTTTATTTCTCTCTTTCAGATTTGAACTTAATTTTGTAATACAGTCGACTCTTAATTATTAATAGGGTCACTGGTTAATCGGGCCAACCGCTTAATCGGGCCACTTTTGGCAGGACCGGAATAGCTCTCACACATAGAAGCTAATACAAAATATTTTCCGTTAATAGCCTTGGGATATTTTCTATTTATAGGGATATACCGCATACTTTTAGGGTTTCCCCGCCCAAAATGACTTAACCGGAAATAAGTTAGCAAAATTCCTAGTCCGAATCGGGTTAGTTAATAGGGTTCTCCGCTTAATCGGGCAAAATGTCCTCTGACCGATGTGGCCCATTAAGCGAGGTCGACTGTAGTTCAGAGTATCCATATTCAAATTCCTTTTAGCCATTTTTGAGTCTAGGTAGACTTGATTTGGCCAACCTAGTGACGCTGATGGAGAAATGATATTTTTTTGCACAATAGGCGCCGAGTTCTGATTTTACCCAACTTTCAGAAGAGAATGCCAAGCTTCGAGAATCCGTGGATTCTCTGATGAAGAGCCGAGATGATCAGGCAGCTGTCATTGAGTCGCTCAAGCAACAAGCGGGAGGAATTCCTGACCAATCAGATGCTGATGTTCCTCCCGAGTCTCCTCTGGTTAGTTTCTATTACGGTTCATAGGTTTGGATCAATGTGGTTTCACCGTACCTGGACTATGGATAAGAATGGTACCGTCTTTCCCTAAATATGCGCCGGCTTTTATTCGAGCTTATTGGGAAAGACGGCGTTTTTAATTGAAATATCCGAATTACTTCGCTTTTCATGTTTGCATTTTGTCTGTGTTGATAATATCTCTCAACGTATCGATTCGTCTGAAATCAGATAATGGCGAATTTCAGTTCTCATACGTCAAATAGATCGATTTGCTTTTATTTTCAGGAGAAAATAGAGGAAATGGAGTCGGTGATTAAGAAGCAAGGACACGGAATGAACGATTTGGAATTTCTTGTTGACGAAGGCAAGGAACTGGCGAGGACCACGATTGAAAGAGTTGACGATGCGATCGAGAAATTTGATGAAAGATTTGTGGTAATCTATTAATAGATTCTAGCTACCAGTTGATAGGATGCCGCTTTATGTCATTTACTCTGTAGGAGAACAGCGACAAGATGGCAAAGGAATTCAATACGCTAAGAGATGAATTGATGAAGAAACTGCAAGAGAATTCAGCCAATCAGAAGACGGCCCCCCCTCAAGATGGTGCCACGAGCCAGAACCACAACCCTAACCCATTCGAGGACAACTATTCCTGATCCGCTATAAATACTCATTTCTAATATGTATATAGTTTGGATTTGTTTTAGCTCTTTTAGTTAGTTAGATTGGAACTCGTACCATTTGTGAGTGATTTATTTGACATTTTATGAAGTTTTCCCTTAACATCAGCGAACAAACAATCCACTTCGAAAAGTAGACAAATAGACATTAATAAGTGCACAAGGCTATGGACTGTGGACAGTGTCCTCATCTCCAATCGATTGCAGGGAAGGAGCATTGATTCAATTTGTTTCAGGAATTTCTATCTTCGCTAGGGTTCGCGTTAGAAGTGCGTTATGTCTCCTCATTGGATATACTATGGCCATACGCGGTACGTATTCTACTGATTGGCGATGTTCTTTTATTTGAGTGTTTGAATATTCATTTGAAACTCTGATATCATAATTATCTCATTGAGGAATAACTCGATTTCTTGGCAAAATGTTGTGAATTAGCTCTTTCCTAAAACTGAAATTGATCGTTGGACGTTTGTTTCGGTTTTATTGTGGTTTCAGTGCCACTGCGATTCATCTAATTTCTTAGAAGACCATTGAACTCAGTTCGGACAGAATGATTTACGTAAATGAAATAATTCCTTATATGGGCATAAAGTTTGAATGACGAGAAGAGTTTTATTTTGTCATTTAATGCTGAAAACCAATGAAGAATAGGATTGTACATATGTCGTAAGAAATATTTAAAACATTCAAGATTAATAACATCCAATAAATAAACAAACAACCAATCAGTGCTCGGTTGAGAATTGTTTCGGAGAGCTGATGAGTTCCGCCGCATCCAACTGCTTCAGCGCCTCGCTCACCTGATCCACTTCACACCCCAGTTTCTTCCCCGCCTCTGTCAGGACGCTCAGTGGCGTTGTGTCGGGACTGCGGCCACCTGACACCCCCAAAGTGTCCGCCAGCAGCTGCGCCCTCTGGGCGGAATGTGGCTCACTTCGCGCCTGAGCCACGGAGTTCCTGGCGCGCAGCTCCTCCACGTCCAGCGAGGCGAGGACGCTTTCGCCGATTCTGAGTTTCACTTCGCAGGAGAAGAGCTTCTCTTCGGCGAATAGTTTCTCGAGTTTGAATTGGCACATTTCGCTCGCGCTGTCTTTGGCGGGAACCTTCAGGAGCTGTTTGGCGCGTCCGTCGATCTTGAACCCAAACTCCAGATCGTCCAATGAGACCTGCGCCTTGAGTTCGGTGTGGCAGACTGGCACTAGAAGCGGCTTAGAAGTGGCGAGGAAAGAGGCGCGGATTCTGGATTGGCTCTCCTTCAGCTTGGTCAGCACGTCGCTGTAGTCGTTGTAGAGGAAGATGTTGAGGAAAGACTCCGTGTCCGAGTGTTCGGAGAGGAAACAAGCCAGCCGCGCTCGCTTCGACACCAACAGAGGCTCCCGCCCGGGTTTCGGCGCCTTGGAGAGCGCCACTAGCTGCACCCACTGGAACACGAAGTGGGAGATTTCGAGAATTACGTGCTCTGGCTGCAGGTTGAAGACCACTGGACCAAGGATTGTGTTGAAGGAGAACATCTCTAGCTCGAAGTCCTCCTTGCTGGCTTCGATGCGGAGGTAGTTGACTCCGCTCGGCGAGAACAGATCTCCGTAGGCCAGGATCAGCTGCACTTGGTACTCCTCCGCTTCTACGAGAGTTGGTTAATGGCATTTCACACCTCTAATTTTAGAAGTTAGTTGACTTACCGAGATTCAGGCAATGCGGCATCTTGATTCTGATTGGTTCGTTGAATTTGGCGCCCACGGGTCCAAACTGCAGCAAGGGACTGCAGACGTGTGAAGTGTCGCTTTCGCAGCCACTCTCCTCCACGAACCCGCTGTCGGGCGAAACCTTGAAATAGAACCCCTGGATGTGTCCCTGCAGTATCGCGCCACTTGGCACCTCCACCTCTGTGTCGCTGTCTCGAAAGCTGATTCGCCCTCCTTGGGCGCCGAACACTTTCTTGACGATTGTGCCGAAACAGACCACACCGGCATCGCACTCGCCGGCGGACTGCCCGCGAGACAGGCGCCCGACTCCCTCCTTGGCGGAACAGCTGACTTTGATTTTGCCCATCCGACTCAGCGACGGGAGTCTCTGCTGCAGTCCTCCGTCGTGGGTGGTCACCTCCGGTCTGCTGACAGCTGGGATTGGTTCTGGGTCGGGAGTAGGCTCCGGCTTGGGCTGAGGGCTCCTGGACCGCAGTTTTGGCGGTATGGGGGGTGGAGTGGAATCGTACGTCTCTTCAACTGACTTTAACTTCTACAGAAATGTAGCAATTCAACACTTCAAGCCTAATATCAAGAGTCGTTTCGTCTTATTATGAAGGTTGCATTACTCAAAAACATGAATGTTTCTACTTCATCGGTTCACGATTTGAAGGCATTTGGTTTGTACTAACTAACCATTCCATGCTTGATCCTGTTTTAGCAAGGATCACACAATTATAAAATGATTTTCAGCCCATTACCCTGCACCAATCTATTCTGTAGCAGAGCAAGGCTAGTCGTAACGTTGTTTCATATTAACTCACACTGAAGTTGATTGGCTCATCCGACCGATCTTTGTAGACGGTGGCGTACTCGGGAAGGCTGTGACTGGCAGGCGGAGAGTAGAACCGAGTTTCTGGATTTTGGTTCAAACTCGTGACGGCACTGCTGGTGCTCCGAATGAACTCTTTGATTCTGTTGAAACTGTCGTTCCGCTGGCCCCACTGAGGGCCTGGGTCCAAGAAGGTGGACGCCTCCTCGGGGTCCACGCGCACTTTGTCTCTGGAGATGACTGTGTAGTGGTTGGAGCGGATCAGAGAAGCTCTGAACTCCGTTTCTTCTCTCTGCAGTCTCTGCACTTCCTCCAGACTAACGGACCCGTCGTCCCCGGATTCGGATGAGTTCCTCCCTTCCCTCCTGTCCCCGATTCCCACCATCCTCCCCAGCCTCCCCTCGCTACTCCCCAGGTCCCGCACCGTCCCGCTGCTCTGGTTGATGTAGCACTGGAGCAAGGGGTCTCCGGGCGTGAGCGGTTTCGAGGGGGTTTTCTGAGGGTACACCACGTCCTCCTCGATCCCCAGCAGCCGCTTGATCTGCCGGACCCACTCGAACATCAGCTCGATGTGTCCGGCGCTGAAGAAGTAGGTGCGGCCCGGGAGGATCAGGTCGAATATGTTGCCGTACTTCTTCGTTTCGAGGCCCGCCTCGATGCGCAGGGTTTGCTCCAGGTTTATGACCGTCAGCGGCTCGTTGGACTTTGCGTCTTGGTAGTACTCCAGGCTGGAGTTGCTGCGCAGGATGAAGTAGCGCTTCTTCCAGCGCTTCACGAGGATTGACTTGTTGAGCGGTGGAGACTTGACCAGGTAGCCGCTCATGATTATCTCCGGGTACTGCTTGAAGTGGCACTTGGAGCAGTGCACCATTTGACTGTGAATGCATTTGTCAGCCATTCTAGAATTCGGTTTCATTTATCAGGGATGCTCTTAAGAATTCAAAAATAAAGTTACGCTTTTATACGTAGTGACTATTTATATTCTCAATGAATCCTATTACAAAGATTAGTGGAATCGAGCCACAATTGCGCAAATTGCTGATTTTGTAATACTAAGTTTTCCTGATTAGCCTTAGCAAATTGTTAGTTAAGATTCTAAGAAATCAGCAAATGGAAGAAAGCATTGGAAAATTGACTCTAATAATTCTTAGAATGAATGAGATCTGCAATTAAGTGATTTCTGGAAAGGCCAATATGAAAGACTTGTTTCTACCTCAAAGAGACGACAGCATCAGCCAAGTAATAATATTTTACTTTTTTAATGCTGGCCTCTAATGCGTCTATGAAAATATGATAATTTTGATACAATTGGCTTAATTTTTAAGATTTTTTAACCTGAGTCACACTACATCCTTGTGAGAAGTAAAATTTAGTAAATGGCCTAAACCAGAGTGGACCATGGGTCACTGGGTCATGGGTCATGGGTCACATGGGTCACAACCCCTTGACCCAGTGACCTATATATATAATATATAATATATAGCCGCTCATTTTTATAGTTGGCGACTATACTATTGTATAGTCGCAAACAAACGATTCGAAAACTTCTTTATAATTAAAGTGTTTGTAGGTAACCACAACAAATTTATGTAATTGAGTATTACACTGGGTCACGTACTGGGACACTGGGTCACTGGGTCACGTACTGGGTCACTGGGTCACTGGGTCACGTACTGGGTCACTGGGTCACTGGGTCACTGGGTCACTGGGTCATGGGTCACTGTAAGTGACCCATGGTCCACTCTGGCCTAAACCACTTCCAAAATTTGAAGTCGAAGTTCAAAATGAGCTGTTTTAAATGAATTGATTTGGACCACTATAGAAGGTTAACAAGCAGTACGTTTAGATTGAGTCCCGAGAGCACACATTGAGATCGTTTCCTCAAGAAAAAACTTTATATCATCATCAACTTTACGTCATAAAGGATGGCAGATGGAGTGCTTATGTTGCCAGGTACGTGAAATATAAAATATGTGCGTTTTGTGTATTATGAATATGATGAAATAGTTATGACGAATTGATGTTGATTCCAGCAATTTAAGTTAGGAGAGATGAAACGGAGCTGATGAGGTAGGGCTTCTTATGTTGCTATATTAGATTAGTTAAAATATGCATTTCATTATAATTAAACGCTTACTGACCCGGAACCTCAATTGTAATTCTTTGATTAAGCCAAATTTGTAGCTAATTTAATAGTCAATTCGAATTCAAAAGCAGAGTAGATAATATGCATACACGACAAGAATAATATAATGACATTAAACAGCTCCTCCATCAGTGTAGTGACGCGGTTCGTGTAGCTCCTCCATCAGTGTAGTGACGCAGTCCGTGTAGCTCCTCCATCAGTGTAGTAACGCAGTCCGTGTAGCTCCTCCATCAGTGTAGTGACGCAGTCCGTGTAGCTCCTCCATCAGTGTAGTGACGCGGTCCGTGTAGCTCCTCCATCAGTGTAGTGACGCAGTCCGTGTAGCTCCTCCCTCAGTGTAGTGATGTGGTCCGTGTTAGTCTGCCCTGGCTCCATCCCCACCCTTTCCTCTCCGGTCGCCGAACTGTTGACCCCCCTGCTGTGTATGCCCTTCTGTTTCCCTCCCGCCCGTTCCTATAGTTAATTACTCAGGTTGACCCCTCAGGGTTCCAGCAGCCGTTTTGTGGCTAACTGTGAATGCACTTGGGACGCATTCATGTACCTTTCCCCAACCTGAGCTAGAATTGGAGGGTGTCAAGGCCGGAGCCCCTCCGAATTGAGAGACCCCTCATTATGTAACCTAACTGTATACTTACTATACCTATACTTATACCTTGACACCATTTAAGGACCTCCCAATACACTTAGGATGCAACAATGAGTACGATTGAATTTGGATGTAAAATTATGACTAAATCGGACATTAATTTAAACTTAACTTAACTGAACTTGAAACGATACGAAGGTATTCGAACTTACACCTACACTGAACTTAATTTTGAACGATATTCGAATTCGACCTTATAACCTAACTTTCCACGTCAACGAGAACGAAGAGTTACTCTCTTATTCGACCTTAAGCTGAACCTTAACCTATCTTAACGAACGTATTGAGGAGACCACATGGACAACTTCGAAGCTCATAATTAACAACCCTCCCCCCTCCCCCCAAATAAGTATTCTAAACCTAATAGAATCAACACTTTTTAGCTATACCCCTCTAAGGGGTATGCACGATAACGATAAACTGAACCTAGACGGGAGGTATAATTTGGAATACCTCATAAAGCGCACTGAAAGTTTATTAACCTAGTCTACTGACCTAACTGCAAAATAATGTACCCTACTACCCAGGAAATGATGAAGTTAGCGATGAGTGAGGAATGAGGCTAGAGACATCTCACACCTAGAAAGAAGGAGGGAGTTGATTAGATTGAAAATGGGAAAGAAGTGAGTGATGGCGTTAAGATTTGCCACATAACTTAGCTCGACGGTCTGGCAGTTTGGAAGTCCCTCAATCTGAAGATCTGGTAGTCCCTCAATCTGAAGATCAGGTTGTCCGTCAGTCTGAAGATCTGGTAGTCCCTCAGTCAGAAGATCTGGTAGTCCCTCAGTCAGAAGATCTGGTAGTTCCTCAGTCAGAAGATCTGGTAGTCCCTCAATCTGAAGATCTGGTAGTTCCTCAGTCTGAACATCTGGTAGTCCCTCAGTCAGAAGCCATTGAAATAGCCAGTGATTTGGAGCATTTTTCATCCCTGTGGGGGTGCACAGTGACATTTTGAGAAAAGAATGTGGCCAAAGGAGAGCGAAGCTAGGCATTTTCTGTAAGAAACGCTGTAAGAGCCAAGTGAAAGTGAGCCTTTTCAGTTTGGAAGCCATTGAAATAGCCAGTGATTTGGAGCATTTTTCATCCCTGTGGGGGTGCACAGTGACATTTTGAGAAAAGAATGTGGCCAAAGGAGAGCGAAGCTAGGCATTTTCTGTAAGAAACGCTGTAAGAGCCAAGTGAAAGTGAGCCTTTTCAGTTTGGAAGCCATTGAAATAGCCAGTGATTTGGAGCATTTTTCATCCCTGTGGGGGTGCACAGTGACATTTTGAGAAAAGAATGTGGCCAAAGGAGAGCGAAGCTAGGCATTTTCTGTAAGAAACGCTGTAAGAGCCAAGTGAAAGTGAGCCTTTTCAGTTTGGAAGCCATTGAAATAGCCAGTGATTTGGAGCATTTTTCATCCCTGTGGGGGTGCACAGTGACATTTTGAGAAAAGAATGTGGCCAAAGGAGAGCGAAGCTAGGCATTTTCTGTAAGAAACGCTGTAAGAGCCAAGTGAAAGTGAGCCTTTTCAGTTTGGAAGCCATTGAAATAGCCAGTGATTTGGAGCATTTTTCATCCCTGTGGGGGTGCACAGTGACATTTTGAGAAAAGAATGTGGCCAAAGGAGAGCGAAGCTAGGCATTTTCTGTAAGAAACGCTGTAAGAGCCAAGTGAAAGTGAGCCTTTTCAGTTTGGAAGCCATTGAAATAGCCAGTGATTTGGAGCATTTTTCATCCCTGTGGGGGTGCACAGTGACATTTTGAGAAAAGAATGTGGCCAAAGGAGAGCGAAGCTAGGCATTTTCTGTAAGAAACGCTGTAAGAGCCAAGTGAAAGTGAGCCTTTTCAGTTTGGAAGCCATTGAAATAGCCAGTGATTTGGAGCATTTTTCATCCCTGTGGGGGTGCACAGTGACATTTTGAGAAAAGAATGTGGCCAAAGGAGAGCGAAGCTAGGCATTTTCTGTAAGAAACGCTGTAAGAGCCAAGTGAAAGTGAGCCTTTTCAGTTTGGAAGCCATTGAAATAGCCAGTGATTTGGAGCATTTTTCATCCCTGTGGGGGTGCACAGTGACATTTTGAGAAAAGAATGTGGCCAAAGGAGAGCGAAGCTAGGCATTTTCTGTAAGAAACGCTGTAAGAGCCAAGTGAAAGTGAGCCTTTTCAGTTTGGAAGCCATTGAAATAGCCAGTGATTTGGAGCATTTTTCATCCCTGTGGGGGTGCACAGTGACATTTTGAGAAAAGAATGTGGCCAAAGGAGAGCGAAGCTAGGCATTTTCTGTAAGAAACGCTGTAAGAGCCAAGTGAAAGTGAGCCTTTTCAGTTTGGAAGCCATTGAAATAGCCAGTGATTTGGAGCATTTTTCATCCCTGTGGGGGTGCACAGTGACATTTTGAGAAAAGAATGTGGCCAAAGGAGAGCGAAGCTAGGCATTTTCTGTAAGAAACGCTGTAAGAGCCAAGTGAAAGTGAGCCTTTTCAGTTTGGAAGCCATTGAAATAGCCAGTGATTTGGAGCATTTTTCATCCCTGTGGGGGTGCACAGTGACATTTTGAGAAAAGAATGTGGCCAAAGGAGAGCGAAGCTAGGCATTTTCTGTAAGAAACGCTGTAAGAGCCAAGTGAAAGTGAGCCTTTTCAGTTTGGAAGCCATTGAAATAGCCAGTGATTTGGAGCATTTTTCATCCCTGTGGGGGTGCACAGTGACATTTTGAGAAAAGAATGTGGCCAAAGGAGAGCGAAGCTAGGCATTTTCTGTAAGAAACGCTGTAAGAGCCAAGTGAAAGTGAGCCTTTTCAGTTTGGAAGCCATTGAAATAGCCAGTGATTTGGAGCATTTTTCATCCCTGTGGGGGTGCACAGTGACATTTTGAGAAAAGAATGTGGCCAAAGGAGAGCGAAGCTAGGCATTTTCTGTAAGAAACGCTGTAAGAGCCAAGTGAAAGTGAGCCTTTTCAGTTTGGAAGCCATTGAAATAGCCAGTGATTTGGAGCATTTTTCATCCCTGTGGGGGTGCACAGTGACATTTTGAGAAAAGAATGTGGCCAAAGGAGAGCGAAGCTAGGCATTTTCTGTAAGAAACGCTGTAAGAGCCAAGTGAAAGTGAGCCTTTTCAGTTTGGAAGCCATTGAAATAGCCAGTGATTTGGAGCATTTTTCATCCCTGTGGGGGTGCACAGTGACATTTTGAGAAAAGAATGTGGCCAAAGGAGAGCGAAGCTAGGCATTTTCTGTAAGAAACGCTGTAAGAGCCAAGTGAAAGTGAGCCTTTTCAGTTTGGAAGCCATTGAAATAGCCAGTGATTTGGAGCATTTTTCATCCCTGTGGGGGTGCACAGTGACATTTTGAGAAAAGAATGTGGCCAAAGGAGAGCGAAGCTAGGCATTTTCTGTAAGAAACGCTGTAAGAGCCAAGTGAAAGTGAGCCTTTTCAGTTTGGAAGCCATTGAAATAGCCAGTGATTTGGAGCATTTTTCATCCCTGTGGGGGTGCACAGTGACATTTTGAGAAAAGAATGTGGCCAAAGGAGAGCGAAGCTAGGCATTTTCTGTAAGAAACGCTGTAAGAGCCAAGTGAAAGTGAGCCTTTTCAGTTTGGAAGCCATTGAAATAGCCAGTGATTTGGAGCATTTTTCATCCCTGTGGGGGTGCACAGTGACATTTTGAGAAAAGAATGTGGCCAAAGGAGAGCGAAGCTAGGCATTTTCTGTAAGAAACGCTGTAAGAGCCAAGTGAAAGTGAGCCTTTTCAGTTTGGAAGCCATTGAAATAGCCAGTGATTTGGAGCATTTTTCATCCCTGTGGGGGTGCACAGTGACATTTTGAGAAAAGAATGTGGCCAAAGGAGAGCGAAGCTAGGCATTTTCTGTAAGAAACGCTGTAAGAGCCAAGTGAAAGTGAGCCTTTTCAGTTTGGAAGCCATTGAAATAGCCAGTGATTTGGAGCATTTTTCATCCCTGTGGGGGTGCACAGTGACATTTTGAGAAAAGAATGTGGCCAAAGGAGAGCGAAGCTAGGCATTTTCTGTAAGAAACGCTGTAAGAGCCAAGTGAAAGTGAGCCTTTTCAGTTTGGAAGCCATTGAAATAGCCAGTGATTTGGAGCATTTTTCATCCCTGTGGGGGTGCACAGTGACATTTTGAGAAAAGAATGTGGCCAAAGGAGAGCGAAGCTAGGCATTTTCTGTAAGAAACGCTGTAAGAGCCAAGTGAAAGTGAGCCTTTTCAGTTTGGAAGCCATTGAAATAGCCAGTGATTTGGAGCATTTTTCATCCCTGTGGGGGTGCACAGTGACATTTTGAGAAAAGAATGTGGCCAAAGGAGAGCGAAGCTAGGCATTTTCTGTAAGAAACGCTGTAAGAGCCAAGTGAAAGTGAGCCTTTTCAGTTTGGAAGCCATTGAAATAGCCAGTGATTTGGAGCATTTTTCATCCCTGTGGGGGTGCACAGTGACATTTTGAGAAAAGAATGTGGCCAAAGGAGAGCGAAGCTAGGCATTTTCTGTAAGAAACGCTGTAAGAGCCAAGTGAAAGTGAGCCTTTTCAGTTTGGAAGCCATTGAAATAGCCAGTGATTTGGAGCATTTTTCATCCCTGTGGGGGTGCACAGTGACATTTTGAGAAAAGAATGTGGCCAAAGGAGAGCGAAGCTAGGCATTTTCTGTAAGAAACGCTGTAAGAGCCAAGTGAAAGTGAGCCTTTTCAGTTTGGAAGCCATTGAAATAGCCAGTGATTTGGAGCATTTTTCATCCCTGTGGGGGTGCACAGTGACATTTTGAGAAAAGAATGTGGCCAAAGGAGAGCGAAGCTAGGCATTTTCTGTAAGAAACGCTGTAAGAGCCAAGTGAAAGTGAGCCTTTTCAGTTTGGAAGCCATTGAAATAGCCAGTGATTTGGAGCATTTTTCATCCCTGTGGGGGTGCACAGTGACATTTTGAGAAAAGAATGTGGCCAAAGGAGAGCGAAGCTAGGCATTTTCTGTAAGAAACGCTGTAAGAGCCAAGTGAAAGTGAGCCTTTTCAGTTTGGAAGCCATTGAAATAGCCAGTGATTTGGAGCATTTTTCATCCCTGTGGGGGTGCACAGTGACATTTTGAGAAAAGAATGTGGCCAAAGGAGAGCGAAGCTAGGCATTTTCTGTAAGAAACGCTGTAAGAGCCAAGTGAAAGTGAGCCTTTTCAGTTTGGAAGCCATTGAAATAGCCAGTGATTTGGAGCATTTTTCATCCCTGTGGGGGTGCACAGTGACATTTTGAGAAAAGAATGTGGCCAAAGGAGAGCGAAGCTAGGCATTTTCTGTAAGAAACGCTGTAAGAGCCAAGTGAAAGTGAGCCTTTTCAGTTTGGAAGCCATTGAAATAGCCAGTGATTTGGAGCATTTTTCATCCCTGTGGGGGTGCACAGTGACATTTTGAGAAAAGAATGTGGCCAAAGGAGAGCGAAGCTAGGCATTTTCTGTAAGAAACGCTGTAAGAGCCAAGTGAAAGTGAGCCTTTTCAGTTTGGAAGCCATTGAAATAGCCAGTGATTTGGAGCATTTTTCATCCCTGTGGGGGTGCACAGTGACATTTTGAGAAAAGAATGTGGCCAAAGGAGAGCGAAGCTAGGCATTTTCTGTAAGAAACGCTGTAAGAGCCAAGTGAAAGTGAGCCTTTTCAGTTTGGAAGCCATTGAAATAGCCAGTGATTTGGAGCATTTTTCATCCCTGTGGGGGTGCACAGTGACATTTTGAGAAAAGAATGTGGCCAAAGGAGAGCGAAGCTAGGCATTTTCTGTAAGAAACGCTGTAAGAGCCAAGTGAAAGTGAGCCTTTTCAGTTTGGAAGCCATTGAAATAGCCAGTGATTTGGAGCATTTTTCATCCCTGTGGGGGTGCACAGTGACATTTTGAGAAAAGAATGTGGCCAAAGGAGAGCGAAGCTAGGCATTTTCTG
Organism: Aphrocallistes beatrix; assembly: GCA_963281255.1. Classification (NCBI taxonomy): domain Eukaryota; kingdom Metazoa; phylum Porifera; class Hexactinellida; order Sceptrulophora; family Aphrocallistidae; genus Aphrocallistes; species Aphrocallistes beatrix. The sequence continues at coordinate 4,861,581 of OY725497.1, forward strand.
TAAGAAACGCTGTAAGAGCCAAGTGAAAGTGAGCCTTTTCAGTTTGGAAGCCATTGAAATAGCCAGTGATTTGGAGCATTTTTCATCCCTGTGGGGGTGCACAGTGACATTTTGAGAAAAGAATGTGGCCAAAGGAGAGCGAAGCTAGGCATTTTCTGTAAGAAACGCTGTAAGAGCCAAGTGAAAGTGAGCCTTTTCAGTTTGGAAGCCATTGAAATAGCCAGTGATTTGGAGCATTTTTCATCCCTGTGGGGGTGCACAGTGACATTTTGAGAAAAGAATGTGGCCAAAGGAGAGCGAAGCTAGGCATTTTCTGTAAGAAACGCTGTAAGAGCCAAGTGAAAGTGAGCCTTTTCAGTTTGGAAGCCATTGAAATAGCCAGTGATTTGGAGCATTTTTCATCCCTGTGGGGGTGCACAGTGACATTTTGAGAAAAGAATGTGGCCAAAGGAGAGCGAAGCTAGGCATTTTCTGTAAGAAACGCTGTAAGAGCCAAGTGAAAGTGAGCCTTTTCAGTTTGGAAGCCATTGAAATAGCCAGTGATTTGGAGCATTTTTCATCCCTGTGGGGGTGCACAGTGACATTTTGAGAAAAGAATGTGGCCAAAGGAGAGCGAAGCTAGGCATTTTCTGTAAGAAACGCTGTAAGAGCCAAGTGAAAGTGAGCCTTTTCAGTTTGGAAGCCATTGAAATAGCCAGTGATTTGGAGCATTTTTCATCCCTGTGGGGGTGCACAGTGACATTTTGAGAAAAGAATGTGGCCAAAGGAGAGCGAAGCTAGGCATTTTCTGTAAGAAACGCTGTAAGAGCCAAGTGAAAGTGAGCCTTTTCAGTTTGGAAGCCATTGAAATAGCCAGTGATTTGGAGCATTTTTCATCCCTGTGGGGGTGCACAGTGACATTTTGAGAAAAGAATGTGGCCAAAGGAGAGCGAAGCTAGGCATTTTCTGTAAGAAACGCTGTAAGAGCCAAGTGAAAGTGAGCCTTTTCAGTTTGGAAGCCATTGAAATAGCCAGTGATTTGGAGCATTTTTCATCCCTGTGGGGGTGCACAGTGACATTTTGAGAAAAGAATGTGGCCAAAGGAGAGCGAAGCTAGGCATTTTCTGTAAGAAACGCTGTAAGAGCCAAGTGAAAGTGAGCCTTTTCAGTTTGGAAGCCATTGAAATAGCCAGTGATTTGGAGCATTTTTCATCCCTGTGGGGGTGCACAGTGACATTTTGAGAAAAGAATGTGGCCAAAGGAGAGCGAAGCTAGGCATTTTCTGTAAGAAACGCTGTAAGAGCCAAGTGAAAGTGAGCCTTTTCAGTTTGGAAGCCATTGAAATAGCCAGTGATTTGGAGCATTTTTCATCCCTGTGGGGGTGCACAGTGACATTTTGAGAAAAGAATGTGGCCAAAGGAGAGCGAAGCTAGGCATTTTCTGTAAGAAACGCTGTAAGAGCCAAGTGAAAGTGAGCCTTTTCAGTTTGGAAGCCATTGAAATAGCCAGTGATTTGGAGCATTTTTCATCCCTGTGGGGGTGCACAGTGACATTTTGAGAAAAGAATGTGGCCAAAGGAGAGCGAAGCTAGGCATTTTCTGTAAGAAACGCTGTAAGAGCCAAGTGAAAGTGAGCCTTTTCAGTTTGGAAGCCATTGAAATAGCCAGTGATTTGGAGCATTTTTCATCCCTGTGGGGGTGCACAGTGACATTTTGAGAAAAGAATGTGGCCAAAGGAGAGCGAAGCTAGGCATTTTCTGTAAGAAACGCTGTAAGAGCCAAGTGAAAGTGAGCCTTTTCAGTTTGGAAGCCATTGAAATAGCCAGTGATTTGGAGCATTTTTCATCCCTGTGGGGGTGCACAGTGACATTTTGAGAAAAGAATGTGGCCAAAGGAGAGCGAAGCTAGGCATTTTCTGTAAGAAACGCTGTAAGAGCCAAGTGAAAGTGAGCCTTTTCAGTTTGGAAGCCATTGAAATAGCCAGTGATTTGGAGCATTTTTCATCCCTGTGGGGGTGCACAGTGACATTTTGAGAAAAGAATGTGGCCAAAGGAGAGCGAAGCTAGGCATTTTCTGTAAGAAACGCTGTAAGAGCCAAGTGAAAGTGAGCCTTTTCAGTTTGGAAGCCATTGAAATAGCCAGTGATTTGGAGCATTTTTCATCCCTGTGGGGGTGCACAGTGACATTTTGAGAAAAGAATGTGGCCAAAGGAGAGCGAAGCTAGGCATTTTCTGTAAGAAACGCTGTAAGAGCCAAGTGAAAGTGAGCCTTTTCAGTTTGGAAGCCATTGAAATAGCCAGTGATTTGGAGCATTTTTCATCCCTGTGGGGGTGCACAGTGACATTTTGAGAAAAGAATGTGGCCAAAGGAGAGCGAAGCTAGGCATTTTCTGTAAGAAACGCTGTAAGAGCCAAGTGAAAGTGAGCCTTTTCAGTTTGGAAGCCATTGAAATAGCCAGTGATTTGGAGCATTTTTCATCCCTGTGGGGGTGCACAGTGACATTTTGAGAAAAGAATGTGGCCAAAGGAGAGCGAAGCTAGGCATTTTCTGTAAGAAACGCTGTAAGAGCCAAGTGAAAGTGAGCCTTTTCAGTTTGGAAGCCATTGAAATAGCCAGTGATTTGGAGCATTTTTCATCCCTGTGGGGGTGCACAGTGACATTTTGAGAAAAGAATGTGGCCAAAGGAGAGCGAAGCTAGGCATTTTCTGTAAGAAACGCTGTAAGAGCCAAGTGAAAGTGAGCCTTTTCAGTTTGGAAGCCATTGAAATAGCCAGTGATTTGGAGCATTTTTCATCCCTGTGGGGGTGCACAGTGACATTTTGAGAAAAGAATGTGGCCAAAGGAGAGCGAAGCTAGGCATTTTCTGTAAGAAACGCTGTAAGAGCCAAGTGAAAGTGAGCCTTTTCAGTTTGGAAGCCATTGAAATAGCCAGTGATTTGGAGCATTTTTCATCCCTGTGGGGGTGCACAGTGACATTTTGAGAAAAGAATGTGGCCAAAGGAGAGCGAAGCTAGGCATTTTCTGTAAGAAACGCTGTAAGAGCCAAGTGAAAGTGAGCCTTTTCAGTTTGGAAGCCATTGAAATAGCCAGTGATTTGGAGCATTTTTCATCCCTGTGGGGGTGCACAGTGACATTTTGAGAAAAGAATGTGGCCAAAGGAGAGCGAAGCTAGGCATTTTCTGTAAGAAACGCTGTAAGAGCCAAGTGAAAGTGAGCCTTTTCAGTTTGGAAGCCATTGAAATAGCCAGTGATTTGGAGCATTTTTCATCCCTGTGGGGGTGCACAGTGACATTTTGAGAAAAGAATGTGGCCAAAGGAGAGCGAAGCTAGGCATTTTCTGTAAGAAACGCTGTAAGAGCCAAGTGAAAGTGAGCCTTTTCAGTTTGGAAGCCATTGAAATAGCCAGTGATTTGGAGCATTTTTCATCCCTGTGGGGGTGCACAGTGACATTTTGAGAAAAGAATGTGGCCAAAGGAGAGCGAAGCTAGGCATTTTCTGTAAGAAACGCTGTAAGAGCCAAGTGAAAGTGAGCCTTTTCAGTTTGGAAGCCATTGAAATAGCCAGTGATTTGGAGCATTTTTCATCCCTGTGGGGGTGCACAGTGACATTTTGAGAAAAGAATGTGGCCAAAGGAGAGCGAAGCTAGGCATTTTCTGTAAGAAACGCTGTAAGAGCCAAGTGAAAGTGAGCCTTTTCAGTTTGGAAGCCATTGAAATAGCCAGTGATTTGGAGCATTTTTCATCCCTGTGGGGGTGCACAGTGACATTTTGAGAAAAGAATGTGGCCAAAGGAGAGCGAAGCTAGGCATTTTCTGTAAGAAACGCTGTAAGAGCCAAGTGAAAGTGAGCCTTTTCAGTTTGGAAGCCATTGAAATAGCCAGTGATTTGGAGCATTTTTCATCCCTGTGGGGGTGCACAGTGACATTTTGAGAAAAGAATGTGGCCAAAGGAGAGCGAAGCTAGGCATTTT